>JAKCVP010000011.1:0-340208 GCA_023512835.1 Taxillus chinensis
GATCTGTGACGGAAGCGTGCGTCTGGCCTTTGCGGTTGTTCCCAGCTCTCTGCTGCGCCCATTCCTCATCCTCTTTCCTCTTCAGCTCTTCCTCTTTCTGAACGATGTGATAAAGTTGTCTCCCTCTCTCCAGCCGTTTTGAGATCTCCAAAGTGATTTGAGCCTTCACTCTAGCCAATGCTGCATTTGCTGCCACGCTCCAGCTAAGAGTCTTGACCTCCAAAGGCTCCCGCTTTGCTTTGCCCGGATGAATTCTCATCAACGCATCCCACTGGTCCTCCCAATGAGAAATAAAGACATCATTTTCCAGTGTCTCGAGAGCACCGTACCTCCGATGCTGTTTGCAAGCGCGACGACGAATATAGGCGCTTAGAGCTAGTGGCTGAGGTTTCTTGAACTGGAGAAAAGGCCATTTGTTCCCTGATCTAAGCTTTGGTATCTTTCGCCGTCTTCCGGGAGGCATCTGTGGTCGCGGACGGTCGAAGACGGAACCCTTGGGCTTGAGAGGAGCAGCAGGCGGCTTGGCCTTTTCAGGCGGTCGATGCAACGAGAGTGACGACGCATTCATGAGGCGTGGGCTCATCCGCAGGAGGATAGCTCGCAGTTTGGACTGCGCTCTTCTCGCTTCGTCAGACAACGTGACACTTGCAGCTTGGTCGATAAGATTGAGAGCCTAGCGCTTGTCAGCTGCCTTGGTCTTCGGTAGAACGTTTGCGAAGAAACCCATACTGCATAACCGGCATGAAAAGAGGACGACAAAAGCCTCCAACTAGTCAAAGTCGCATTCGATCTAAATTTGTTTCGAATTACATTCTGTATCTTCGTCTTGTCGGTTTCGGTGACGGCAAGCCGTTGGGTTTGCGAGAGAAGAGCGCGGAATAGAGCAATGCCTGGACATGGTCAATTAGGGATACGGACCAGTGTGGTAGGAATAAGCCTACCAGCTATCCGGTGGACGCCTGCATGACGGGGTTGTAGGAGTTTGGGCATGTATTGCCACTCATTGCATAAGATGGCCCGTCTGAGCTTCGTTCATGACAATGTCGTGTGCGACGCGCAGAGGAGAAAAGACGATAACCGACTACCTAAGGACTAGAGCGCGGAACGCGTCCGCTTGGACCATCCGCCATCACGTGCGAGTTGACTTTGATGTGTCGCTCATCTGGACGATCATGGATTGTCTCCTGCGCATCACGGTGCAAGTCGGTGCGTCTCCTCACCAGCCCGGAAGATGGTTCCAGGGGCGTGTTTTTGGGAAGCTGGCGTGGCTGGTAAGACTTATTGCAAATATTCTCATCATAGTTTGATTCTAGTCTTGTCACAGCGCGACACCCCGAGGGGCAATCGTGGCATCTTTCAAAAGCGGACCATCCTCATAATGTGCTAATGAGCAGCAGCTAGCCTGAGGTCGCCGCCATCTCAGACTGGACTTCACTGCCTCGCGGCTTAGCACAGAATCTACGCCAAAATTCATTAGCAAGGCTGTGACATCAAGTTAAGAGTCTTAGTCGCGCCAGGCAACCACGGGCGGTGCTGATTAGGTGCCATACTCTGGAACCTGTTTGAATTTGTGCCCTGTAGCTCCTGAACCGATCATCTGGATATCACCTGCAATCATCCGACGGTCGCCCAGACATCGAAACGGCTGAACAGTACGTACCCACCTACGCGCGGGTGGCACAATATTGCCCTTGAATGCGCGGACAGGCAACGAGGGCTTGCATGGTCCTGCTACTGATGCGCATTGCTCTTGCCTGCTCAGTGGCAACAACAAAGTACTCTACCAAACTTACTTCCACATCTACGCGCTTATAATATCGACAATTGCTCGGTCATCAATCTGCTAGCTAAACCCTGTACTACCTCTCTCACCAAAGCACTGATTCCTAGATCCTCGCCATCGTTGACGTCTGCATTCCTTGTGAGTTTGCCTTGCTGACCTTAGCCCCTTGAAGACCATCACTTTGTACGAGCTGCACAATTGTCTCGTATCGACTGCCACCAGATCGAAATCGCGTGAAGGTATCCACCGGTACTGGTCACAAGACTGGCTCAGCACGCGACCTTCTAGCCAGCTTCACTGAACTTCACAGTCAATCCGTCGATTTCGGATGGACAGTGACAACGCCGACAAGAACTGCCCTCGTCAATCAGCCGTTCAACTTAGAAGTTGGCAATCTCAAGAAGCATCACGCTTTGCAGTCCTAGAAAGCCCAATGGCGACTGGCCCGCAGAACATTCAGAGGCCTGCACAGCGCCAGGCATATTCTTACTCTTATCAAGGCGTACCTCCTGGGCCGTATCAGCAGAACCCCCACCAGCCTTTGAATC
Source organism: Taxillus chinensis (assembly GCA_023512835.1). NCBI lineage: Eukaryota > Viridiplantae > Streptophyta > Magnoliopsida > Santalales > Loranthaceae > Taxillus > Taxillus chinensis. The sequence goes on from JAKCVP010000011.1 coordinate 2,332, forward strand.
CAAATAGTGTTCGAGCCGAGGCAAGCGTTCATCCGGCTTCTCTCCAACCAGGTCAACCGCAATGGCAACCTAGCTACTTCCCACAGCAGCCGTCTTCTTACCCGCCACCTGGTCAATCTTTCTATGGTTCCAACCAGGCCTATGGCGGCGTCTCCCATGATCCGTATCAAAATGCGCAACAACAACAACAACACCCGCGCACATCTCCAGGCCTGCATCCGTCCGAGGCATACATACAACGACCCGAGCAAGGCCGCCGTCGAAGCTCACAATACTCACAAGCTTCTTCGCGATCCGCAGTCTCAAATGGCGAACGCAGAGGGCAAAGCCGTAGCTCCGACAAAGACGGTGCTGGATACTCGCCTTACCATGAAGACCCGCGGCATGTTCGCTACAGTGAAGAGGTGTTTGAAGATGACTATTCGGACACTTCAAGCCACGAAGGTGTTGGCCGCAGTGACAGACGGAGTAGCTACCAAGATGATAACGACTATCGCAGTGCGCGCAGACCCGGGCGAGATGAGCGGCGAAGGCAGAAGAGAATTGATGAAATCGAGGTAGGCATACCACCATAAGCTTGTGCAATCAGCCCTAACGTGAGATCTAGAGACGGCCTACCATGTCTGACAGTGTTGTGAGTATCATGATAGCTCTCGAATTGGCGGAAGCTCAACGCTAATCGACTTCTAGATGTTAGTCTACGACACTTTCAAGGGTGCCTTGACCGGTCGTCGTGACTGAGCTGATGCACCCTTCTTGTAGGTGGCATGAAGACTCACCTCACTTCGGTTCAAGAAACCCATGGTCTTGCATCAAGGCTGCTGCTTGGGACATTCCAGATAAACATGCACGAAATGATAATTAACGACCCTAATTCTATTGAATGAGCAACCTCATCAACGGGTTCAATGCGGGGCTTTGGAAAGGTGAAAGGGGATCTTGAAGATCTGTAGACTATTGTTAGCGATACCCTCGATTTGACTACTGATTTGGGTACAAGAACGCTTAAGCTTCGAAGCCTAAAGCAAACAGCCATTACTACTGCACATTTGATGTACACAGCTTCATACTTAGTGCAATTCTTGCGTATGATCCAAGGCCAAGCGCATATTTCTTCAAAGATGGGCTTCCGCTCAGATCCATGTAAGGCCGTGAAGGTTACGGGATGCACGCATACTGACTGGGAACTTCGGCCGCTGATTTGCCCGCATAAGCAGCTTCCGAGAGCCACAGGTAATATGATACAATGCAAATATGGATCCTAGGAGGTATGTAGAGATCTTCTTGCCTTCTGGGGAAAGTCTAGGATTACCTGATTGTAATCAGATTGTGGGTCTCAAAGACAGCGATTATATATTCAAATTCATGGCTCTCTTATACGTCAAGCGCCTATAGCTCAGTGGTAGAGCATGTGATTGCAGTTCACAGGGTCCATCGTTCAAATCGGTGTGGGCGCTTAACTTTTGCATTTTGCATTTTGCCCGTTCGATCTTACCTGTAGTTGACTCCTCAGTCACTGCATTTTGATGTATTGGGGCGTGACTATTTTTCCTTTTGGCTCGTACATCCAGCCACAAGTCTCTCGACACCGTTCGGTATCGAAGACGATGTTGAATGCGGAAGTGGAAGACATGACACGTGATTGAGAACACGTCGAACTGGGTTAGCGTCTTCTCGAGGGCTTGGCGACCACTTGCCATGCAAAACTCCACTCTTGAGGTGACTTTACGACTGTTTCCACACTTCACCAACACACTCCGCAAATCGTCAATATGGTATGATATTTATTTCAAATGACTATTCGGACTGACCCTTGCTGATCGATTTATAGGCTGCCGCTGCTGGTGGAAAGAAGCAAAAGAAGAAGTGGTCGAAGGGCAAGGGTACGTGAAAAGTAGATTGAGCGGCTGCGTCGCATGAAGTGGGACGATCCAAGAAGCTGTGCTATATGCGCGATACAATCGCAGGCTGGCAACGTCTGGCGCGTTGAAAGTCGCTTCTGCATAATGCTTCTGTTTGTCCCGCCATCGACGAAGCCCACACTCGTACGCACTTTCTCGAATAATCTTGCTGACAAGCAATGCAGTCAAGGACAAGGCTCAACACGCCGTCGTCCTCGACAAGGAAAAGAGCGAGCGTCTTCACAAAGACGTCCAATCCTACCGCCTCATCACCGTCGCCACCCTCGTCGACCGTCTTAAGATCAACGGCTCAGTTGCCCGCGCATCATTGAAGGACCTCGAGGAGGAGGGTCTCATTAAGAAGGTCATTGGCCACAGCAAGTGCTTGGTTTACAGTACGTGCTCACTTCCATTGCCGCGTCGCATTACACAAGTAGGCGGTGCTAATACTTTTCACAGCTCGCGCATCTGGCTCCGATTAAATGTTTACGCAATTTATGCCGGGGTGCACAACGAAATGATCATGAGTGTTTTTTTAAGCATGGCACACGCGGGCTCCTGGTCCGGTACGCTGTGCGAATGACCATGGGATGGGCCGTCGATACAAAAATGCAGTCAACGTACCTTCTCTGTACTCGCGTCTTCCTTGCTTTCCTCGACTGGCACCTGATGCTCGTCCGCTTTCAGCTTTCCCTGGCAGAGTTGTGCCAATAGCCTGGTGCTGGCTTTCGCCTGATGGACACGTATGCTCGTGCTATGGTCCCCGCACAAGTGATGCGCCTCTTGGCTGTTTCGTGCTTGATGTCGAAGCTTCATTGCTCCCCTTTTCAAACGCGTGTTGGCGTATAAATGCTGCTCTGGCGGGCTCTCGAAGTCACGCCTAGGTCTTGTCCCATCTTCGCGCTTGCGAGACCATCGCAATTGCTCATTGTTGTAATACCTTGGCAAGATTGAATCATGTGGGATGATAGCGGCTCTTCGTGCTACTGCGTAACGCCAAATGATGCAGGGCGCCTCGAGTCATGGCCTAGAACATGTGCAAGCGAGATCCTGCAGCTATAGAGTGCACTATGCGGACATTTCTTAGGTACGTCTTGGATGCTGCGGCGAGTTTGGATGCTTTACTGAAGGTTCTAGCCATCTTAAGTCACCATTTGTAGAGTGCAGTGACGCTTTCTCCACGTAGGTAGGCATCAAACGTGACCCCATGCCTTACACCGCCCCTATGGACTGCCGCTGCTCAACCTAGCGCAGTGGCACGCCTCAAATCTTAAGAACTCGCACAATGTGGCTCTTTCTAGACTCCGCACCTGGCCCCGTCTGAGCTCAGGCACGTAGTGCGAGACCCGTCGGTTGCCTCTCTCCAGCAAGCGTGTGCCACATGAAAGCTGTGCGGGTGAGGTGGCAGCTCTCGGTAAGCTGCTTCATGGAAGCCATATAAGCCACATGCATCCTTCACCCGTGCCAGCCTTCTCGGTAATGCCAACTCCAGCTTGGTAATTCGCACAAGACACGATCCGCCGTGAAGCTCTCTGCATCGAGGTTGCCTGCTATGACAGTGCCCACAGTTGGAGCAACCGAAACCACTCGGGCGGACAAGCACCCCAACTCCTCGTCAATCACAACAGATCCCGGCAGCTCTGCTGCTACCACTGATGGCGCGAAGTCGTCATCTTCAGTCTCTCTGGAGGAATTCACGGAAGCTGAAATCGGCACTCGAAGCGAGATACACTCTTTACTGACTCGATTCAAAGATGGAAGCGAGGAGACTGTCACACAGGAGAAGTACAAGCCGTCAGACTTTGATCCAACCTCGATCTATGCGTTGGTATTCAAGAAGAAATATGACGAGATTGGATTGCTCAAAGAAAAGACATTAACGATCAACTCTGGACCACTCTTGAATCTTCTCAAGGACACTGTGCAGTCACATCCATCCGTCTCGGGAGACTTCAGCAAACCCGTGACGTTGAAAGCGCCTTGGGAAGTCCTGATCCACTCATGGGATCTTCTTGCTGGTCTGGAGCGTGATACGCCACCTGAATATGAAGATGCCAAACCGAGCCTGAAACTGCTACTTGACTTCATGCAGGGCGAGCTTGGAGAGGTGCGCTCGAAGGTTCAGAAACTGACGGCTACTGCCCAAATCACGTTCGATCTTCTATGGACCATCTTCGCCCCGGATGAACTACTGGTCAAGAGGGAGAGAGACCATATCAGCCTCTTCAAGCTCGAGAAGACCATGTATGAGGTGCACAAGGACAATGGACGGTTCTTCGCAGTAAGATGCACTCATGTGTGTAGCGATGGCAAGGCCCTACAGCTTCGTTCAGAGTCATTCACCATTTTTGAAAGGTTTCACATTGGCGGTGGACAGCCATCAAGCATTGCATCGCTACCTGTGTTCCCTTATACCTACCTTGGCGACAAGAACGACACAACTCTTACTCAGTTACAAGCCCGCGGTGAGCGCGCCGCAGACATTCTTGGAACAACAACGGTGAGCTACACGGGAACCGCAGAGTATCAAAAGCTGCCTCCGTACAATTTCTTCGCGCTTTCCCTCGCGGACATGGAGGATATCGATCTCCCATGGCTAGGCTTCTACGAGTCCAGTCGGGTCGTGATTGACCCACAAACCTTTCTTGATGAGTTCCCCTACGAAAACAAGCTCATCTACCGCTCTCCAAGTCAAGCATTCGACAAATGGGCTGAGCGAACCTTTGGCTCTGCACACGCCGGCCGCACGGCGCTCTGTGCCCCCTGGATGTTCGGCTTCTCCCTCCAGCGCAAGAGCTGGTGCAAGTTCTACATTCCAAACATGTCACCTGTGCAATGGGACACCAACGCAATGGAGAAACTTGCGCTGCCCGCCAATCAAAAGGCGCTCGTCAGCGCGCTCGTTCTCTCCCACGAATTCCCAGACAACCCGCGGGAGGAGTACGAGCAAAAGGGCAAAGGTCTCGTGTGTCTGCTCTATGGCCCGCCAGGCTCCGGCAAGACACTGACGGCCGAAGTAGCCGCTGAAATCTCGCGCTCGCCGCTGCTGCCCATTTCCCTGGGAAACCTGTACGAAGGATCCTGGTTCGAAGAGGCCAAGTTGACGAATCTGCTGAGGCTGGGCACGATCTTCAAGGCGGTCATCCTCATTGACGAGGCAGATGTGTTTCTCGAGGCACGCTCCAGAGGTGATGCTGGCGGGTCCGCAGCGGTCGAGCGTAACAGCCTCGTCGCGACGTTCCTGCGGCATCTGGAGTACTTTTCCGGCGTGGCGTTTTTGACGTCGAATCGCGTCGAGGCGTTTGATGCGGCGATGAAGAGTCGGATTCATCTGAGCTTGCAGTATGACCCGCCTGCTGTCGCGGTCAGGGAGAAGATCTGGCGTAGTCGACTTGGGGCGTTGCCAAAGGGCAGTCTGGGTCTGGACATTGATGCTACTGTCAAGAAGCTTGTGAGCGAGGATATGAGCGGAAGGGAGATTGCTAATTCCATCGTCACTGCACGAACGCTGGCGAGACATGAGGGTGGGAAGCTGGAGCTGAGGCACCTGGAGACTGTTGTGGGGGTCTGGAAGGACTTTGACGTTGGACTAGAACGCCTGAAGTAGATGTGTCTTGATATGAAAATACTCTTTTTGACCAACCCTTCTCTTTGAGTATCCATTTAACATCGCGGTGCTTTGACTAGAAGCTATAAGCTACCGACACTTTCCAAAAATGCCTCCCAACAAGGACACAATACACGGTTGCGCATACATACAGGGACCTGGAGGCAGATCAATATACAAAGATGCTCCGTCCAGCATCGCATAGCGGTGTCATTTTGCGTCCAAGCCCAAGGTGTCCCGCATCAAGCCTGACCTTGACCTTCATCCACAAAGGCCACGGCTAGTGGTCATGAACCTTTTTATCAGCCCTCTCCCTCTCCTTAATCTTGGGATTCTTCTTCTCCGCCTTGCCCCCAAACTTGCCTCCCTTCATCATATCCTCCACACTAGCCGCCGCAATGTCCTCCTGATCCTCATCCAAGGGCTCGGAGTCTCCATCAGCAGCCGGCGCGCCCGGCGCAGGACTAGCCTCAGCCGGCACCTTCTCCTTCTTGTTTTCCCCCTTCTCGCCCTTGGACCGCTTCGGCACGCCACCCCCAGCCTGATCCTTGCCCCCCTTCTTCGCAAACTCCTGCATCACAGGGTTCTTCTTATTCGACGCCATCTTGCTCAAGTCAATCTTCTCACTGCCCGTCATGAGTGTCATGGCCTTGCTCAGACTCTCCGCGATATCCGGGCGCTGCGCCTTGGCTTCCTCGCAGAACCGGAGATCACGCCAGTTCTTCTTGACACTCTCATCGACGCCCACGACACGCCCGACGATCGGATACGCCTTTTTGGCAAACATGCCCTCCCACGTTTTGATCTGTGCGCGCACGCGCTCGCGCGCCGTCTCATAGGCTTCCTTTTGTAGTTTTTTGATGTTTTTGCGCCCGATTTTCGTCTTGAGCTGGTTGATTACGGCTTCGATGCCCATGCCACGGATTACTTCACCTTCTGCTATGGCGTCGAGTTCGTCTTGTGGGGGGTTCTTGGACAGCCAGAGGGGGACGTATATTTCTTCTACGCCCGATAGATACGGGACTAGATCGTGCACGGGATCGAAACATGTCGTAACGTAGGAGCGCGACGCATCCTTTGCCGCGAGCTGCGAGTACGCTCCGCCCGGGCCGTAGATCTTCGCCGAGGAGGATACATCGTAGATGGTCCTGTTGATCGCAAGCAGGATTGGTTTCGACGGGTCGGTGCCGTCGTAAGCTGCCAACTCGGCGTTTGTGAGCTCGAGCTTGGGCGTGAAGTGCGCGCGGAGGAGGCTTGGGTTCGTCCACCAGGGGCGGGGGAGGGGAATGCCGAGAAGGTAGACGACAAGGGTTCCTGCGAGGGCGAGACCGCCGAGCATGCGCAGGATGTCGAGGGCTGAGATGCTGTAGGATGGCGTCTCGTCTTTGACTATGACGGACTTTTTGGCCGATGCTGGTGCGGAGCGGGAGGTGGAGGTGCTGGATGCTGCGGCCGTGGTGCGTCGGCGGACTTCGCCTTCGTCTGCGGTCATGTTGGCGGCGATACGGAAGAAGACGGGTTCACGCAGAGTGTACGAAGAAGGAAGAGCAAGGGAGTTGTCAATGACTAGTAGAGACTCATTGGCTCTTATCTGAGCGAGAAGAGTTGGTCCGTCTGGTGTCACTCGACGGAGCGATGATGTCTTTCTGCGGGGATCGTCAGCAGCTGCAAAGGCGAGCTTGTGATTGGTGGGATTGGGTCGGTGCCGGGTATCATGTAATCAGCCCAGTGGGTTCCCCCTCGGACTTGGACATGCTAGGTAGAGCATCTCTCATCCAACCTCATCTCCAATTGAACATTATAGATTCAAAGCGATCATTGTGCTTGGTATAGGGTTTAGGTGTTATATCGGCGTCATATATCATTACTCAAGTTTACTCTCGGCGATGGCGAGAGCACCCATGTTCGACTTCAGTCCCAGCGGCCTTCCAACCAAACTCCTCGAAATGCTCCAGTGCATTGACAGGGCAATACGAAAGACCCCAAAGCGTATGGAATCGTCTCGGTCGTTGCAAGCGTAAAATCATAACCTCCCGCGGAATCGTACGCGACGAGGACGCATCCGCGCTTGTTCGTCCAGTCTATCCCTGTCGTGCATAGGCTCCAGCTTGCACGGGCCCAATTTCCAATTGGCAATCAGGATGCTACGGCGAGAGATCCGTTGGCACCAGTAATTACTGGGGCAGGCGCAACTTGCTGGTTCTGATCCAACCGATGCATGCCCTTCTGCATCAACGGGCTTTCAAGCAACTTCTCAAAGTTGTGGCTGCACACACCTTGATGAGCTGATAGGTGTATCTCTTCCTTTCCCCGATGATATACTGCGTCATCGTATGCAGTGATCGCGTGAAGCAGTGAATCCTCACCGCTCACTACCTTTGTGATGGCATCCACATAATCTTTGGCATCCCGAATGCCCTGGTTCAGTCCCTGTGCGCGATATGGGGCCATTGGATGAGCTGCATCGCCAGCCAGAGTAATGCGGCCGCAATGGTTCTTCCACGGTTCCAGATTTGGCATATGCTGGGGGCGATCGGCCGGCATAAAAGTGTCTTCAGTCACCCAAAGTGCGGCAGATCGAAAAGGTTCGCAAAAATCTTCAGCTAGGGATTTGAGGTGCGCCAGCCTCTGCCCCGAGGTTTCGCGGTGGTTGGAGTGCCCCCACTGATCTACCATCAATTGGAAGGTCCAGCCTTCTGGATCTTGGGGATTCGGTACGTCTAAAACGGATAGAATGTAGGCTGTGTTCAGGGATGGATGTATCGCGTACTGCACCAAGGTCAGACCTCAATCGCAAGGCTCGCAGAAGTGTTCTTTACCTTGAAGACGGGATGGTAGTGTTGCCGGATGAATCTAGCCTGTTCGGCAGTATATGACTGGGTAAAATTCTATATCGATCGTCAGTACACAATTCAACTGACGATTCCGGGTAGGGCCCACTCACATACATGACGGTCGGTAGAGTTTCTAGCTTATCCGCCGTCTTTGACATTACATGGCTCCGAACAACGCTCTTAACTAGTGAACCGATAGGGTTAGAGTGCGCGATTCGTAGAGGCGAATCATGGACAACATACCACTGTCAGCGCCAACTACAGCATCTGCCAGCACACGCGATCCGTCTTCAAAGTGGCAAACGACACCGTCACCCAAGTCTTCGAGCCTGCTCAGATTCATGTTGTACTGCGCCGAACGGGTGAGCCCCATTGCTTTGACGCGAATCGGAATGTAGTGAATCACTAACCTCCACTGGCAGATCTCGAGCGAAAAGCTCAATGATTCTCCGTCTGCTCACTCGCTTGCTTGTGGTAGCCTTGACCCAGCCAACGACGTCACCCGATTTTCCATTTACAACGGGGAATCCCGACAGCTGAGATGAATCGCAGGCCCACTCATACTCTGTGCGAGGGAGTCTATCCGCCCAATAGTCGGTTCCGGCGAGGTGAAGGTCCTTGAGGATGTCGTCTGGAAGCATGCTCTCTAGAAATTCTCGGCCCCAATGAAGGCCCATTGACCAATCCCGGGGCCGACGAGTTGTCGTGCTTGGGTCATGGCGCTCGAAAATTCTGAAGTTGATGCCGGCCTGGCGGAGGTCAGTCTCACGGAATGTTGAGATGGACAGAGGTTAAAGCGTTGCGCACCTTCTTCAGGCCCTGTGCAATGAGGAGTCCCGTGGCACCTAGGAAGTGGTCAGTGACGTCGTTGACACGAGCGAGGTCCAGCGCGCTGGTAACGTCAGGCCTGAACCCGCCTCGACAACCACACCACGCGCACAATTCAAAGGCAGGAGAATAGCGTACCAGCACCAATTATTACCACAGTAAAGTGAGACCTGGACTTGACCATCTTTGAGGTGTCTTGACGGCTCAGCCTCCTGGTGTGCAGCGAAAGTCTCCGTCTAAAGGCGCTGAAGGAAGAGGCAAAGGAGTCCATCAGCAGAGGCAGGGCTAGAATTGGAGGGGGATCAAGAGATTATGAGGGGCGAGTGCGGCATGAAGGGCAATGGCAAGGGCAGCAACGGCGGGAAGACTAAGAGATTGTCGCGACGAGTGAGGCAAGAGGGAGAGGAGAGCAGAGCACAAGTGCAGCCGGCAGTTGCAACCTTGGTGGTGGATGGAGCATTAGAATGGCGGCCCGAACCGCCGCAGCTTGCCCAGGCGGATGTCGGTAGAGTGAGTTTTCAGAATCTGCAGCCAGAGTGGTTCGGCAGTGGTGGCCAGTGATGGCTCGAAAGCTTCGACACGAGCCGTGTCTCGGCCTGCCCATCGAGGCAAATGGACCGCGAATGGCGTCAAGATGGTCAGAGATCAAAGTGGGGTCGACGCAGCGGCTAAGCTGCAGAATCCGAGGGCATGGATCACAGGTGCAGTAGCAGAGGGGAGGCAGCATATGCGGAGCGTCATGGAGACGCATGGACGTGTCTTGTCGGCATGGCTAGGGGCAGCAGGAGGGGGGCAAGCGTGAGAGCGAGGGCAGACGGTGAGGCGGGCGCATCATGGCCCAGGATAATCAAGCCAGCCGCGAGAGCCGCTACTGGGCTGGACGGCACAGGAGGAGGTCGTTTTCAGCATGATGGCAGTCGGCGCTAGGAGCGAGAGGTGTTGGGGAGTGATTTGTGACAGAAGATTCAGGCGATTGCGACGCCGGCGAGTGGTTCACCGGAGATGGTCGCGGCAAGGACATGGGAGGCATGAGCGTATCAGGGGGGTGGACGAAAGCGGGCGCCAAGGGTGGGTAGAGGCGCAGTGACATGTCTGTCTCGCTCTCACGTCTTCTCAACAGACTGATGCCGCTCACAGCCAGTGATGCAGCAGCTGTCCTGCTCACGGCTTCGGCAAATGCCAACGCCAGACGCCCCACGTTCTCGGCAGCCAGCCGGACAACAACCGCGTGCGTCGCCAGCATCGGGTTTGCCCAATCTGCCGAACTGCTTCTGACTCGTGCCCAAATCTAATGTCGTGCATTGCAACGCTACCCGGCATTTGTCAGTCCATCCATGTCGGTGAGCGCCCGCTGCGAGACTGCTTCGAGCCCTCGACCAGCCCACCGGTCCAGCGCACTTTCCAACTGCCGCGGACAGCGTCGCCTGCGATGCTGTACTTTCGCTCGAGTGAGCGCCTGTCGTTCGCCTGTTGCGGCGACTCAGCCTTCCCTTCCCGGCCCCTCGGGACATCGCAGACCCCACTACCGTACCCACTTCCCTCTCCACCCAGGGACCACCCTGAACTGGTCTCTGGTTTTGCTCTTTGTGCCCTCTCGGACTGCAGCCGCGCCATCTGGAAGAGGATCCCTTGTTCTGGCTGATGCCAAGGTCCTGTTGTGACAATCTGGCCCAGACACTTACTCCAACCATCCTGCGTACACCACTTTCCGGACAAATCTTGGCGCATCTTGCGCAGTTCGTGTACGTCGCCAGTGAGCGAGGCCAAGGAGTCTGTGCTTGAAGTCGTACATTTAGCATCTACTCCACAGCAACGCCAAGGCGTCTGACAGTGGGAAGGGTTACACGGCTACCAGGTTGATTATACCGTGACAGATCATGCCACACCTACCGAACATCACCCTGATCCGGACCACCACACATGCCCGCCTTACCTCGCATTTGACATTTCAGGTCCACAGTTGACCGCTTGCATTGCCTGCGGAAGACGCGTCTGCACAGTATTCGCATGCCACTCTCGTCCGCTGTAGAATCAGTAGATACATTTCTATTGCTGTCGTTGACAGGTCTTAATCTTCCTTGCCGGTCCCTCACCAAGCCGCACGGACAAACTCTGTCACTGCGGCGCCGCGTTCCGCTGCTCAGATCTCGGAACAGGCGTCTCGCGAGTCATGCTTGCCGTGCTCCTCGCAGAGCCGCATATGCAAATATTGAAGGCCTCGGACATATACAGCACAGACAGTACATGCCTTCATCTTCAATCCCTGCACAATGATCTCTATCAGCAACAGCTTGTTTGTAACCAGTGTTGCAGCAGGACCTGGTCTACATGCACCGGCTAGATAAGACAAAGCAATGTACTTTGGTATGGCGCGCCCAATCCCGCATGCAACGACAATGAAGTCACAGGTAATTGACAGCTCAATTTGTGACTTACAAGATCCATCATTTCCAGGGACAACTGCTCAGGTTACTGCAGAGAGACCTGGGATAGCCCAGCGATAGCAAACGCGGCGCAACGTACGCTAATACCTGCAGATGTCGTACCTGAGGTGAAGAATCCCTGCAAAATCCCTGACTTCATGTTTGCAAGACACCGATAGACGGTGAAGAATTCTTCCAAGCTAAATTGTGGGATTGGGGAGAACTCCTGTCTTGCACCAGTTCCAACCGCTTCATGCTTGGTGTGAGATGAATACGCATTCCCTACCCTGAACATCCGCAAGAAGTCCTCATCTCCCATCAGTATGCCAATATTATGGTTTGCAGACAATGTTGCTCAAGAGAGAGTCTCCAAGCACCCTGATACCGCCATGGGGCTCTGACGGACGCCTGGAAAGGGCAAACAAGTGAGCTCGAGACATGTGTGAATTCTCGGTCAATGAACACCTGTCGTGGGACTACTTCGTGATTTCTGTTCTCGACGTAAGGCACTCTCTTGCGTGAATTTGCTGCAGGATTCAGGTTTGCCAAGAATCTTCACACAGGAATCTTCACTTCCAAAACCCAGCCACTCCCTCTTCTTCATCTTCTCCATCCCACTGTCTTGCCAAGGTCGAAAAACTTATTCGATTTCAATTTGTATAACGCAACTCATGAAGATTGCCCCGGACACCATGATGCAAGCTGTCGGTAGTTCAGCTTCCCTTCAATCCAAAACAACCAGCAAGCGTCTTGAGCAGATTGCAACTTTGCGATCCAAGAATGTAGGACAGCATGTCAATCTCCCTCAAATTATCGTCTGCGGTGATCAGGTAAGTAGTGCCGAAACAAAGATGCCTTTACTCTGGGAGAGGCACTCCTGATATAGATGTGCTGATGCGGCGGCAATAGTCGACTGGAAAGAGTTCCGTCCTGGAAGGACTAACCGAGATCCCCTTTCCCCGTAGGTCTACCCTTCCACCTGTCAGCCTCCTCAATACATGAGGATCAAGCAATCCTTGTGCACCTTTTCTAACGCTCCTCTCACAGGTCAGGAGGGCATCTGCACACGTTTTGCAACTCAAATCATCATTGAACACACAGATGATTCCGTTCGACATATCGAGGCTTCAATTGTTCCACATGGAGCTCGAACTGAAGAGGATCGTACGAGACTCGTCAATTGGCAGCGCACCTTGAACCATTATGATGAGCTTGCGGATACCATCTTTGAAGCCGGCGGTCTTATGGGCATCCGCGAATTCGGCGACAACACCGAAGGCCCTGCCTTCGCCTTCGACATCTTGAGCATCAAGGTTACTGGTCCCACCGGTATGCATCTAATGGTGGTAGACTTGCCAGGTCTTATTGTAAGCCTCTCGTTCTTCCTGACATGGTGAGCCTACGATCAAGATGCTCATTACTACTCTAGGCTACCACTAGCGATACCCAGACAGAACGTGACAAGGAAATGGTGCACGAACTTGTTGAGTCATATATGAAGAACCCACGTACTATCATCCTCGCAGTTATCCAGGCAGGAAATGATGTGGCAAATCAGACTGTCATCCAGAAGGCTCGCGGCTTCGATAAGGACGGCCAACGCACCGTGGGCATCATCACAAAGCCAGACCTCATTAACCAAGGTTCTGAGAGTCGTATTGCTCGCTTGGCGAACAACCAAGACACCACCAAGTTGAAGCTCGGATGGTTCCTTCTCAAGAATCCATCTCCAGCTCAGATGGACACCAAACCGACGTTTGAAAAACGCCGCCAGTGGGAATCGGACTTCTTCTCCGGGCAGACGTGGAGAGACGTCGGCCTGGACTCGAAGCGTGTCGGTGTCATGGCACTACGAGGTTTCGTGCAGCGAAAGCTCGATCAGCACATTGAGCACGAGCTTCCTGCGGTCCGAGAAGAGATCAGTGCCCTTCTGCGAAGCACTCAACGCGAGTTGAACGAATTGGGGATTGAACGAACCACCCCGACTTCTATACGCATGCACTTGTCCCGTCTTGCTAACGCAGCTCAATCCCACATGACGTCTGGTCTAAATGGCTCTTACATGGACAGCAACGCGGATTTCTTCACATCCAAGAGTCGCTCCACGAGACTGCGCGCCCGCGCACACCAACTGAACAGTCAATTCGCTGAACAGATGCGTCAAACTGGCTGTCTTCGTCTTGTCGTGTCAGAGAACGACAAATCAGTAGACATCAGCGACAACGTTGGAGTGTATTACCAGGTGAAGAAGAGCGGTATGCTGAAGTGGATTCGAGAGGTCAGTGCAACTACATCGACAACGAAACTGTGCAAACGCTAACATCATATTCCAGGTGTACCAGAATACACGCGGTATCGAGCTTCCCGGCGCCGTCAACCCCGTGCTGTTGTCAGAGCTATTCTTGGAACAATCAAGCCGCTGGAAGGAATTTGCCGAATGCCATCTGGAAAAGGTTCAAGACGAGATCGAATCATTCGTCACAAGTGTCCTCAGACATGTCGCATCGGATGACGACACTTTCGCGTCAATTATGGAGGAAGCGCAATCAGCCATGGACCAGAACAAAGCCTGTGCGACTACAGAACTTGAGAACTTGTGGCAAGATGAACGTGCTCATCCTATTACTTATAACCACTACTTCACAGATAACGTCCAGAACGCCCGAAATGGAGCCTTCGTAGAGCAGCTCGAAGCCTCCATAGACAGCGTTCCCAAGAACCACGGTGGTGGGAAGTGGACTCCAACACAGGTGGTTGAACCTGCCGATGTCATTGACAAAGTCAAGGAAATGGTCAATCGAGACATGGTCGAACAGGCATGCGAAGAAGCTCTCGTGAGCTTGGATGCATACTACAAGGTGAGTCGAAGGATTCAACAGTCCTGAAACAGTCGTTGACTCAACATGTATAGGTTGCGATGAAGACTTGGATCGACAATGTCTGTAGGCAGGTGATTGAACGCCATCTTCTCCGCAAGCTTCCAAGCGTATTCGGACCGGAGCGTGTCGCCGCTTATTCCGATGAGGACCTTCAGAGAATCGCTGGTGAACGTCTTGAGACTACAGAGAGGCGCAAGGAATTGGCACAGATGGTAGCAAATTTTGAGGCTGCTTTGAGAGAGTTGAGGCGATAGAGGTTTCAACAATTGCTGCGGGAGCTAAGCAGACAGTCGTTGCATGGGCAAGCAGAATCTCAATCTGGCAGATTGCAATGTATCGCCAGCTCGCGGAGACCAGTCATGGATAACCACCACTTGTCTGCCCACTGAGTCCATTGGACATCCAAGGACTGCGGAATCTCCTGAGTCTGCAGAAGTATATACCTACCTATCACCAAAAATGCAGCTCAAAGTGAAAGTCATGGGCATATTTAGCTTTTGCTTATGCGAGAGGCATCATAGGTACTCCTTCTCAAAGCTACGTCCGACCACAATACGTCGAATCTCACTCGTGCCCGCGCCTATCTCGTAGAGTTTCGCATCTCTCACCAAGCGCCCGACGGGTACCTCGCTCATGTATCCCATACCGCCCATGAGCTGCACGGCATCCAGACATACCTTTGTGCCCTGCTCCGCCGCGAACAGAATAGCCCCCGTGCAATCTCTACTCACAATCCCATAGTTTTCCTCGGCATTATCATGATTATCATCAATCCGCCTTGCAACGCTGTGCGTCAGCGCCCGACTCGCCTGCAACCCAACATACATATCCGCCACCTTGCCCTGCACAAGCTGATTCTTCACGAGCATCTTGCCAAACTGCTCCCGCGAATGCACGTACGGCAGCACCTCGTCCAGCGCACGCTGCATCAGCCCAATCGGCCCCGCGCTCAGCACAAGGCGCTCCAGGTCCAGTCCCTCCATGAGCACGCGCACACCCCCGTCCACGGGCCCGAGCACATTTTCCTCGGGAACAAACACATCTTCAAACACCAGTTCACCCGTGTTACTCCCGCGCATACCTAGTTTATCCAGTTTTCTGCTCACGCTGAAACCCGCAATGTGCGTGCGCTGCGCGTCGTCGTTGCGCACGGGGACGAGAAAGGCCGTTATGCCTTTACTTGCTGCGTGCGGGGTTGTTTTGGCGTACACGACGATGATGTCTGCGTCTGGCCCGTTTGTAATCCACATCTTGCCTCCGTTGAGCACGTACCCGCCGTCGACGCGCTGCGCCGTCATGCGCATCGACACGACGTCCGACCCCGCGCCGACCTCACTCATCGCCAGTGCGCCGATTTTCTCACCGCGGATGAGCGAAGGGAGGAAGCGCGCGCGCTGGGCATCTGATCCATTGAGACAGATTTGATTTATGCATAGCTGTGAGTGCGCGGCGTAGCTTAGCGCTATGGAGCCTGATGCGCGGCTCAATTCTTCCATTACTATTGCGTGCGCTTCGTAGCCTTGGCCTAGACCGCCGTAGGCTGGGTCGGCGGTTATGCCGAGGAAGCCTGCGTCGCCTAGTTTGCGCCAGAGGGCGTTGGGGAATGCGTTTGATGTGTCGGTCTGTTGTGCGAGGGACTCGGGGATTTCGGCGCGGCAGAAGGATTGCGTTGCGGTGCGGAGGTCGAGGAGATCTTGCGTGGTTGGGGGTGTGAAGGAGGGTGAGTGTTTGCGCGTTAGGGTGCGGGTTTGGACTTGTGCTGTTGGATTTGATGGGGGGTTTGCTGTGATGGAGCTGGAGGGCAGGAGGGCGCGTGGATTTGAGGGCCGTAGGGTGTGTAATTGGCGGATCAATGGATGCTGGGCATGGGCACGGGCATGGGATAGGTTGGAGAGGGGTCGTGAAAGAGGGCGGAGTGCGAGCGTGGGACGAGGCATGGTGGATATAGATGGAGACAGTATCCAGGGAAGAAACAGAGGAGAGGCAGCCTGAGAGAAGTTGAAAATCTACATGGAAAAGATCTTTGTATTGCATGGACAGCAGGTCATGCTGTGGGGAAGAGGATGAAGGGTTCAGGGAAGCCGAAGCTAGCCGGGCGTTGGCTGTGGGGTTCGTCTTGGTTCCTGGACCCACTGCATCTGGCCTAACTTTATGTGTAATGGGCTGCTTTGCCGGGCATCCAGGTCGGCGCTCCAGTCCAGGGCGTCACAAAGCACGCTGTAGTGAGGTATGAGATAGTCCTTGTATTGGTATCGTCGTCGCTGCGTTTCATCCTCGCAGAGGAGAAGCCAGGAAGGGGGTCGGGCTAAGTTGGACCTTGACACGGCTGCATTGGCCTGCGAATGTGTCACAGTACAGAGGCTCGGAGGAGACGGTCATGGAACCAGACAAGTTTCTGTGCTTGAAGTGAGATACTAAATGTTTTCATAACTTACCGAACAAAGACAAATCCGGAAGATCTTTTTCGCGATACAAGCACGACAGAGTCCACTTATCAAATACAGATTGAGGAATCAATCCAGACAAAAACATCACCAGGCTGACTGTTTCGAGATCTACCACAACTAGCTACCCCGTCCGGACTTCACTCCGTCTCCGGAAATCATGTTGGCCGCAACTCTTTCAACATCAACTTCATCACCGCCAATCCATTGCGCAGCATACCATTGACAAGCTTAGCCGCCCACGATGAAGCACACACCGTCCCCTATGCTCCTACGTGCCCTCTCACACCCCCGACCCATCTCCTGCACAATCATCCGCAACCTCCACGCAACCCCAATCACCAAATCCACAAATACCCCCCAGCGCCAACCACAACCCAAAACTCAACCCCCTCCACCATCAGCCCCCTTCAAACCAATCCTAAACACAAAGCCAAATCCAGAACGTGACCTCCGAACCCCAGAATTAACCCACAACCGCGCAAAACACGGCGAACTCCAACCCCGTCCCCTCTCGAAACCCCTGGGTCTCCGCAACCCACCAACCCCAACGTCCAATCTGCCCCCATCCCTAACGCTAGGCGAGCGTTGGACAAACTACTCCAACTACGACCAGCACGTCTCGCGTCGCCGCGAAATCCTCAAGGACATCTTTGAGCGAAATTACTACCGCGATATTGGCAACCTGGGCAAATTGCACCGCGGAAAGAGTATCCTCGCGCCCACGACACCGTTCAGACAGAATGTCGCGCTGTACTTTCCCAACTTCGTGGGTAGGACACTGCGGAAGAGCGGGTGGTTCGCAGGGTGGGCAGATGCAAGTCAGGCACAGAGCGACACGACTAGTGCGCTGCGCGGACGCGTGAGCATCGTGAGCGTGGTGAACACTGAGTGGGCTAATGCGCAGGTGCAGTCGTTTGTTTCGCCGGCGGTGAATCCGGAGTTGCATGCCTTCTTGCGGACGGGGGAGGCGTGTCTTGCCGGCGCGCAGCTTGCGACGATTAATGTTGAGCCGAACTTTTTGAAGCGCATGCTTATCCGCATGTTCTTTTGGCGTTTGAGGGGCGAAAGGAAGGAGAGTGAGTGGGGGAGCTATTTCTTGCTTTCGCGGCACTTGACGGAGGAGGTTAGAGATGCGCTGGGAATATGGAATACAAAGGTTGGCTACGTGTATTTGCTCGATGGAGCTTGTCGTGTTCGGTGGGCAGGAAATGGGGATGCAAGAGCTGATGAGAGGGAGAGCCTCGTGCGATGTCTCAAGAGACTCTGCGATGAGCCATTGCAGGGAAACCTGGAGAAAGGAGTGAGGAGAGAAGAGCCGAGCAAAGTGAGAGCGAAGAAGAAGGAAGAGTAATGTCCTATACACTTACCAAATAGACTTGATAGATCTCTCGCTACTCGCTACTCGCTGACTCGGCCCGGTGACATCTCAGACTCGAGGTTTCTCGTCGCCACGGACAGCGCTCGCAGCACAAATACAGATATGTCTTCAAGTAATATCATTGAACATCGCTCGAAGGTCTATCGCGTTCCAGTCCACTCGTATAGTCGACCATCTTCCAGACCGACGTAAACGCGTTCGAGCAGAGGCAGGACATATGTCACCGCTGCAGTAGACTCATGATCCAGCTGTCGTATCGCATCTAGAAGCCATTCCCCGCTCGGTGAGATGTGCAAATTCCAAAGCTAAATCTCGGTCAGCGGCCATTGCATCAAGGTACAGAGAATGTGAGGGGGACGATATGCTCACCTGTACGACACCCTTTTGATGACCAGAAGCAAAGACTCTATTTGTCACATCGCTTCCTGACTCCTGCTTGGCCCACGCGCATGATGTGATGGCCCCGGTCTCCCAGGAACATATTGTCTGCTTGTGCAGCAAACGGCCATTCAAAGTATAGAAATGTACAGACTCGTCAGCACAGCAGACTATAGTTCCGTCGAGGTCATTGATAGCAATACTCTGACCTCGTGTTAATTTCCGCAATCGACCAGTTGTGGCTGAACGAGAACTTACAGAAACGACAGGAAGCTGCGCAACACAGCGCACCAACTCTAGAGTACTGATGCTCCACGTGAGGACTCTACCTTCTCTGTCAGAACTCAGCAGCGTCCCGAAAGAGTTTGAGATCGCCAAGTGCTCGATTGGAGCCCTGTGACCGAGCAATGTTGCGCCTCGTTGCTGAATCTCGGCGGTGCCCTTGTCAACAATAATGTTCCAAGCGTGGATAGTGCCATCTTCGGAGGCCGAGTATGCAGATCTATCCTCGCCCCAGATAACTGCAGAAACTTGGTCAGAATGCGGTTGTTCTCGCACGTGAAGAAATTTGCCGCCTGTACTTGACAGGAGACGAAGGCTTTGATCCGTCAGACCCCAGATGAGCTCAAGACTTGCATCAGTCGGTATCGGCACTCTCCATGGGGAATACACAGCCCTCCTCCGATCGCGCGCGAGATTCTTCGGCTCGACATGCCAGACTTGCTCGGAGGAGACGGTGACCGGATCACTTGGTCGTGTCAAAGACTGGTAAGTTCCTAATTTGAGTACGCCCAGCCCATGTAGCACGTCACGGCGGTCATGGGGACGGTTGAAGACTTGTTGAGGCGTCTGTCCAAAATTGTGAATAATGCCAATGGTCGCCACACGCTCACGTTCGTCCTGAATGGTATCGAGATCTTTTGCACCCTGATACGACAAATGATGAAACACATTTGTCGACTCAATGGCAGGCTCGCCTCTCTGTTTAAAGCCAAAGATGAGATCGATCCAATGATGTAAGTTTTGGCTCACATGCGGGCTTTCAAGAGCTTCGCGATTCTTGGCGACAAAGACAGCTGGATCACCCTTGGCCCATTTTGGAAGGACGACATCGTTGATCGTCTCTCCCGTGCTTTGCTTCGTACCAAAGTTATACTTGTTCAGGTTGACCAGAAAATCTGGCAGGTAAAAGAACTCCGGTGTCAGCTCGCGGATGTCAGTGAAGCCCTCCCGAGATGCAGATTTCCATGCCTTCTCTATGTTGTCGAACAAACGCTCAGCATGGTCGAAAGCACCACCTTGTAGTAGAAGATAGGACTTGACGAAAGGTTGCAATCTAATCAGGAAGGAGCTGACGATCATGGCCGAAGAGTAATGGGTCCCATAATGAAAAGCAGGTGTCTCGGGGTCCATCTCTGCAAAAGAATTGTAGCGCTCTCTAAAGGCCGACTCTCTTTCTGCTGTTTGGCAGCCCATCGGCTTCGTCAGGTCCCTGAAGGTATGTGGATTACTAAGATCAAGTTCTTCACTTGTATAGTCAGCGAGAACCCATGGGAACACAGGATACTGCGTAAGATCGTTAAAGGTTCGGCCCGCCAGACTGTTCACCAGCATCAGGTATTGAAAATTCGACATCTCACCCTTCTGCCATTGTCTACGAGCAGCCTTCGCAGAAGAGGTATTGAACAGGCCCGCAACCTTTGATCCAAAGGAAGAGGGTGCGTCCCTGGATGCGCGTAATATAGCCGTGCGCCATGCGGACTCTGTAGGGCTTTGCGTAGACGCTTCTCGAGCCGCCAATGACTTGGAATTGAGCTTTGCGGATATCTGGTCTCTTTGCGTCTTGTTGACAGTCGTGGCAAGATAGCTTCTTCCGTCCTTGAAGAATATCTCAAGGCCCACGTCTCGAAGCAAAAACTGCCTCTCGGAGATGCTCACGATATCTGACCATGCCCAGCGTTTCGGCTTAACGTCCACTTTCCGCGTGCCGACTGGGTCGTCGACTTTCTGTCCGCTGATCATCTTGATGTAGGGATCTCTCTCTTCATTGGGCGCGTCCCAAGTATTGACGACTTCACCATCAGCTTTGAGAAACAGGTTCTCGATTAGATAGAGTGACTTTTGGCCCATGATCATGAGTGTTTCCTGAGCTTCTAGCCCTCTTATAATGGACACATTACGAGCGTCTTCAACAGACTCTCCGGATTGCAAGCTTCTCATGACTCGGCGGTTCTTGTCCTGGTCCACCTCATCTGACTTGTGCGGGTCAGCCACAACTTCAAAGTCATCGTCCCCGTTGAGACCCTCTGTAAGTTCCTTTGTTGCGCGTGACTGTGTGACGGGTGAAGTGTGAGTCTCATCGCCTGTGAGCGCATTCGCATTTGGCTTATCAGAATCTTCTTTGATTAATTTAGGAGGTTTTGAGGTGCGTCGCTTGGGTTGATAAGCCGTCTCCGACTTTTCGTCCATGCGTACTAAGCGGAGTCTCATCCTGTCGCGGCCTTCAGACTCGTCAAGCAGCCATTGCGCATCATCCACGCTCTTGGAGAGCTGTCGTACTCGCCTCAGAGAAGCTTCTTGACGATGGCATAGGCCCTCGAGGTAATCATAGCTCTCAAGCTGGTCCTGCCGAGAACGGTGAAATTTGACCATCTCTGCTTCGAAGATGTTGGAGTTCCAATTTTTGGTGGCCAAATCTTGCTCCGTTATTGCGTGCTGCTTTGTGACCTCGTCAAGATGCCATTGCTCCAATCTCGACTTTCTCTTCTCAACTCTCGCCGCGGATGATGTAGCTGTGGCACGATTCTTCTCCTCTACGAAATCGGCAAGAGCAGCATCAGGTCCGGAAGCGAAGAACGCATCGAGCTTCTCTTGGCTGGCGCGTAACCACGATTCGACATCATCAGTCTGTTGAAATCTCAAGCAGAATTCGACGCCAACATGCATCTCACCTTCTGTGGCTCCATTCGTCAGACTTGCAGCGACTATAGCAGGCTTCTGAGCCACTAGGCTGCGTAAGAGGCTTGAGACATGGCTCCTGATCGCTCCATAATCGGACCGCAGTTGCTTGTATAGTATAGCAGCAAGCGCACGGAATGTAGCTTCTTCATCCGGTTCCCGAGGCAGCAAAAGATCTTGCATAGCGAGCAGTGTTACCAACACCTCTTCCAATGCGTCCTGATCAGTTTGGCTGATGAGCAGAGCAAAGACCGCTATCTGTCGCCCAATCACTCTGATGGATGATAGTTGCGGGCTGCAAAGACGAATGCTCTTGATAGCTTGCATTTCGGAAGTTTCAAGGTAGTGAAGCAAAGATGCGATGAAGTTCAACAGACTGGTTTCGGATGCCACTAGCCATCCTTCAAAAAGAGCCTCACATGACTGTGTAACGAAACGGGCCAAATTGTTCAGGACCCGTGGTTCTTGGAAGAGCAAAGCATTGTTTTGTAGCTCGATCGCGAGTCTTTTTGCAATGTCGCGTGTGAGGTGAGACGTGAGTTGAGCCCGATACTGTAGAGGCGCTGGAGGTGCCTTCAGGAAGAGGCCCAGTCCGGTGAACTCTTTTCGACGCAAGATTTGATCCACGTGAATGGCGCAGAGTGAGTCGATGAGAATTTGCTCGCCCGAATGTCCACTGGTGACTGGTTTTACTGTACGATCTGCGGGCGCCAGAGGTAGGAAAAGTGCAGGAGTCTTTGTGCTCTGCGTCTGCCGCGAGTCAACCATCACGAACGACGAGGTCCTGTGCTTTCGTAATGGTAGTATAGGCCTATCTGGTAGGCTCGCTTCGGTTGAAGTCATAGAAGCGTCTGTTCCCATGTCATCGCTGACAGAAGGATCAAGTCCAGCGCCTTGACCATGAACGGGATCAAACACAATCTTGATCACATCTCGTGCGAAGTTTGATTCACTCGAGAAATCCTTGAAAGGCGTGTAGCCTCGATATATGGCTTGAAAAGATCGAAGAACGGCAGAAACCGAATCTCTACCTTTTCCTGGTGTCGACGGGTTAGAAGCAGCATTTAGGCCGTGTCCAAGCATTGCAAGCATTATTGGCATGATGCCCGGGTATGCAATAGGAGCACCGGCACGTTTCAAGTCCTGCACAAGTCGCTGTGGATCAAACGCTGCTACTTGCTGTTCCATGCCGAAAAGCATGGTGAAACATGATGACCAGACATCCTCAAGGTGCCATCGAGTCTTCAACCGATCTTCGAGTATTAGGAAGCCCCTTGTCTTGTGTTCAAAACGCTCGACGTAAGGAGGGCCCAGTAAGCCAAAGATGCGAGCGAGTATCCTCATCGACAAGACAGCGATATGGTCGCCGTCCTCTGCGAGTAGATGTAGAAGCCATTTGTTTGTCACAGAGTTTGCGAATTTGCGAACATAATTTCCCTTTGCGTCGGCAGATAAGCTCTCAGAAAGCATTTCTAGGATAGCAATGCCAAGCTGCGGCCCCCTAATGATGGTGCTCGGGTCTGAAGAAGACACACCAAGGGAAGACGGTGGTTGGACAGAGCGACTAGAGCCGGGCCGTAAATGTGTTGAGGCAGGGGGGCTCCTCATCTTGCCCTCTTGTAGACTTGCGGTAATGAAAAGAGCTACCGATCGATAGACATCAGCAGAAGACGTGCTGCGTAGGATTGCGTCGAAAGCTCGCACCATATCAACTTTGGTAGCCATGTCGATGCCTCTGCTTTTCAAGGATTCGATGAGCTTTTTGATGATGCGCATACGGTTCAGTCGCCGAATGTTGAAAGCCTTATACTTGCTTTGCTCCGAGAAGACGCAGAATTGGCGAAAGTATAGCTGCTGCGTGGGTATGTCGGCACTGCGCCAGATGACGCAGTCCACTAGAAGTGCTCTATAGGCAAGAGGATTGATGATCCTCGAGCGCTCAGGTGCCTGCTCGTCGTAGCCAACAAAAGCCAACACCTTCTTAAGCAATTGGAGTCGGGTCGCTTCTGTGCCCACTCCTTGATGCCTGTCTGGACTTGCAGCGCGTTGATGCGAGCCATTTCTTTCCAGGTGTTGAAGTTTCCGCGTCAGTGTGAATGCTACCATGCCAAAGCCGTTCTCACGTTCTGCAATCTCGCTATTGCGCCAGCTGTCATTGATCAGCGTAAACATGATCTCGACTGCGGATAGGAGAGCCGCATTTGACGATGCAGCCTTCATCAGATCTAGCCCTAACGCCAGACAACCCGAGTAGAGCCAAGCTGCATCGCTAAGTGTTGTGGCAGACGAGACCAAGCATGGGCCAACTAAGACACCAGTACCGGTAGACTTCAACAGCGCGTCTTCAACTAGTGGGGTTCGTGCATTCAGGACGAGGCTATTAGCGCCATTCCGAGTTTTCTGTCGAAGGTGTTCGAACGCCCTGTCATTTAGTGCACCGGCAACAGTGGTCCAAGGTGCCAGAGATTCCGCTCCAGGCCTCTTGTGAAGCATTGTTGACGGCGAGACGCTCAGAATGACGTTTCGTTCCGGGTTATACTGACTAGCACTACTACGCACAGCCTTAGAGATGACGGATTCATCCTCTCTGCCTGGATGATAATGTTCATTCCTCAAATTTAGCGCGGCGGAAGCTTTGAAGGTCTGGAAGGAGCCAAGAGCGTCTTGGAAATTCCCATGATACTGGGGACCAAGACTTTTGTAAACAAAAACAAGATCATCGGGCAAAGCTTCAGAGAAAAGATGAGATGATGCCAGGGCCCAAGAAGACTTGACCATGCCTGGACCAAGTTTCGGGGACAAATCTCTGGGGGTACCGTAAAAGCCTTGGACTACCTCGAATCGGGGCACGAAAGAACCGGAAGGTGCCCTGTGTCGCGTCGACGCAGGCAAGCGAGGGTAGGGGCATTTAGCGTACTCCATGAGCTCGCCATTGACGAACAAAGCTACTGCACCTGGTCCTTCACCTTTTGGTCTCTTCTGGATCAGCGCTATGTGGTACCAGCGGTCAACTTCGAATCTGACAGACTTGAAACGGACGCTTGGCCTGGATGAAGTGACAGATGTTTGCAGGACAAGATGCTGAGATCCGCGCTCAATGTATATGAGCACAAAGCATGACTGTGACTCGTCAAAGGCACCGAATATAGTAGTGTGGCTAGACTGATCAAAAGCCAGTACCTTGACCCAGGCAAGGAAAGAGTAACCAGAAGCAGGATCCTGCGGAGGGAAAGAATGGGGAAGCTCCGGGAACTCGAGAGAAGAGAAGCCTGATATGCTCATATCGAACAGAATATGAGGCGGCTGTCGAGCTGTGCGAACGCAGTCAAGTAGCAAGTGGGAGCCATGTTCATTCTTTCTAGCCAGTCGGAATAGCTTGTCGGCCTCATCTAGACTTCGCAATCCGAGCTGTGAACATGTCAAGATCATTTGGTGAAGGGTATCATCAAGACTTTTGTGGACACTGTCTGGGAAGTACATGTCGAGCAAGGTGCCGAGCATCCGGGTATGGGTGAGCTGTATGTTGTTTCTGTCCATGCGCACAATCTGGAGCATTGCATTCAACAAGGTCAACGATAGCTGCATTGAAGCCGCCTCCCTCCATCGAGATGTACCCGGCCCGCGGTGGTGAGCCCATACTTGAAGCAGTATGGGGAAGAACTCTGGCAAATGCAAGTAGTAACCGGAGAAGTCGAGGCTGGTTGAGGTCTTCTCACTTGAAGCAGAAGAAACAGCCTGCTTCTCAAAGTCGCTGTAAACCGAGTCATCATGTGTGGCACATGAAAGTAAGTAGCCGAAAATCTTGATGGCATGACGAGCTTGGAGGGAAGAGCGACACAGGAAGAGGAGGAGAGCGTCTGGATCGGCATTGCGCAGTCTCAAGAGCTCGAATTCTTGCCGATTGAGGACATGATCATACAGAGCATCGGACAAGAGGCCAAGCACGGCGGGAATGAGTTGCAGGATAGAATCGTGGTGGGTAGCGAGAGTCGGGTCGTCGATGGAGTTGAGAACAGTGATCAGTTCGAAGATACGGTCGAGGCCTTTGAGCAGACGGAAGTCATCCTTGAAGCGACCCGAAGAAGAGGCTAGCAAGGGACGGAGTTGGAGCAGCGGATCGAGCAGCAGGGTTATTGCGGAAGAGTCATCATGTGATATGGAGTTGATGGCGCGAGATAATCGGTCGAGTAACGGCGCGAGCAACTTTGTGGATTCGTCGTCTTGGTGGGGGAGGCGCAGGGAGGGAGCTCTCAGACGCTTGCCACGAAGAGGAAGCGAAGTTGGAGGAGGCATGTGGTCAATTGAGGCATATCGTGACCTCTGGGTGCTCACAAGGACGGGACAAAGAAAGGAACTGGTAGGTACTGAGACGAGATGGACCCCGTGCACAGGCTGTGATCGACCTGGCGGGTGTGTGTGCGTATCGGAGCGAGTGTGGGGAAAGCTGGATGCATTACCTGATCAGATGCGAGGGGCTAGATGAGTTTATGAGAGCAAGGTAGGTGCGCGAGGCGTATGGGATTTGCATTTAATGTGATTGCATTGGAGTGAGGTAGGAGCTGGAGCCCTGTGGAGCTGATGCTGCCGCGCATGCTGCTGAGATTGAGTGGCAGGTGCAGGTGAGCTGGAGGTGGGAGGCTGTTGCTGTGAGAACAGGCGCCAGTGACGCCCTATATTTAGCTCCAAATCGCCCTGCAACAAACGGCAGCCGCGCCTGCCTCGACAGCGTGAGATGCAGTGAGGTGCAGAGGTCTGCTTAGCAAGACTACGGGAAGTCGCAGAGGGCGACGGCGGGTGCAGTGCTCTTGGAGGTGCAGCTGCATATCTGCCACATAACGACGGCACTGGCTTGAGTGGTTGAGGCCGTTCCTGGGGATGCGTGATCGGGCAGATGGACCGCGACATATCGAGTGGCTGGAGCTTCACGGGCGCGACGGGGCACCTGGGCACTCGGCTGGCCTTATCTCAGCACGCCCGCCACGAGCACCCCTCCTGTCTGTGACAGGGCCGCAACCTGCACTCCATCTTGAGAACAGCAACTCACGACAGGTACTAGAGGAGCTGCATTGAGGCAGAAGCGCATCTGGCAACCTGCGCGTGCACACGACCACTCCTCAGGCAGGCCGATTGACCAACCAACAAAGAGCAGAGTGTCCGTTGCGACCCCGGCGACGATAAGGAACCTCCGCCCGCGTGACGCATCCTCGCTCCTCAGGTACCCAGTCAGTGCCAGTCCAAGCTCGCCATCCACCTCTCCACCTACGACTACTTGAACTCGCTTCTCTCTTCCCTCCTCCATCTACATTCCCATCATCCTTGATCCTGCTTCTTCTTTCATCTGTCCCCCACACGCTACACTTTCCCTCAGGTAGCACCGACACAGCTACTTGCCCACCATGAGGTCATTCCTAGGCCTCTCCGCCTTGTCCGCCTTGGCCACCGCTTCGCCCATGCTGAGCGTCGACTCCATCCACAATGACGCCGCTCCCGTCCTTGCTTCATCCAACGCCCAGTCCATTCCTGATAGCTACATTGTCGTGCTCAAGGACCATGTCACCGAGGCACACGCAAAGAAGCACCACAGCTGGGTTCAGAGCATCCACGAGGAGGCTGCCAACATGGACCTGAAGAAGCGCTCCCAGTTCCCTCTGCTCGACAAGGTCTACGCAGGCCTCAAGAATACCTTCCACATCTCAGACGAGTTCAAGGGCTACTCGGGTCACTTTGACGAGAACACTCTTGAGCAGATCCGGAGACACCCTGACGTATGGCAGCCTATCTGACTCACGTGCCACATGACCACTCACTTACCTTGTCCTACTGCAGGTTGAATACATTGAAATCGACCAAGAGGTCCACACACTAGAGGACACCGACTCAAAGGTGCAGAAGGATGCTCCTTGGGGCCTTGCTCGTATCTCTCACCGTGACAGCCTCGGCTTCTCCACCTTTAACAAGTACCTCTACACCGAGACTGCTGGCGAGGGCGTCGATGTCTACATCATTGACACTGGCACCAACATCGATCACGTCGACTTTGAGGGTCGTGCCAAGTGGGGCAAGACCATCCCTGCCGGCGATGAGGATGTCGACGGCAACGGCCACGGTACTCACTGCTCTGGCACTGTTGCCGGCAAGAAGTATGGTGTCGCCAAGAGCGCAAACATCCGCGCCGTCAAAGTCCTGAGATCCAACGGCTCTGGTACCATGTCCGACGTCGTCAGCGGTGTCGAGTTCGCCGTCAAGGCCCACAAGGAGCAGGTCGAGGCGGCCAAGAAGGGCAAGCGCAAGGGCTTCAAGGGCTCTGCTGCCAACATGTCTCTGGGTGGCGGCAAGTCTGTCGCTCTCGACCGCGCCGTCAACGCCGCCGTCGACGCTGGCATCCACTTTGCTGTCGCTGCCGGTAACGACAACGCCAACTCTTGCAACTACTCTCCTGCTGCCGCCGACAAGGCTGTTACTGTCGGTGCCTCCACCTTCGCTGAGGAGCGTGCTTACTTCTCCAACTTCGGCAAGTGCAATGACATCTTTGCACCTGGCTTGAACATTCTCTCTACCTGGATCGGCAACAACGTTGCCACCAACACCATCTCTGGAACTTCCATGGCTTCTCCCCACATTGCTGGTCTTTTGGCCTACTACCTGTCTCTTCAACCCGCCAGCGACTCCGACTACGCAGTCCCTGCCATTACTCCTGCTAAACTCAAGGCTGCTCTGATTGGCATTGCCACCAAGGGTGCTTTGGACGACGTTCCCTCTGACACAACTAATCTATTGGCCTGGAACGGTGGTGGAAGCGGCAACTTCTCCGACATCATTCACAAGGGCGGCTACAGCGTCACTTCCAAGACCGAGAAGAAGTTTGAGCTTCCCTCTTTCGAAGAGGTGGAGCACACTGTTGGCAAGAAGGCCTCGGAATACGAGGAGCTTGTCTCTGACGAAGTCCGTGCCATCACCCACAAGGTTGAGGACATGGTTGCCAAGGAGCTCCGTGGCTTCTTCCATGAGATGCAAGCTTAGGAGGACTGGTAATTGAACGAGCCAAAGCTAGACTTTGACTTGCTCGCATTGGGGTGTAGAATCCTCGACGAGCGTGACGACTATGGTACTGCTTGAAATGATAGCAGCTCCAACATATTGCATAATCTCTCATCGACAGAGAGGCAACGGCGGGGTTTCTCTACACCAACACTTGTACTGAGACCATGTACTGTACTGGTCGTATAGCGCAGAATGCATATTGCATAGAAGGATATCCCATTGATTTGCTCAGTACATTTCTCAACGTGACCTCCCGCCATTGCATTTAGAGATATCTACCTGCTCTGTTCCACCACCGAGGCACGTGCCTTGGCAGCCCATCACACGCGCATCATTGACTCGATGAGCATACCTCCCGTCGTATTGCCCATGTCGCTTAGAAAAGCAAGCATGGCTGGAGCGCTACACGGCCTGGTCGTTACGCGTGCATGTCATGCGCCTCTCCGCACACGTCATGAGGCGTGGGGCTCCGCTAAGCTACTCGCCATCCATGTTTCTTCCAAGATTTCGAGCGACGTCTTGGCTGCCAGCACTGCCAGCGCCGCCTGACTCGCATCCCTTTATCTGTCTGTTCATTTCCACAATCTTTTCGACTCTTGACCGTTCTGGACCTTGCAGCCTTTTTTGACTGTTGTTTGGAAAATTCTCACGCTTCACGATAATTAGAAGACGGTCCTCTGTTGATTCTGCTCTGTGCAACGAGAGACTGCATCGACTTTATTGATCCCCTGATCCTGTACGGGCGATAGGGCTAGCCTGTTTGAGCTGATACCTAGTTGACCGGATCTTCGACTCCACATCTATTCGTCTGACGGTTTCTTGAACATATATTCATCTACTCGGCTACTCCACTACTTGATTACTGCTGAATATGGGTCTGCAATGGGTCAAGGGTTTCGGCGGGAAGCATGGTGGTACGTTTGCTCTTCCTCTTGATTTTGTCTTGCATCAGACCTGTTCACGGGCAACACTCCCCGTATTCCCATACTTGATTTCATGAAAACCATTCTGACAAGTTCGGCAGGAGGTATTGTAGTAGATAGGCACGGTGTCCGCCGTCTCCCATTTCGATTTTGTGAGTTTTCTTCGGTTCCGCGTCTCTTGTTGGCTGGGACTACTGAGCTAATTGCAACTCAGCACTGGGGAAGTTTTCGTGCTTTCGCTAGACGGAGATGTGCTGTTAACTTGAGGCTGGATAAGCAGCGATAAAGAGGATATGTACATTGGAAATCGAAGCACAAGGCGGAACTATACATTTCGACTTACCGTCTCCTCTTCCACTTACGACTCCCGTTGCTCTGATCCACCAGACACATCCGCCTATTCTTCTCATCCTCCTGGCCTTTGACCGACCAACGCATACAGGACCCTCATTCCGAACTCTCAGCAATAACCTTCTTCAACACCGCAACATACTCTTCCACACTCTTCGCCCCCTGCACCCCAAAATCCCGCCTCTTCCCCTCAATACTAACAAAAGGCACAGCATCAACCCCATTCAACTCCTGCTCTCGAATCAAGCCCTTGACCTCCGCCAACCCCACGCTCTCATCCTCAATCACAGCCTTGGCTTCGGCACTGTCGATGCCCGCGCGCGCACGCTTCGCGCAATGTACCCCGCGACGAAGGATGCGCCTCTTCCTCAAAGTACAGCTGATAAAGTGCTTCGAGGAGACGCCGCGCAGTGGTCTCGCCGTGCCGCTGCTGAAAGTACTGGAGCGTGCGATGCGCGTGCAGTGTTCCAGCCGTTAGGCCGCCGAAGAGAAAGTTGATTCCGAGGGGGCGCGCCGAGGGATTGCATGGCTTGCGTGTACGTCTTCCAGCGGTCGGGGGAGTCTTCGAACATTGTTGAAGTGTACCATTCTGCCTTGTTTGTTCCTGTCGGGGGCGTCTCGGCGTGGAGTTGGTAGGGGTGGAAGTGGAATTTGAATGTCACGTCGGGAGGTTGGGGGAGGGTTGGGGATTGGAGGGCTTTG
Organism: Taxillus chinensis; assembly: GCA_023512835.1. Taxonomy (NCBI): domain Eukaryota; kingdom Viridiplantae; phylum Streptophyta; class Magnoliopsida; order Santalales; family Loranthaceae; genus Taxillus; species Taxillus chinensis. The sequence continues at coordinate 32,982 of JAKCVP010000011.1, forward strand.
CGTAGACGGGTGTAGGATAGATAGGTCCAGGGGCAGATTGTGTCTAGGGTGAAGTTTATTGTTGATGTGTAGGGCATGGCTTTGTCGTGGTCTGATGATTGATGTGTACTTTGTGTCGTGTGGTGTTGTGCTGGACCGTGCTGTGCTGCGCTCTCACTTGGCGCTGATGAATGGGATGGGCTTCAGCGTGTTGTTAAGGTTTTGAGTGTTTCAAAAGGCGAGCGTTGAAGTTTGAAATCCGGCAGAATATTTGAATCTCGAGAAAGGCAATAAGATGTAATTGACAGTCTGGATCGAAGGGGACATGACATGGCTCAAGGCTGTTGCTGGGTACGCACGGGACGAACATTATTTGATATACGGTATCGCATTGGTATGACGTTTGCTTGCCCCGCGTTCGACAGGTTCACGAGTTCCTCATGCCCGATTGGATGCGGTTTGTTCAAGTGTATGTTGGGGGACCAATTCTATGGCAGCTATCTAATGCTGTGAAGCTATCTACAATATATTAGGACATGGCAAGTGCTCTCATGCTGCAGGGTCCCAATGGCAGGCTCGTCTATACCTGGCAGTCTGTTCGCCTCAACTCACCAGCCACACGAGACAGATACCCTCGTTTCAGATCCGACTGCACCCTGGCCTTTCCTTTCTACTCGCATATCTTGCAAGTCGGACCATTGACTCACAGACCTTTTGTACTCAGACCCTCTCCACTGAACGCCCTCAAGCATCTCCTCACTCACCCAAACTTCCTCCACCTCGTACCTTCCTTGCGCTCCCCATCCCAAGGCCAAATAGTCCTCATCATATCTCCCATGCTCTTACCCGCGTTTCTGGCATCTTCCCACTGCTTCGGGTATCCCAGACTGACCTCTTCAAACCTCGTCTGCCCCTGCCAATCCGTCCGCCGTACATGTAAATGCCCCGACACAACCACACTAGCCCCAAACTCCTCCGCCCACCCCTCCGTCTGCGTACTCCCGCACCAAATCTCGAACCTTGGTGCCAGCGGAATGAAGATATGCTCTTTGCTCAGCGGCCAGTGATTGACAATCACAAGCGGTAAATGAGGGTGTGTAGCGCGCGCCTCGATCAATTTACGCCGCGAGATGCGTAGACGCGCAGCGCCCCATGCAGCTTTGGACACAAAAGGATCCGAGTGCAGGAGTGCCTCATCCGTAGCCTCAGTGCCGATTTCACGTGCCCATGCCAGCGCGCTTTCCATGTTCTTGTTATGCGGTTCCGGCGCAAAGGTATAGTCATAGAGCGTGAACAACAGGGCGATGAGAACCTGTGTTCCGTCGCCTGCGGTGAAGATGGGCCATTCATCTTCCGGCGTGCAGACGCCGTACTCGCGCGCAATAGAAACGCATTCCTCGTACTTTGCTACGCCGCGCGGCGGGGGCGAGGTGGGATCTGAGTTTGTGGCGGAAGAGGGGAGGGTGTAGAGCTCATGATTGCCCGGGACCCAGTGGACTGCGTGAAAGAGGGAGGATGTTACGCGAAAGGCATGGTGGAGTTGCTCTGGTTTCTCGCCTAGGTCGCCGGCGAGGATAAGCGTGTCATGTGGGTGCGGAGTGAGTTTATCTAGTTCTGCTGCGTTCAAGGGGAAAGAGAGGTGCAAGTCTGCAAGGGCGAGGAGGCGTGGGTTCTGTGGGTCTGAGGGTTGGCTGGGCATGGTGCAGAGGTATGGACTGCCGGGTGATGCTGGTGGGGGTTGCGTGGGGTCGGCGGTTTATGGTGGGCCTGGTCTAGCGTGATGGGCCTAGATGTTCAAGGTGACATGCTTAGTAGGATTTCGTTATGGAGAGACTTTTCGTCTGATTATAAGTGAGTATCAGAGATATGTGAGATTTGGCGGCAACACTTGGACCTATGAGGTGAGTGATTGCAAAGCACAAGGTCTCGAAGATAAGCGTGAACTATGGCTCGGAAGGGGCTATCACGTGGGTCTAGCACTTGTCATGAGCTTGAATGCACCTACCTCTACTTCGCGTCTACCTAGTCGTGCTAGTTTCTTCCAGTCTTCTTTCAAGGGGTTCACCAACGATGAACTACCAAGCAAGCCGCTCCCTCGTCATTGACAATGCCCGTAGTTTAGACGCGCAGAACGTCCGCCAATGCCTACAAGCACGTACACGAACTCAATCTGCTGTAAACGTGGTTGCATGGATGTGATTTGAGCAAATCTTCGCCGACCGAGCCAACTAAAACTATTCATACCATGCGCAGATCTAATGAGCGACCTCAAGTTCACGTTGTATGTTCTTCTGGTACCGACGAGGTGTCAGACATCCTTCGCGTGTCTCGTCGAGTCGGGCGCAGATCGTCTTTGAATGGATCAGCATCGAAAGCCGAGAAGAAAATCTACCTTTGTGGCATGACCCTGGCAATTCGATACATAGAGATCCGTGAGAAGCTCTTCTGCCTGAGGTCGAGGATACTCAACAGGTTATTCAGTATATGGTCTTGGCTGTCCAGTGCTAGATTAATGATTTCCAGCCTCTATCTAGACCATCGCCGTCTAGCGCTAGTCTGCTCGATTTGGCCACGAATATTCCGACACAGGAAATGCGGCCACAATCATACAGGTGAAGCCTGATCGAAGGCGACGATGGCGTGAGCCCTACGGCGAGGCCGTCTGCAACAGCAGCCGCTTGCATCTAGACCGACGAGACTAATGGTGCATCGCAAGCCCAATGAATACATGCCAGAAGACTTAGAAAAGCCATCCATGAGGAAGTGACTTGAATGGCAACCACTGCTGACAGTAAAAAATAATGGGAGGCTTCGTCTCTACCCCATCTGCACCAAAATGCTCAGGGCCGCCCGCAACTCCCTGCAGCTTAGCCTTTCTAGCAAGACCTTATGCACCAGCACGCAGCTATTGCTCGAGTGCATTTCCCCAGGTCGCGGCCACAACTACCATCACTGCGTCAAGTAGTGTATACACAACCACTGTCGCTACAACAACGCTTACCACGACTCTTACTACATCGCCACTGTTCCTTACCTTAACTACCCAGGACCTGACCTCGACCATCGATGACGGCGTTTTCCCTACTACAGTCGGCACACCGACTGTTCCTAGCACTACAACGGTGCTCCGAACCGTAAGAACTACACCTGCAAGTCTGTGTTTCAAATGACTGACGTTCTCAATAGCCTACATCCACAGTCTCAACGGCCATTACTTTGACAGTCACAGCAGGATCGACATCTGGTATGTCAAGTACCGCCACAGGAACTCTGATCTCTTCGTCTGCAGGTGTTGCCAAGCGCCCCCTCTCATTCCCGTGGCGGCTCAACGTGCAGAAGCGGCGTCAGTCTGTCCGGCTGTAGTTACCGCACCTGTACCTACAGATGTGGAATTGACCGTCCTTTTGGTGACTACAGCCGCTTGAATGTCAGTAGTTTTGATGCTTGCAGTCAAGCTTGTGCCTCCGATGCTCGTTGTCAGGTTGCAGCATATGACAGAGCTCGGGGATTCGCTGGCGAAACACCGTATCACAACGACACAGGCCAACGCTGGGTTGGACCTAATTGAGTGTGCAGTGGAGCCGAGTGCAGTCTGGTCTACCATACTCGCATCTGGTAGCCCATTTGTGCAGTCTGCTTGCTCTTGCCTACAAACACAAGCGACCGTCACGGCGACCCTAAACCCGATTGTTACTCTGGCTGTGACTGCTACAGTCAACTCTCAGGTGACTGCCGTTGCCACCAGGTGAGACGCGATCCACGAAGTCGTGGCTCATGTGAGCGTAGCTGATAACATTACAGCTTTGGAGTTGCGACAAACCTAGTGACAACACGTCTCGTATCCACACAAGTACGTTGGCGATTTTAAAGTCTCGTCTGATCATTCCACTGACCTGCAACTCCGTTCGAGGGCCTCACAGCTACTGCAACGTCCGTGGTCACAGTAACTTCCGATGCGCCATTCGCATTCACCACTGTCACTTCTACAATCTATTCAACTGTCACGCCTGGTCCTACTATAGGAGCGAGAAAATTGCAAACGGTGGGTTTGAGATCAATGGAGGGGACCCTCACGCAACCTACTTTCCGCCATGGGATTCCGTTGACAACATGGGAGCGCGTCCGTTGGTCCGAGTCTGGGGTGATGCGCACAGCGGATCTGCTCATGTGTAAGTGTTTCAGCGTGCTTCTAAAATACGACCAGACAGCTGATTATAGCGTTAGGGAGATGCAATCGAGTCGCGCGTCGATTATTCTGACCCAGGACGTGAGCCCCATCGACATTACCCGGCAATACAATCTCAACTTCTGGTACTCGCCCATGTCATTTCTTCCTATCAGGAGCGGTAAATGCACATTCGCGGTCACCATTGGGGGCATCTCGGTATTCAATGGTGCTTTCGACGGGGCGGATCAAACTTCAAACTGGTACAATTCTGGCAATCTCACCATTTCCGGCGCACAAACTCAGTCTGGCACGCTATCTTTTGTATGGGACTGCACAGCGGTTGTATTCCAATACTATACTGGCGGGTACATGGGCATAGATGATGTCTTATTTTACTCGATCAGCTAGGTATCATTCAGAAGACCTGAATATTCCATGACAGACAAACCTCAAACTACTACCGCGATGCGCAGATCTTGCATGGTGAGCAGAGTCTTGCACAGGTCAGAGCTTGGTGCAAAACGCGCATTGCGCGATCAATTTCGTATTGACCCATGGTTCTGCACGAGACAATTCTGCAGAGAAGCCGCTAAGGGTCACCAGTGAGCACATAATTGCGAAGAAGTCGTAACTCCGATGGCCTTGGAAGTTGCAAGACGAGGTTTTATGACGAAAGTCTCGAGAAACACAAAAAAAAACGGACTGTAGAATAGAAGACTGCAAGGTCCAAGATCTTTCGGAGAAGCAACACCCAGGCGGAAGCGACCATTGGAATGGTAAAGGCGAGAAAGAACTTTGGGCGCTGACAATGTAAGTTTGAAATAGAGGAGATTCGAATAGACGGAGAGCCCCGAGAGTATTGAGATGAACAGTATGCTGACGTGGAGCATCATTAGGACCGCAGAAATGGTTGCCAAATCTACATGTGAATCCTGATCTACATTAACCTTTTTCTTTATTGACGTTCTCTACATTCAAAGGGTCGTGATTTTCGTCTTGAAAGCGAAGTGTCAAGTCTCGCGGTCCTGTTGATAGCCTTCCAAGACATCGATTTCATGAGTCGTATCTACTGAAACAATGACAGCGCCGTCCTCGACAGATGCAAAGGATTTGTAGAGGAGTAGTGCTTGTCCTTTCGCCGTAAAGACATAAAGATCGAAATGGCCACCCCCGATCATCATGAGTATTGAGTATATCTGCCGGCACACTCGATCCTTAGCATTCCTAGATAGGTACCAATCTCCTCCACCTGCACGTACCAAAAACTCCCATCTCCTCAAATTTCTCATTTATTTAAGTAGCTAGGTACCTGACCCACCAACCTACTGCTGTAGCTCCGACCCAATATTCAAAAAGAAGTTACATATATCATCATCATGCTCATTCCTAACTCCCAGCGTCGTCGTAGTATTCAAATAAATAATCTTCCTCTGCTCATCCCACTCCGCCCACTGTGGATCCAGCAGCCGTCGATGCACATTCGGATCCAGCGACCGGATGAAACTCGTCCAGTACGCCTGCATCATAGGCACGAGCGGCGCATTATGGCCATCCGGCGCATAACTCCCCACGCCCGTGTCCCAGATGGCATTCACTTCCGCCGTGTGTGGTGTGCCTAGTGTAGGATTACTCGGGTCTACTGCCCTGTATTCATACTCCCATGTTGGGCTCACGAGATTGTACGCGACGAAGGTGAGGAAGTTTACTCCTGGGCATTTATAGCGCAGATCGCCGTAAGCCTGGGCGCAGACAGCCCAGTAACTGTCCAGACCCTTGTGCGCGTAGTGCTCATAGTCGGACAGCGGGTAGAGTTTACCAATATCCTGAAGATTGGCGTTTGTGAGTTTGGGGAAGTTATCGCGTAGTGTCGTGTTGCATTCTGCATAGCTGTTCTTTGGCTGAATAAATGTTCGGCCGTCGTTGCGATCTGCGCCCATTAAAGTTGGCACATTGTAAAAGTGGAGGCTCTTGTACATGTTATACGTGTAGTCTGGGACAAAACCACCATCGACAGTCGGAGTCCAGAGATAGATTGGCGGCGCGGAGGTATCGCCGGGTAACTTTGTTAGATTCCTCTTATTGACTGCCTGGATTTCGTCGGCGGTCTTGCGCTGGATGCATTCGAAGCTTTGAGTTGTCGCGGGGCATTTCAGCGCATCGCGGAAGGCATTGTACAGCGGCTGTGAATCTACGGTTTTGTACATGGTGGGACTGGAGACGGATTGAGCCGTGGCTCCAATGAAAAGGGCTTCGCCCTTGCCACCGTATGCTGTCAGGTGCAAGGCAACTGATTGTGCGCCTGCACTTTCGCCGCCTATCACGATGTGACCGGGATCACCACCGAACTATGAGGTCCCGTTAGTTGAGACATCTTTTGAGCAGGTGTATAGGCGAAGCCTACATTTTCAATGTACTTCTTTGTCCATTGCATGGCTTTCAGCTGATCTTTGAGGCCATTATTCGAGCTGCCGTGCGCTTGGACCTCCTTTCCATCGAGAAAACCGAAAGGACCTAGCCGGTAGTTGAGCGTCACGATTACAAGACTATGATTTGCAGCCTGGATAAGCTTGGTGCCGTCCAATGCGGAGTTTGCGTTCGTCGCGAATCCTCCTCCATGTATATCTGCATTTGATCAGTGTCGAGTACCTGAGCAGGAACGACGCGACTAACAAAACCAAACCGGCAGTTTGGAGCCAGATACAGCATTGGCGGGCGCGAAGACGTTGAGGAACAGGCAGTCTTCCGACGTGTTGCCCTTCGTGCCATCTACTTCGAGACAGCCTGGAGCGAACTGTGTAGATGTGAGTTCGATGGACGCTCATTTCTGTATTCGATTCAGCATACCTTATTTGCTTTGATATGACCGCTTTGTGTGACAGGGTCTTGAGGTGCCAAAAAGCGTAGAGTTCCGACCGGTGCAGCCGCATATCTGATGCCTTTCCATGCTAAAACGTCGGTCGATTGACTGGGCGATCCAATGTAGGTGGCATAGTCCAGATAGACAGTCCGATTGACTGCAACGGCGAGTCCTACCAACGATAGAAAGGTGAGGAATCTCATTGCACTTGGGGCGATGCTGCTGCTGGCGGTGATTGTTCCGGAGATGGATCTTTGTCTGCAATTATATACCTCGTCACGCTCCTTCACATTGGTGCACTAGGCAGGGCACCATTTGACGGAACAGGCTAGTGACATGATGACTCTAGACCAGTGCTTATGTGCGTTGTACTGTAGAGGGAGGCTAGCCAGGAGCATGGGCGTGTTGAGTGCCCGGTCCATCTGTTGGTAAGCACGGTATGATACGAGCCAATGCAAGTAAGCAGCGAGGGAAGCTTTCTGGCACAATGCGCCATCCTGAGAGATGATTGGGGTCGTTGTGTTTGCGATCAAGTCGGTTGAGGCGGATGTACTAAAATACTTAAGGTTTGGTATTTTGGCTAGCCTGGAGCGTGACATGTTTGTCAAGTGGGTCACATTATCTCTTGCGCCGGGGGATACGCATGTTACCTTGAACGCAACAAAGGTACAGCCGCATTCAGCGTCAGCAGCGGAGGAGCGAGCGGCAACAAGCTATGCTGCCAGCAATCCACGCGAGGATCGATTTGTCTGCTCAAGCACGTCGGGGTATCCGTGTTCAACATGGGCCTTGGCGTTTTCTTGAGGGCCCCCCCAAATCTCTCGCCTGCCCTTTCGGAAGTTCTTGCGAGTGGTCCCTCGGTCGAGAGATCGTCACAGCCGCAGCATCGCCCGAAGATCAGGCTTGTCAAGGCCGCTTATTGCGTGACTGTGACAGAACGATGCTTTCTTGGTCCGTAAAGCATAGACAGCGTCCTGTTGCAACAACTGGAAAGTGGGGATATGCATTGGGACTCTATCATACCGATTGGGCTGTCCGAGCGCAACGCATATGAAGAAGGGCGCCATATCAGATGATACTGGACATGCAATAGAAGAAAGGAGTCTGGTCTTTTGTCAGCAGCTTCGTCAAGGTTACGTGACTAGCAGCATTGATTTCTCGCCTCGCATCCAAAAAGTTCTCAGTGATTAAGCTACACCTTTGCCAAATCCGAGTTCTGTAGAGCCTTGGCGGTGCTCTGCTCCAAAGAGCCAATGTCAATCGCGGTGTTCAGACCCGATGCCAGTAGGAACACGGTTCGCAGAGTCGGAATCGCCAATTCGTGCTTATCTGCCAGCTTCACCAAGTTGCCAAGGATGGCCCAAAGCTCAAGAGGTCTTCTCCAGCGAATGTCCGTCAACATCGACCTGACAGTAAAACCGTTAGCTAGAACCAAATCGCTAGGATAACGGCATTATACGGACGATTCGAGAGAGCGATCAACCTGAGGTGATGAGATACGCGCTATAAAGCGGTCAACATCCTCGGCCTTGAGGTGCTCGTATCCTTCGGCGTTGGCGATGGAGATGACATCCAGCATCTGCTGCCGTGCCACAGCTTGCACCTGCTGATCTCGCATCATATGTGGGACAGACAGCCTAGTAAGAGCGCCGATTGGGTTGTTGGCTGCGTTATGCATCACCTTGGTAAAACGTTGCACCTATTTCGCTTACCGTCAGCCCAAACTTCATGGTTTCGAGCTCCGAGCTTACCTGAATGTCTTCACTTGCGCTTGTATCAGACCCACCACTCTTCAAAAGATCAACCAACTTGGACAGCGACTCGTTTGCTTTTGTTGCAGGCCATGTACCGAGGACGAGATTCTCTATGTTGAACATTTTCACACGGCCTTGTTCCAGCTGGTTACACACAATGTTACAGACACCGGAGATGAGGAGATTTTCAGGGTATGCCTCGAGGTAGGCCTCTTCTATGAGGATGCCGTTCTGGACCAGGACAATGATGCTCCGCCTCGGTGCAACAGCACCAGCAATCATCTTGTGGGTGTCCGGCCTAGACTGTGTTCAGTATACGCCACAGCATTACCTGGAGTAGGGACTTCTGACCATGCTTTTGCGGTCACGAAAATGTAATCGTAGTCTGTGCCGGCTTCTTCAGCCGTGCGCACAACGTTACACTTGACGTCCAGGTCGTTTCCCCAGAGCGCAGAGTCAAGTTTAAAGCCATTTTCCTTTGCTGCTTCATAATTACTACGGCAGATCGCTGTGACTTGAGCGCCTGCCTTTTGAAGGACGTGAATGTAGCCTGGGAATTGACATTAGTCCTGCGGAGCATTGGGATGGTAGAAAGAGACAGACAAATTCCAAGAGCCCCTGCTCCAGCGACTAGAACTTTTGGTGACATGCCGTTCGTTTGAATAACCGATCGTCTACTAGACTGATGGTTAGGAGTGCGTGGCTCTAGGAAGGCGTCTCGGTGCCTCTCCGATGCAGTCTTTAAAGCGGACTTGAAGCTCTTAAAGTCCCTAAGACCCGCGGCCCCCGTCGGACGGGAAGGCTTGAGGGTCGGAGTGCGATAAGAGCGAGGACGATGCGACAGTGCGTGTAGGGGCGGCAAAGCTGCTTTGAAATGATGACAGCCTCCCCCACCTTGAGCCCGTACGAGTGTTGCGAAGCTAGCTTCAGTCGAGGAAGAGCCGAGCATTTGCTTTACCTGACTCCGAGGCATTCTGCACAAAGCTTTTCCTTTCACTTTCCATGCTTGGTGCATTGTTAGATTTTTGCTGAGGACGCGCTTCCATTCCCTCTTGCCACAGCTGCCTTAGCGTTTTGCGTGAATCGATGGCTTGCTGCGCAGACCTGATGTGGTGGGATCTGATAGTCGTCGGTTGCGATTTGAAGTGCACAAACGCGGGTAAGGGTGCACTGTCTGCCAAGTCTCCATAGGCTAAAGACTTGTCAATGGAGCGCAAAGGGTAACCCCAGTAAAACTCCTGACGCCGAATCCATGCCCGGTGATCCTGACCAGAATAGTCGATCTTCAGTTCAACCGTCTGCGAGAGCTTCTCGTCGTCAGTAACAGACTGCTCCTTATTATCTGAAGCAGCCCCTTCCTCAAAAAGCTTCTCTGGAGCCGGCTCAGGGAACTCGCGTCTCACAGACTCGAACAAGGCGCTTTCTGTGCTAATGCCGTGACTGTACAACTCCCGTTCCATCTTGAGGTAGACAGGTGATTGAGCGATCAGCTTCGATGCAGACTCAGTGTGCTGGAAGATAGCAATGATGACATGTGGTGCATAGTCATGTTGATCGTACTACTTAAGCGTCAGCCATCCGACTGAATGCTTCCACGACGCGCTACTCACTTTGAGATTCCGAAAGCCAGTCACAGGGCCAAAGGTGCGTAGATAGCGAAGAATATTTTGGCTCTCCGCGATGCTTTTCGCGCGAGGGTTGACCCTGATGTGAACTGCTCTCCTTGACAACGACGCGACGGACGTCTGTGTAGTGGCTGCAATGGTCGAAGCCATGCCTTGAGAGTGGTCCACTAGGAGAGATACTAGATGCCGATGAGTCGAGAATGCAATGGGATGGTGGGAGGAGACGCAAAAGCACAAAGCAAACGTGCTGTCCTGTCGTGCCTGCCCCGTCACTCAGTCGAAATGCCATGCCGAGTCATCGCCTCGAGGCAAGAGGCACTCACTAAGCAGGACATTGGACCCTTCATGTTCTTGATCGACGGCATTCTCGTCCCTTTCTTCACATGTGAAGCTTTCTCGACAGCGCGTCCTTGGACCAATTACTCGCTACTTACGACCCTGTCCAAAATAACGCGACTGTACTCGGTGATTCTGCTACCTGACTTCTATTCTTATTTTCACTGTTCTAGAGTTTACGCGCTTCACCTAAGCTGTCAAAAAGCGTCACTTGAAGTCATTTCCTCGCGCATTGTGCTATCAAAATGGACCCATCCTCACCCACACAAGGCAACACCCCCGACAAGCCCCGTCTCACAGAGCAGGAAAAGAAGTCGAACCACATCGCTAGCGAGCAGAAGCGCCGCCAGGCAATTCGGGAAGGATTCGACGCAATTGCCGAGCTCGTTCCGGGCTACAAGGGCCATGGTCGCAGCGAAGCTCACGTGCTCCAAGGTCTGGGTTTCTAGATGTCTTGGTGTTGGACTACGGACTGACTTAACCTCAACAGGCGCTATCGCACACATTCGCCAACTTCTGGCCGAGCGCTATGAATTGATACAGCAAGGTATCGCCCGAGGCGCAGACGTCCAACAATTTCTGCTTGACGAGCAGACAATGAACATTGCCCGTAACTATGCAGCATCTTTTGAAGCCAACTCTGATGGTCAGGGCCAGCACCATTAGTCTCGAGGTGTTGCTGCAATGCATAACGAATTACGATCATGATATCACGACAACGACCAAATTCTGTAAATGCACAACGGTAAGTCCAGGTCCTAATGCTCAGGTCCTGGCTGTGGTGCTCCGCATCCTTGCGCCATCAGTACTTACATCGGCCATTCGTAGTGACCAACACTAGACCTTGTTGTTTACGAGCACAGAGATACGTGCCGGAGCTGTTTCGAGATCGGCGCGCATGGATTGTGGGGAACCGTCACGCAAATTTGTCATCTGCCATATTATGTTAGGACAGAATACCAATGAAGCGGGAATAGTCTGCACTTACGCTTTCCCTTGGACTTGACATCCAGGAGAGCCTCATGATATGAGCCTTCCTTTCTCGCCCGCTTCAGTGACTTGACCTCGTCATCATCGAGCTTTCTGCCAACAGCCTTTTCCAGCTCCAAGCGACTGATCTTGTCCTTCCCCCTCTCTTCCTTCATTTTCTTCGCTTTAGGCTTGAAGCGCGCTTGCATTCGGATTATGACTGAGGTGCGAGAGCCTGCCGCATCTGCATCACCTCGTATAGATTTCTCGTCCTCGGATATGCTGACAAACGTATTGCGCTGAGTCTGAAGACTGAAGGCGCCTCTTTGATCTGGGTCCGGCACGACATCAAAGGACTCTGCTGGCGAGATGGCCTCGGACATTGCTGACGGAAGACCGAATTTGTCAAACGACAAGAACTTGCCGTGATGGCTCTTGAACGAAAGGTGTTGTGTGCCCGCTATCCTCGCTGGAACCCAGACCATCTGAACGGAATGCGGTTCTGCTGTCCTACGGTCGCCCTCGATAAGATTCTCGACTTCAACGGGGAAGACTTTGCCCTGGATAGAATCGCATGATATGCAGCTGGGGGGAGAGGTATTCAAGACGAAGATGAGCGGGCCTGCAAGCTCGGAGGCATCGTCGCAGTTAACCCACGAGTCGTCATCATCATCGTCTGCGGCAGTCGAAGTAGTCGCGAGTGCTTTGGAAGCAGAGACAGCACCGTCTTCGTCGTCATCCTTTGTGCGCTTTCTTTTCTTGACCTTCTTGTCGCCCTTGAAGGTTAATGGCTTGACCATGCTGAAGAGAGAGAGAGAGAGAGAGAGAGGACGAGCTTGGGCTAGTCAAACACGAAGTGTATAGTGGAGCATACGCAAGGCGGCGGAAAGCTCCCGCTTGGCACGTAACGGCACAGGCGTGACAGGGCAGGCACGCAGGGATCACTCCACGTGCGAACCTTGGTTCAACCTTGCAGCAACTCATCACCGTAGCAGTGTAGGCAACCTGACTGACACTTTGGCAACCCTCTGTCACGTCTGCCATGTCGCCTTCGCCTGTCATCATATCTCTGAAGGATCTGAAGGACGGTGTGTGGGCGCGCCCCTCCCACTTCTGCATTCCCCACCGCTGATTTTGTCCAGGTAGTGTGCCTCTCAGCAGGCTCGAAGAGGCCTTTGGGCCAGCCTCACTGGGAATCATTATCATCAAAGACTTGCCGGTCGAGTTCGTTGAGTTGCGCCGAAAGGTGCTCAGCTACTCCTCGTACCTTGGCAATCTTCCATCAGAAGAGCTAGGTACCTATCTACCGCTATGGCTATCGTGCTTCAGCTAGCGTTGAGCAAGTTTATCTGACGATAGGTAGCCAAATTAGAAGTGCCGGATGCCAAATACCTGGTAGGATGGTCCTTGGGAAAGGAGACGCTTGCCTCTGGTCGTTACGACACGCTCAAGGGCTCTTTCTACATTAATTGCGCTTTTTACAAGAACAGTAGTCTACAGGGACCACCATACGCCGACAAATATCCAAACTTCCCAGAGTATACTGCGCCTAATGTGTGGCCTGGCGAGGACGTTCTCGCAGGCTTTCAGCAAGCTGCAAAAGAGCTCATCACTTTGATTATTGACACTGCCGTCCTCGTGGGTCAGCAATGCGACCGCTTTGGTGAGGTGCACATCGATGGCTACCAGAAGGGCGTCGTAGAAACTGTTGTGCGCAATAGCCTTGTGACAAAAGCGAGACTATTGCATTACTTTCCCTCAGAAGGCATTACCAATAGTGGTAACGAGGATGACTGGTGCGCTACGCACAAGGATCATGGAGTCCTGACAGGACTGACAAGTGCCATGTTCGTTGATGAAGCCATAAGCTCACCATTCGCTCCTGAACCTGGTGCGGCCCCTCATATATTATCTGAGCTTGCTAGTGCTCCAGATCCCAATGCTGGCTTGTTCATCCAGGATAGGACCGGCACCACGACGAAGGTCTCTATTCCCAGAGACTGTCTCGCCTTCCAGACGGGTGAGGCATTGGAGGTTCTTACGGACGGTAGATTCAAAGCAGTGCCGCATTTTGTACGCGGCTTGTCAAGCGCAAAGGGCCAAAGGATTGCAAGGAATACGCTTGCTGTCTTCACGCAGCCTAACTTATGGGAGATAGTCGACAAGGAGCGAGGCATCGATTTTGCCGCATTCTGTAAACAGGTTGTCCAACGTAACGTGTGAGGTATGTGAACTCTTCTCGCTGGGAACTCTTTGAAGTATATTCAGGAAGCGAGAATAGCCGCTACCCCGCCAACCTCACAACCATTGCGTTTCACCTACTCCATCACTCTTTTAAGAGAAGCGTCATCGTTGTTGTGCAGGTTCCCTCTTCTCTTCATTCTTGTCAAGTGTTCGCAGAAACGAAGGCGAGTAACTCAAAGATGGGTAAGCTTTGATCAGGAATCACACACGAGAGTATACACTAACTACCGTCCAGCCAATACGAACGTTCAAGCGGCGTCAGATAAGTCCATAAACAGCAATGACCAGGGACACATTGGAGATACCATACGAATCGAGTACACCGAAGACTGCGCCATTACAAAGCGAACAACATATGAGGTCCGTCAAGACGTATTGGCGGCACATTGTGATTATTTCGCTATCAGCGAACGTGGAACATGGGTCGAAACAAGGGGCAAATCCTACACGCTGGTGCAAGATCCGGATTTAGACCTCCCGCGGATACACTAGCGCTTTTCTTGTCCATCATAAACAAAACGCCAGAGCAAGGCCATGAGAGCCTGCCAATTGAGCAGCTGTGGCACTTGATTACCTGCATGGAATATTTTCAAGTGACCAAACCGGATTCCGTCAGTCTATTCAAAGCCTGGTTTGCGAACTGGTATAGGCCGAATGAGGCCCGAGTTCGGGACACTGAAAAGGTCAAATTTCACAGCACGTTACTATATCCGGCCTTCTACTTTGATGATGCTTTCATCTTCGCTGAAGCGACCAAGTTCATCTCATATCACGGCTACAATGGCGTTCGCGATTTCAATCCTAGCCCGTGGCCCAACAAGTGTGTTCCTAGTCTTGTCATGTGGCGCGTGAATGAAGCAGGAAATTCTTTGAGGAACGCCATCAACGAAGATCTGATGGCTCCAATTCGAAAACTCATGGCCGCGGTCAACGAGGATGATTGTTATTGCAAGGAAGCTTTTGCGCGTGATTACGGCTGCGCTCTTGCACAATTGAACCTGCCTGGGCTAGACTCGCAGAGTCCTGCGTCTCTTCTTCGTAAGGTCAGCGAGCTCCGCTGGGAGTTTCCGGACGAGCTCCCCATGCGTTACGATTGCTCGTACTTACTGGCGGATGTTAGCCCCACCATTCCAAGTCCTGCTACGCCTACATACTTTGAACTCATCAAACGGCGTGTGGAAGGTAAGTTTCAAGGCCTTTGTCTCGACTGCATGAAGCTCTCAGAATCCGAATCGAAAGAGGTACATGAAACCTACTGGCGCCATTCTGACGAAGGCGTAAACTGGGATCAGAATTGCAGGATCAAGCACGGTCGGACTACCTGGTACTACAGCTTTATGGGTCGTGGCAATCACGCGGAAATTCGGGAGGAATACAAATTAAGACGAAAGCAGCGGGTGCAAGCGCTTAGTCGGCCCGTACCTTAGATACCTATTGGGCATGCGATGACCTAGAGATGAACCTCCAAGCAACAAGCTCGCTGGAAGCTTGGAGCCAAGAAATGGTGATACAGAAGCGGAGGCAGAGGCGAGAATTGATAGCAGCTAAAATAGGCAGTTGTATTCAGCTGCAAGCCAATCTCCAATGGAGAAAGTATTGTCTTTTGCTGGTATTAATTTATATTCATCCGGAAAGGCTGCATCTGCTGTTGCGGCGGTTGTTAGGACACATTCTCTCGGGGTTCGTTATAGACAGCGCCTCCCGTACGTAGAAGTGTGAATATCCTTCAGTTTCGAAGATCAGTAGATGGTCATACTCGGCTACGAACATCAGGTCATATCCTCCCAGCCGCCGCAATTTGAAGGGCACCCGCTGCGGCCGCCTCTTTATGAGACAAGTGTCTTTGCTATGATTGACTCATATTCATCTTGGAAGGCTGCAATGGCTGTCCATTCCCTGCAGTTTTGATGGCATCAAGGAGAGACGGGTGAAGTGCCCGACCGAAGCGCAAATAGAAGAAACCGCGCTGGAGAAGAGAGGAGTGATGATGGCTTAATAATCAACTGGAGCAGTACGAGTCTGCGGGGAAGGGGAAGCTGAAACGACCGCGACACCCACGGCTCTTCTTGTGACGTATCAGAGAATGAAGATCACCTGGCACGCCCTCAATGCTTCCCCGACCTCGCACTTGCCCTTGTACCTGCTATGATCCGGCCACACTCTCTGCAAAATTCGCTGAGACCGGGAGCGTCATGATGCAGTTCTTATTCAAATTATGAAACCACTCCTCTCCAAACCTCCGCGCTGCTCTACGCCGCCTCCCTTCTTCGCATTGGGCACCCGCGTACCACGAAGAGCTTTCAATGACTACTTTGTGACCCATCTGCCCTCTTCCTCACTTCACCCAGACTCTCGTTCGGTTGGCAGATTGCCCCGCGATCAGGCAGCTCCACACCCACCTGATGCTCCTGGCAGACCCGCAGCCTCTTTCCCGCAGACCGGTCGAGCGAATAGCATATCGAGAGACCTCACAGTCGTACGCATTCCCTTAAAGGGAGCAAAACATCACTACGGAACCTCCTGTGTTCGCGGAACTCGGCCATACAACGAGGATGCCTTCCAGGCTGGCACAGTCGAGATCCCTTCCTTCGCCAAGCGTCGACCGCTAAGTTTGACCGACGGTCAGAAGAATGCTGGGGAAGGAATCAGCGCAGATAGTAAAGCCGGAGATCCCCAGATCTTCTACTTTGGTGTCTTTGACGGACATGGGGGCGACAAGTGCAGTCATTTCCTGCGGGACAAGCTACACTCCTACGTCGAATCCACGGCGACCAGGTTTGGCCTAAAGAGCAGTCTCTACCACGAGCAAGATGATTCCGCCACTCCACAAGTGGACCCACAGCAGTTGCAGAAGCAGCTCGTGCAGGAATGGAAAGATACCGTTGGCGGCTATTTTCGCAGATTCAAACCAGATCACTTCCTCGAGGCCGCGGGCGGGAAGGGCCTGGTACTGAGTCCATCCGTTGTTAGAGACAGTCGCGTCGAGGATGGCTCACGCGCCTCCGAACAACTTGCCGACGGGTCACCGACGCTCGAGCAGGTGCTTACCTATACATTTCTGCAAGCCGACTTAGATTTTGTAAAAACGGAAGCTGGAGCGGAGGCAACCTCGCTCAAAGACAAGCCAGAAGACTACACAGAAAATGATGATATTCTGGGCCGTCATTCTCACCACTCAACCCCACCCTTCCTAGGTGGATCAACTTGCTCCATTGCGCTGATCGCTACACCCAATCCCACTCCGTTCTGGAGCCCTTCCAGTCACCTGTCGATCCTGACAGCACACATTGGAGATACACGCATTCTTCTATGCAACAGTCAAACAGGCGCCGCTGTACCTCTGACAGATGAGCATCATCCGTCTGACCCAGGTGAAGCGTCTCGCTTGCGCCGCTATGCTCAAACATTTACTACCGATTCATTTGGCGAGGAACGCATGGTAGGCCTAGCAAATACTCGTGCTTTCGGCGATGTTCGAAGCAAACGCATGGGAGTGTCGGCCGAGCCTCAACTCCGTCTTCTTCATCTATCCCCTGCCAGTCACTCGTTCTTGGTACTTGTGTCTGATGGAGTGACGGCAAGTTTGAGTGATCAGGAGATTGTGGATGTCGTCAAAGAAGCTAGAACGCCTGACCAGGGAGCGCGAGATGTGGTGTCTTTGGCTACTGAACTTAGCGAAGGTGAGAAGGGTCAGGCTGATAATGCGACTGCCATGGTAGTACGACTGGGCGGTTGGGAGCGAAGAAGCGAGGGCGGCCTTGGATCGCTCAGTACCAAAGAACAACGTGAGTGGCGTAAGAAAGAAGCCTCCCAGGGACGCGGTCGCAGGATGTAGGATCTTCCAGGCCACGGCGGCATCGATCGCCGAAAGCCCCCTTGTGAGTTTTCGACTTACAACTCGTCGCGATGGCATCAGACATTGTCTCGTTTCAGAAGCAGTCTCAATGCGTTGTAAAGCTTCCACAATCTTTCGAGCAATTGTAATCATATACCGAGACATCAACGCATTGAAGCTCCCGAGAGACATTTTTCCAACACCCTTTTCACAACATGTCTGATTTCACCACATGCCACAAAGAACAATTGTTGTGGCATGATACAAGTGCATGGGCCATGACCGACTTCAAATACGCTGTTCTGACTCAATGAATTGAGTCTAGCTACCGCAGCCTATCCAATGCACCGTATATTACTGGAAGCTGCCCGCTTTGCCTTTCAGCTCTGACATTTCAAGAAAACGCATAGGAATTTTGTAGGCGCTCTGGCTTGTTCGTTCGCAGACATCGGCAATGCAGTCTCCGATATTTTCATCAGCAGCGCTGAATGCGTTATATAGGTCACCGGCACCAGTTGCCCTGAGCCAACTCAACAGACAAGACATGGAAGCCTTTGCCAATGTACTCAGCCACTATCCCAAGGAGAATCGCGACCGGCAGCGCTTCAACGAGCGCACAGAACGGTGCATCGACGCTTTACCAGCGCATCTTCGTGCCATTTCAAACTCGTCCGGTCTGAAGCGATCCGCAACGCTCAACACCTTATCGACTGCCTCTCAGCAAGACGTGCTTGATAATTCACACATCTGCGTCCGCCACTCTCAGATGAATGCCGAGGTCATCTCCTCTATTCGGAGCTCTATGCTCGAAATCTTGGATGGTCGGCTCCCTCGCCTCTTCACGACTTCGGTCAGAGCTAACCTGTCAGCTACAGCGCAAGCACATGTTCTCGCTGCAGAACGAGCAAGTGCGGCACTTCTATCCTACAAATCCTGCGAAGCCTGTGCTTTGGCGCAACTGAGCTCGAACGATCGGGCACTCATAGTCCTCGCTACCATGACCGAGCTGCGCTGGCAAGAGTATGCGCGCACAACTGGTCGTTACGGAACGCGCAAGCGCGAACACGAGGTCCGTGATTGGGTCCATATCTGGATCGAGGCGAGCGTTGACACTGGTCGTGAAGCAGAGGCTATCCGAGAGCAATCGGAGCAGCTACTCACCGAGATATTGCAAACACGGAGTCATCATAACTATCCACCGCCCGCTTCTCCTCAGTCAGAATCGATGCCAGTGTCAAGATCCGCGCACCCCGTTCATTCATCAAAAAAGTCAGGACTTTCAAGGAAGCTGAGTAATCGAAACCCAGAATACAAAGTTGCTGCCGCCTCAACGTTGAGTGGGAGACTATCTCGAAGTAGACACGAGCACCAACTCCCTGACGATGACTGGTCGGACAACGAAGATTTGCCAAACCGCAAAGAGCACTCGAGGCAGATTTTCGTGGTGGAAGAGAAGCCGAAGAAGCCATTCGTTCTGCAGCCTGCTCCGCCGCCGAAGAAGAAGAAATCAGTCCGCAAAGCACCCGCGACTTCACTGTCGCAAATTCACGCTTTGTGCAATGGCTCTGAGGTTTCATACCAGCCGGCTGTCTCGTCCGTGTACTCGGTGCGCCAAAATGAGGCTTCATCCACTGCGGTTGCCTCAGCAATTTACTCCTCGCGAGCGAGTAAGGAGGCCAATTTCCTGCCAGCCGCCTCGTCAATTTACTCTGTGCGCGACAATGTTCCTGACTCCAACAGCTGCGAGTCCAGGATGAAGTACAACGGCGATCTTCAGCCTGAATCCGCACTCCCGGCAGACCAAGCTAGCGTCTTGAGTAAGAAGAGTCAGTACAGCCAACTCTCTGCCGTTCCTGCGCCGCTCGCGCCCCGCCCACAAGTGCCGTCGACAACATCAACGCCAGCACGATCCCAAATGCGAGCACAAGCCCAGGCGAGATCTCACGCAATGGCACATGCACGCGCAAGCGCAAACACGAGCATCGACTCTCTAGCCCTGCCCGATCTCGTCATCGACACAAACAGCGTGTCAAGCACCTCGAATCTCTCGACTCCCTGCGCACTGGGTCGTAAAGCAAGCAACGCATCGACTGCATCGACCGCACCGACGATTCCTCCTCGGTCGACAAAGAGACCAGTATACAGACAGGGTATGTTCGTCGGGCGTGTGCGAGACAGCACGTCGACGCTTGCAGTGGATTTCATGCCCTCTGTCAGCCGGTCAACCACCGATGGCGAAGAAGCAGTACGCTCCAAACAAGCACCAGCAAAAGACGCCGCGCAGCACACAAGCTCAAATAGAGATGTATCCCGGCGACGCGGCCCAAAGCCAAGACTAAGTTCCATCCCCTCAACATCACTGATCAGTCTCTCCGGCTACGAAGATGACCGTCATGGAGAGTCACGCCACGCTAGCGCTCAACCCGCCAACGAGCGTCAACATCGAAGAGGCCATGTATCTTCGCAATCGCACGACTCCAACGAAGCAGCCACGCCCGACTCGCCTACCCTCGGCGCAGCACCGCAGTTTCCCACGCACCCGCCTGCCTCAGTGCCCTCGATTGTGCGCCGACTCCGACAATCCGACTCGCGGGCACGTCATGAAGGACATCGCCGCGGAGAGACGAGTAGTGAATCTATCCCGCTTGTGCTGGCGCCTAGTCTAGAGGTACTTCGGCGTGATCTACGCAGTCCGTTCTCGTCAGAGGGCTCGTCGACGGCCGTTGGATCTTCGACTCCACCTGATTCTCGTTGAATGGGGGTATGTGTTTTTCCCTTGATGAGTTTCGGTTGGCAGCTAGCTCTCTACTTCTTCTGATGATGATTATTCTTTTTGGTCAGGAGGTATTCTCGTCTTGGCAACTTGTGATTTTGGGCGAACATCTAGCTCAAGGCTTCAATATGATTAATCACTGCAGCGGCTCATTGCTTTGGGGACTCGAGAAAACTTTTTGACACTGGAACACTCAACGCATAACTTAATATGCGGCGCAATGGCCGACAGTGTATTCGAGAATATGCCAGGATGGCATGATACAGAGTACAAGGGAGAATAGAATAGGATACAGGATGCATAATCCAACTCGCTGCATATAAGTACTTTCCGTCGTAATTCCAAGCCTAATACTCGAATCTTTTTTGCCCTTATTTTTTCCTACGATCAATCACCCTTCTCCTGTCGCTCAGCTTATCTATCTTTTTTATTTCTTTTCTTTTTTTTTAAAAAAAAAAAAAAAAAAAGAAGGGCAGGGTTTTTTTCTAGGGAAACTAGCCTTTAAAGCTACATATTTCGCGCCATTACAAGTCTATCCAAAGAACAGGAGTAGACTTTTAGAAATTTCGATACCTTGATAATATCAAAGTTTTTCACTTCTCCTCTTTCCGCTCGAGGATTTTCGTTCTATTTTTTTTTTTCTTTTTGGTTTCTGATTTTATATATGAATTACAAGGTACTTTATAAGTATACCCTTTTTTTTTATCTATAGTGTGCTTGCTAGTGTTTGAAACTTTCATCATTAATGCGTTTGAAACATTCGAAAGTTTTTTAGAAAAAATCAAAAATATTCAAAGTCCATTTTCTTTTACCGTTCAAGGGCTTTTCGTTCTTCCTATTTCTCGGTCTTCTTGCTTTTACTTCTTTGATGCGGGAAAGTTTGTAATTGATTACCTTGGGTCCACTAGATAGAGTCACGAGTGACCTAGAAAGACCTAATCTACGACTATAACGCATGTACGCCTTCAAAACTTGAGGTTTGATAAAGGTACTCGCTCTCTGCTATTGTATAGTGCATTGAGCATCTACAATACATACCAACCCACCCTCCATCTGATGAGGTCTAACGATGAGCAGGACACCAAGCCCCTATCGCAGCATTCTAAAGGCTTCACCCAGAGAAACCATAGAAAGGGACGGGACCCAAAACGTGAAAGAAACAAGAAGTTAAGAAAGAGAAAAGAAGAAGAAATAAGAAAATCTGAAAGATGCATCATTAACATTACTGACCCTTGCATACAATCCAGCTTCTCAGTCGAGAAGAAGGATTCTTGAAAAAAAGAAAAATAAGCCAACTCCACATCATGCTGTACATATAGATCGACGCACTCGACAGCAGAACAACCAGGTCCCTGCTCTGTGCTTCCTCGTAGTCTTGGTTTAAGAGTCTTGTGATAACAGAAATGTGGGGAAGAAGAGTAAAGTTTCATACAATGCCTGACCCGTTCGAAACGCCAGCGGTCACGGTCAGATTTGGAATTCAATTCCTTTTTTCAGACATTTGCAGTCTTGACGTCTTGAGGTCTTGAAGTCTTTCGATAGTGGTGTGCATCCATTAGGTAATATACCTTGGATATCGTTCCCGATTCTACCGGCTATCGTATCCAAGAAGACTTCTGCGCAGGTGTCAGTTAGCTGGTTGTCTTGTCTCATGAGTCACAGGACAAGGAGGCACATACCCGGTACTGCCGTGGAAGCCTGCTCCAGCGCTATTCACACGTTCTCGTAGACCTTTGAGGCTGCTACCAGAGGCCTGTGTGCTCTTCTTCCGCGGGCTGCGGCGTAGACGTGCTGCTTCTGAGAGTTCTTCGGCAGTCTCTTCGGCAAGAACGTTAATGCCACCATTCTCAGTGTCGTCGAGCACTTGCTGGCGGGAGCCATTTGCTTGCTTTGTCGCCTTTCCCGCCGGTACTGCCGGGCGCGCAGACGTAGTCAGTGCCGAACCATTCTGGGTATCGGATTGATATGGGGAATCATGACTCGTTGCGCTCTCCTCTGCAGATGACGCAGTAATGGCAGCCTTCCGTTCGTCGTCCACCTTCTTCTGAGCAGCCAATTTGGCACGTTCATAGCGGGCGGACACATCACCACCAGTCCACTTTGTGCCGAGAAGACGGTCCCAAAAGGTGAAGAAGGGCTGGCTGAAGTTGGTCTTGACACCCCAGCTCTGGTGGTGAACATCATGATAACCGGCATTGTTCTGCGTGATATGCTGGAGAGGATCCCAGGGGAAAGCATATCCGCAGTGGTCATCAATTGTCTTGATGGTGGAGCAGGTGAAGAACCACATGCACTGACGGGGGGTCAGTCCTGCCAAGAGATATCCTACGCCAGTGCCAAGAGTGTCGAGCAGGAAGCCCTCAAATGGGTGGTTGTACAGAGCGCCAAATGCATATGGAACATACAGGCGGTGGTGACGCGAGTGAAAGGTAGTGTACAACCACTTGTTCATATGCATAGCGCGATGGAGAAAGTATTGCCAAGTGTCGACGGTCAGAACAGCGACTGAGAACTGGATAAAGGGCACGCCAATCCAGTAGACCAACCGAGCCAGATTGAGCTCCCAAGCAGCAAATGTAGGAACCACAGCATCGTTGTGAAAAGCGAGGAGCCATGGGTAGTTGCCACCTGAAAGCGCGCCGGCAAGATCGCGAGAGTATGGGAAAGCTTTCTGTGCGATACCGGTCGAATCCAGTCCGAGGAGGGCGAGCGCAGCAGGCAGGTAGGACTGAGCTTTGCGGACTGACAAAGCCCAACGAGCGACATTGTAGGCATTGTCGCCAGTCATTTGTGGCGCGTCGAAGTAAGCAAGACCCCAGCCGACGGCAGTCTGTATGACTTGTTGAATCACAACGTCTCGAACGACTTCATACCGGGTGACATGGTTGCGCTTGAGCACTTCTGCTGGGGTGTGGAGTCGGTATTGCGGGAACAAATCGAGTTCGTCTATGGCATGGAAGAACATAGAGACGACCCAGTATGCGAGGACGGGCAGAATCAGGGTCAGGTATTTATCCGGGATGCCTGGGATGAGATCGGGCATTGGAGTGAGGGTATATTCAGGCATTGGCGGCAGGCCGAACGCGGTGACGTTCGATCCGGCCATATCGATCATGTTGGTAGGTTGTGATCAGGCGGATTAGAGTATAAGACGAGGGGTCGCGTGCAAGGATGGTGACGAAGGAGGAGAAGAAGTCGGGCGGGAGGATCGGGATTAGGAGATGCTATGGGATGGAAATATTGCGCAGTGTAAGCCGAATGGAAGAAGGAGCGACGGACTTGTAGACTGGTGAAGAAAGGTGAAGCAGGCGGAGAGTAGGGAACGAGGGCAGGAACAGGATGGGTGGAAAGGAGGAGGAGGGTTGGTAATGATGAAAGAGTGGATCATGGGCTTAGGGATCTTTGCCACAGTCAAATTGCAGGTGATCGGCGAGCAAAGCCCAGCGGCGGGAAGCGGGGGCCGGGCCTGCCGGACTCCCCCCTGCGCGTTCGGCGACGGACCCCTCGACGCTCCTGTTCCTACCTGCACTTCACGCTCCGATGTCGATTCTACGAGGTTGATACTGCTGCATTCGTCTAGATACGTCGACACCAGTCACTCAGCCCTCAGACAGAGCGACGGTCCAGGCGTCGATTAACCGCCCCCAGCACCACTTTGAGGATCCCATCTGCACTCAGGCCCATGCCACGTCCACGAGCTCCTGGCACAAACGGGACAGTATCCACGATATCTCGGCAGCCTTCCATTCGGCTGAGTTCGTCGTCCAGGCTTTGCAGGTGCTCGCGCGCGCCCGCTTCTTCTCCCACCTGGAAGAACTGAATGCCTACTTGCCAGAGATCCGCATCCCAGCTGTCGAGTTTACGTGCAGCGCTGATGATCACGCTCTCCACGTCATCTGACGGAACTCCGTCAGTTATCACGATGATGTTTAGAGGCTTAGTATTGGCCTTGTCGGCGCTATATCGCTCGAGATATTCCTTCAAGATACGGTTGAGGCGTAGTCCTGTGGGCGTTCCCCCACCAGGTCGCACTGTGCTAAAGATCTCGTGAATAGTACTAGCCTGCTTGATATGCTTGTAGAATGGTCGGTCGGGCGCATTCAAAAAGTGAATGTCGATACCATCCTCGTCGTGGTCGACCAAGATGGGTGTGATGTGTTCTAGTGCAGCCTCTGTCTCTCGCCAACTACGGCCCGCCATTGAGCCGCTGTCGTCGATCAAGAAGACTGTGTCAAATACGGTCAAGAAACTATATGGGTCGTCATCCGTCGCGGTTGAGAGTACCGTTGATTGTCGCACAGGCGCGTTCATTGACAATGGAGTCTCGGTGTATGCCGGCGGTGGCTCGTTTGAAGGCGTTGTAAAAGCGTTCATGCCGGGCCGATCTTACTGAAGTTAGCAGTGGCCATTCACGTCACTGTGTGTGTGTGGACATACCTGGACGGCGGGTTGCAGAAATGGCGCGGAACGGATTGCTGTCAGCTCGCGGAACTGCTGGGCTCTCACCATTTTTGGCGGGCTTTTGGAACTTTTTTTTGAGTAAGCGCAACATAGATCGACCCTCTGGACTAATTCGTGCAGTAGGAAGAGGCGAAGGTGGAGATATTGATAGGGTGCTTGCGCTAGACCTCGACGTGGAGCTCCTGCTACTTGTAGAAGAGATGGCACTAGGTCGACGGTTCGTTGTTGAAGCACAGAGCTCTCTAGGCGAAGCGCTGTGTGCCGGTGACGAAGTGCGGATGGTGGTGAATTTCCAGGAAGGCGCGGGCCTCTGAGGCACAGCTTTCCTGCTGTCAAACATGATTCCAACAATGATGATGTGAATCACTCTGTTTGGCCGCTAATGTGTCAGTGACGGGCAACGATGTCGGACTCCGCGACTGTAGTCTAGCCAAGACAGGATTTTGGAAGCTCGCGGTGTCTGCACTCGAACTTTCTATGCTATTGGACATATCTAGACTTATAATCTCGAGGACAAATCCGCCCTTGGCAGTGCTTCCAAAGAGTGGTTTCGGCAGAAAGTTAGTACCCGACGAATGTGGTAAGGCGGCCTCGGCCGTGCTGAGGACGCCTCCTCCGGTCGGCCGCTGGGCCAGCGTGGCCAGGCAAAAGGCAGCCACGAGGAGCGCTACACAGACGAGACACAGCCTCGCTCAAGCACAGCCATCTGTCTCTACCAAACCACAGCACCTCCCAAATGAAACGCTTCGCTCGCGTGGCTCGATACGAGAAAGCTTGTGTGCTCCATGCCATTTCTGGGGCTCGCTTATTCGTAGGAAACCCCGACGGCCCCATCCCACTTTCTGCACTCGCTCATTGACTCCAACTGCTGCGAACGCTAGCTTGCCGTCTTTACTTGCTTCATGCGAATTCTCGGCTCAAGGCAATATTGACATCGATGGAGGCGGAGGCGGTATGATCCATAGACGCTCCTTTGCGATGAAAATGTCCGGTCCTGGCGCACTGCACGTATGACCATCGCGAAGCATGGCAGTGCCTCTTGGGTTGCCCAGCCGCCCAACGTCCACCATTGGTGGTGGTGGCAACCGCTCCCAGCTGTGCGACTCTGACCGGCTGTGCCAGCACTCGAGGCAGATACCGATGAGAGACGCCTGCAGGGAAGCCTCCAGCTTATCTATGCAAGACACAAACGGCTTCCTCGGCCCGCAGTGCGAGTGGTGCTCAATCTGATACGAAGGCACTCCCCGAAGAACTGTCAGCACATCACGCACATCTCGAGACGTGCCTTCAGACCCCTCAACTTCGGCAAGACGCGACGTTAGCGTCAAAGCATTGTGCTTGACGAGGAACTTAATAAATTCGCCCAGCTGGAAGGAGTCGCATAATGGCGATGTGTCATACCCAAGCCTGCATTGTCTGTTGCGAGACGCATATAGCTCGACATGGTAGTTTACCAATGATGCAGCAGTCTCTAGGATTGCATTGCGCCGGAACTGCAGCTCATCTATGATGTGTGAGTAATGGTCGTGATTGTGGTTGCACTAGGTGAACTCACTTTCCATCCCCTGGGGCAAGTCCCACCACATAGCCTCGCTCTGAGGAGGCATCTTTTCATATGACCAGCAGCGCGACCCACTCAGTATCAACTGCGCAGAGTGATGAGCTACGCTGGGCGAATGCTTCAGCAACAAGCCGACCAGGATGCGCTGCCGATGCCCCTCCTCGCTCATGGGCGTTGCCTGTGGTCTGAGATGGCCCCGACTCTCTGCCCACTTCGAGAAGATGTCTAGGCAATCGAAGCGATCAGCAACCACGGTGAGGTTAGCGAGGTTAACGAGAGGGAGCTTCTTGGCTGTATGATCCTTGCCGTGGAGGATGGAGAAAAAGTCGGCCATGAGTGGCGTAAGGCCCTTTACGCTAGAGATCGCACCAACATCCTGAATCTCAATGTGAGGCAATTCTTCGCTCGAAGCAGATCCTATGTCACCATACTTTTGCATGAGTTGAACATGGACATCTTCGACTGTCCTGCCTTCGACAAAGGTCTTGTTTGAAAGCAGTCGGTCAAAGTATGGCGACGACCGCTGCAGTGGTTTCGTATCCACTCTGAATGGAATTTTTGATATGCCATCGACATCAAGGATACTCATGATGAGGTCTCCATTGATAGATATGTCGGTGGGAAGTGGCCTCTGAGAATGACTAGGCGACGATGTCCTTTCCTCGACATCGCTTTCGCCGAAAATGCTTGCCGACGTTCCAAAGAGACTCGTCGGCTGCTTTTGCTTCGCTATTGACGGGTCGTTCGTGGCATCAGATATACCTCGAATGTTGGACTTGGTCGCGGTCTGCTTCTCTCCAGACTTTCCCCGACCAGCATTGCTATTGATCTGACTCCGTCCGCTGATACTATTCGTGAAATGTTTGGCACTGCTACCGCCCCTGACTGGCATCGATGGCTCCCTAGACGGTCTACCAGCCGATGAGTCGCCTTTGGGACGCGAGCCTGGCGAAGTTTGCAAAGTAGCAGGCGCTCGCTGAGCCTGATCTGCCCTATCGATGGGCATAGATCACAGTCGGCCGCCGCTGTGGATGTGCAACCTGACAAAGTCGCGTCAACTGACTGTACCAAACTTCAACCTATTCAAAGAGTGTTTCGGTCCCTACGGAAGATCTCTGGACCGCTTTGCGGGATTATTCGCAATATTGATTGAAGACTGCGAAAAGTCCTGTGTTATGAAGAGGATGATTTGCCCGCCGTGCAGTGTCTTGCGCCCCGTCGATGAAAATGCGTAGATGCCGAGATCACGTTGTCTGGTGATTATCAGGCCTGTGTCTCGAATCCACAGAAACTGCGTCCGGTGGCGACCTTTACTTTTGTCGGTGTTTTGAATGTGTGAAATGGAGACTTTGCAAAGGTACTCTCGGAGTCAAAGTCGTCGCTCACAGGCTCGATGACACGATCATACCCTGCTTTGATGACATCGGCGGGACAGGCATGACTGACTAGTGGGGTCGACAATTTTTTGGTCAGCAGCGTCGGATTTCCAATCAGGGTTCGCATTTCGACGAAGGCTATAGAAAGCAAGTCTGATGAATGTGCCTCATATATGAGTGATACTCCTTCAATTCCTCACGTGTAATCCTCTCAAACGAGACAAGTCGCGCACAGGCCCGCAATGCCACCCCGACAGACCGCAGAAGACATCCTCACGAGGGACGACCTTGAACAAGATGCGTTCGTGGACGAAGATGAAGGAGAGGAGATTGACGTCGATGGAGACGAAGTGATGGACGAAGACGACGAAGACCAGCAGGAGGAAATACAGTTGCAGAACGACAGCATAGCCCACTTCGACGGTCACACAGACAGTATCTTCTGCATTGCGCAACACCCGATACATAAGAACATTGTTGCGACAGGAGGCGGAGACGACCTTGCATACGTCTTTGACTATACGTCACAAGGCGATCAGGCCTCTACGGCCGAGGAAGGCAGACCCGGACTGAAGCCCATACAGAAGCTGGACGGCCATGAGGACTCGGTGAATGCCATCTTGTTTACGCAACCAAACGGGGAATACCTAATAACAGCAGGCTTAGATGGCCAAATCCGAGCGTATCAAGATCAATCTGGGACAGGGAAAAAGTACAAGTTCATCGGAGAGGCCAAAGAGGTGGAAGAAATAAACTTCTTGACAGCAAGCGCAAACCCAGACTATCCAAACACGTTTGCTCTGGGTGCAAATGACGGATCGGTATGGGTCTACACTGCCGACGCCTCTGACAAGGACACGCCGCTGAACATCGTACAATCTTTCTTCTTGCACACACAGTCTGCTACTGCGGGCGCCTGGACCCCGGATGGAAAGCTTTTGGCCACTGTGAGTGAAGAGGGAAGTTTTTACGTGTGGGACGTATTCGGAGATGCAGCAGCAGCAGGGATCGCACCGCCTTCTGGATCTCAAAGTGTTGTCGCCTTGAACGGAGAAGACGAGCGCTTCAGAGTCGAAGGCGGTCTCTACAGTGTCGCAGTAGCGCCGAACGGGGCCTTTGCTGCGGTAGGCGGAGCAGATGGTCATATCCGGGTAGTAGGGTTACCGCGGCTTTCTTCCGGCGATGATCAGTCCGCGACGACGGGCATCAAGGGCGGCGCTGGTGCAAAGAGCAAGGCAGGTGGCGGCAGACAGGCACCCGGTCCTAAGGGCACAGAGGCCAGCGCCGGGCAAGCAGGCGCTATTCTTGCATCCCTCCAAACCCAGCGGGACAGCGTTGAGAGCATAGCTTTTGCCCCATCACCACTAACGTTGATGGCTGCGGCAAGCGTTGATGGGAGCCTTGCGCTTTACGACACTGCGCGTCGTTTCGCCGTCCGGCGGCACATCAGAGACGCACACGATGGAGAGGCGGTCGTCAAGGTTGAATTTTTGAAGAGCGAAGGCGATGAAAAATGGATAGTCACTTCGGCAGGTCTTGACGGTGTCGTCCGACGGTGGGATACTCGAGGAGCTGCTGTTCCGGTGGCGCCTGTCGCTGGTGGTGCTGGCCCTTCGAGTGCCATGGGCACGCAAGGCCAAAGTGGGCAGGCTCAGGGTATGATCGGGGAATGGAAAGGCCACCGTGGCGGAGGCGAGGGCGGAGGCATCATGGGGTTCGTGCAAGAGGATCCCCGGACGGTCATAACCGCTGGTGACGATGGTGTCGCTCTGGTCTTCAACATGCTGAAACATTAGAGATGCTGCGATGGAAAGAAGTCCCGATAAGATGGTCGCCATTCGCATCATGAGCCTTTTGTGTCTTGTCGTGCTGCGGTAGCGGTGTTCTCCCACCTCCAGCCTGGCGTCCACCAACTCCAAATATTGAGACCCCATTTTTCCCCTTCTTCGACCGGTAGCCCAGCATGAAAGCTCTCCTCGACCAGGCTCTTGTCGGTGGACCGGAAGTTCTCCCAGAAGACGGCGTTTCCCTTGAGCGCTTTGAAAGTGACACCCTCGTGCACCTTGCGAAACGCCTCGTCACACTCAATGAATCGACACCATTGGATTTCTGCGGTCGGTGGCGGCATGGCTACGCGTGGAAAATTGGTACCTCCGCCCTTCACACCGCTTTCTTCGCCTTGAAGATAGACCATGAAGGACGATTGACGTCCACCCACTTCTGTTCTTCCACGACCGGGGGCTGCCCAATCGAAATGATGTGAATAGTGCCCGTAGGGTGCGACATACTTTTGCGCCCAGAGTTGCTCCAGATGAATATCCTTGGGCCAGCCCTGGAAGGACAGTGCACGTCTTGCGATGCAATTTGAGAGCTTGTGGGAGGGCGACAAGGGAGATGTGGTGCTATTCCTCACGTTGGAGTCGACCTGGACAGAGCTACCGCCGGTTCCGACGTAAGCAGCCGCCAGGGATGCTTCGGTCTCTGACATTATAGTGTCTGCTTCATCCGAAGTAAGCAGACCCTCAAGGTAGATGATCAGGGGATCTCGAGAGAAGAGGTAGGTTTTGTACACCGGCTCAGGGCATGTCGTGGTCCAGTCAGGTCGAATAAAATGGCTTGGGTCAATCGCAAGCGTATGATTCTTCGGGCTATCCAAAGCTTCTGCTTGACTGGATGTGGACATGAACGTGGAGAGCAGGGGGTCAAGACCCGGAGCTCCGAGCAGGACATATCCAAGAATCACAGGTATTACATACCCAGGTGTAAGAATCTCTGATGCCATTCTAGATTAGAATGCTGAATAGATTACGCTAGATGTACAGGAATCGCATACATATTTGAGCACGCATGTTGAACATGAAGACGGACTTGTCGTCTCATGCGACGACGCCCTCCTCGCCGCTAGCCCGTAAGATCTGCATTAGTCAGCAATCGATAAGAGCCGCCGCAGGAAAACTTTCTGAGGCCGCAAAGCCAGCCGTGCCATTCACGCCGGCTCACACTTTAGGGCCCAGCATTCAAAGCCGTATCTGGCAGCAAGATTGCAACAATGGGTAAAAGAAAATTGGGCGCATTGGAGAAGGTGGATGCAGACCTGTTCGTGGAATATTCTCGAGTAGCAATACAACATGACTTACCCAGCACAGGCCAAACCTCCAACACAAGCTCCGAAAAGATCCACCGTACGTTCAGATCCCAGACTGCCGGCATGCGGACCCAGTCACTGACTGCAATACAGATCATATGAATCAGAATTTCGCGCACAATATGAGCAATATGACTCCTTCCGCCAACTGGTCATGCAAGCGCCTGCCTCCGCACCGAGCAACGATGTCGTTTCTCTTCGAGATCTCATAGATTTCATTTCTCACGTCGCCGCGTGCTATCCTCATATTACAAAAAACTTCCCTCAACAATTGATTGATTTGCTCCTGCAGCATCATGAGAGCCTCGAGTCTGAGCTGCGCGAGAAGACAGTCGGCGCTCTAGTGCTCTTGCGAAAGAACAAAGTCATCGATTCGCCTACGTATGTTGAATTTGCTGTGTGCAAGATGTCGCAATTGCTAATGTGGGATGAAGGCTCTTGAACGCCCTGTTCCCACTCCTCACCAGCACCCCGAGCAAGTCGCTTCGATCGCTCCTCTATCAAAAGATCATATCAGACATTCGCAGCTCAAACGCAAAAGCAACAAATCACAAGCTCAACCGCACGCTACAGACTGTGCTGTTTAATCTTGTGACCACCGATCGTGACTCGGCCAAAGGCATATGGGCAGTGCGCATCACACGCGAACTATGGCGCAGACAAGTCTGGACCGACGCAAAGGCAGTAGAGATCATGAAAGAGGCTGCGCTATGCGAAAATACGAAGGTCATTGTCGGTGGTGTGAATTTCTTCCTAGGGGGCGATAAAGAGCGAGAGGAATTGGCAGAGGCGGGCGGGAACTCGAGCGACGAGGAAGCTATCGATATGGGCAAGCTTAAGCATCAATTTGGGATCAACAAGAAGACTGGCAAAGCTGCGAAGCAGCTGAGAAATGCCGCCTCGACCGCGAAAAGAAAGGAGCGGAAGAAGAACGCACCTCATCCTCTCAACTTTTCGGCACTCCATCTCCTGCACGATCCGCAAGGCTTTGCGGAGCTACTGTTCTCCCGACACCTTCAGAGTACTAAGAGCAAACTAAACCTTGAGCAAAAGCTGATGGTTCTACAGCTAGTGTCTCGATTGGTTGGTCTGCACAAGCTCACCATCCTGACATTATATTCGTAT
Organism: Taxillus chinensis; assembly: GCA_023512835.1. NCBI lineage: Eukaryota > Viridiplantae > Streptophyta > Magnoliopsida > Santalales > Loranthaceae > Taxillus > Taxillus chinensis. The sequence goes on from JAKCVP010000011.1 coordinate 65,190, forward strand.
TTCCTCAAGTACTTGACACCAAAGCAAGCGTCAGTCACAAGTTTCTTAGCTTCATTGGCCCAATCAACACACGACCTGGTTCCGCCCGACGTCCTGGAGCCGATCGTGCAGAAGATTGCAAACGAATTCGTCTCCGAGGCTGCGGCGGGCCAAGTTGCCTCAGCTGGATTGAACGCCATCAGAGAGATCTGCCTGCGACAGCCGCTTGCCATGAACGACACACTCTTGCAAGATCTGGTGCAGTACAGGAAGAGTAAAGACAAGAGCGTCATGATGGCTGCAAAGGGCTTGCTCAGTCTTTACCGTGAAGCAGCGCCTGACTTGCTGAAGAAGCGCGATCGCGGAAAAGAAGCCGCTCTGAAGATCAGAAGTGGCGAACTTCAAACCAGGCGGTTTGGTGAGCAGGAGCTCGGCCGCATCGAGGGTCTCGAGTTACTCGAGGAGTGGAAGGACCAGGAAAGAAGACGAAAGCTCGAGGAAGCTGGCAAAGACCCCAATGATCCTGACGCTCAGCTCGATGACGAGGAGGAAGAGGCAGAGGGCTGGAAGAACTGGGATGCTGAGTCCGATTCCGATGATGATGAGACGGGCTGGATCAACGTCTCGAGTGACGGTGAAGATATTGAGATCAGTGACTCGGAGGATGAAAAGCCTGCAGTCAAGAAACAGAAGAAGGAGAAGGGAGACGAAGAAACAGCATCGACGAAAGAGAGCAAAGCTGCCGCCGTTGATGAAAAGACTGAAGAAGCTGCGACCATTGACGAGCTCAACCGCCTGGCAACCACGCGGATCCTTACTCCCGCGGACCTGGCCAAGCTCAACGAGCTACGACAATCTGCGGCCGTGCAGCGCCTGATGCCCAATCAACGTCGACGTCGCCAAGAGCTTATCCAGCGTCATGTCGACGACGGTATCACTGCTGAAGACCTTGAAGGAATCTCCAAACTCCACGCCAAAGCAACAAAGGAAGAGAAATACGCTGCTGCCAAGGCTGACAAGGAGGGACAGGATCACCGAGGTGCGACGGCAAAGAGAAAGGAGAAGAGGATGGATGCCGGTAAAAGTACAACGAATAAGGAGAAGGCACGCAAGAAAAACATGATGATGACGATTGGAAAGGCAAGAGGAAAGAACAAGCGCTCGCTCAAAGAAGTCAGCAAGACCTTGAAGGGTCATGTACAGAGGCAGAAGAGAGGCGGCCGTAGAGGAAACAACTAGACTCTAGTGGTCTTTTGTAAGACATGATGAATAACGACCAGCTTTTGTAATGCTCAGAGGTCTGTCTACGACACACACGACATTTTTGCGTCTTGGCTGCGAGACGCGCTTCGAGACTCTCATGGTCTGGTGACCGAGAGAATGATTGCAATTCACGCGCGATGTAGAATCCTATTAGGCAGAGCATCACTGTCCGTCAGAGCAGTGACTTGGATGATATGGAATCCTCGAAAACCCGGTCGCATACAGTTTGACCGACTCAGGCTAGTCTCTTTGCCGTAATAATTTTTTCAGATTCCCGACCTCACTCTGCATTTCTGACGCATGCGCCCGCTCTGAGAGCACACATATATATATGATCGCGCCACGCTCGCTAAGACTAGCGACAAGCACCAAGACTCGCAATAGTCCCTTCACTCTAGTTTCAGCTGTTTCAATCATCCGAGTGACCCGTCCAACCTGCCCTCGTGCAACCATTTACAACATGGCTGCCGCGCCAGACTCGCCTCCTGCCGCACCACCCGTATCACTCTCGCCAGCCGCACAAGCACAATCGCAATCGATATCAACATCAACATCGAATCCCCTTCTAACGCCGGCCTATAATGCGCCGCCCTCCGCTCCAGAGATGCAGCCCCACGGCACCCCCAAGCACAAGAAACTCCATGGCCGCGCATTCTACACATCTCTAAACTCACCCCGCTACATCCTCGCGCCCATGGTCGATCAATCCGAATTCGCATGGCGCCTGCTCTCGCGCGATTTTATGCCCCTTGAGCTACGGCGCTCGCTGATTTGCTACAGCCCTATGCTCCACGCGCGACTCTTCGCCAGCACACCTGGGTATCGCGCCAACTCCTTCGAACCCATCCAGAGCGGTCTACCCGCCCAGGCACAAGAGTCCGGGGAGGCATGGGTGGCAAAACCCGAGCGCGATGAAGACTGGCTTCGAGACGGCAACCCCGCGCTCGATCGACCTCTCTTTGTGCAATTTTGCGCCAATAAACCTGCGGAACTGCTCGAGGCGGCGCGACATGTTGCGCCGTACGTGGATGCCGTGGATTTGAACCTGGGCTGTCCGCAGGGAATTGCGAAAAAGGGACATTATGGCGCTTTTCTGCAGGAGGAGCCCGACTTGATTTATGAGATGATTAACTTGCTGCATCGCGAGCTGCCGGTGCCTGTTACGGCGAAGATGCGCATTCTCGAGACCAAGGAGGCCACGCTTGCGTATGCGCGAAAGCTACTCGAGGCGGGCGCGAGTATCATTACTGTTCACGGCCGGCGGCGAGAGCAAAAGGGGCATCTGACGGGCGTGGCGGATTGGAAGTTCATTCGGTATCTTCGGGATAATCTACCCAGTGGCACGGTCATCTTTGCGAATGGGAATTGTTTGCGCCATGAGGATCTGGCTGAGTGTTTGGCAGCTACGGGCGCAGATGCAGTCATGAGCGCCGAGGGAAATCTCTATGATCCTGCTATTTTTGCTGGACCGCCCGCTGAATCAGACGTGGTCAACAGAGAGTATTGGACAGGGAAAGATGGCAAAGGTGGATACAGGATGGATGCTGTTCTCCGTCGGTATCTGGATATTTTGTGGCGACATGTGCTTCGTCGAAGCCCACCTGCCCGCGAACCGCTCTGGGTTCCTGGTGCACCTTTGCCAGCATGGTTCATAGAGGAAGAGAATGCAGACACAGAGCCACCTGCGAAACGACAGAAGACGGAGGCAAAGGGTGGACGGAAATCACAAGGACCGAATATTAGTGCCATACAGCCACACTTGTTCCATTTCTTGCGTCCGCTGGTGACCGAGAAGACACACATACGGGATCGGCTTGCAAAGGCCCGCACAGGGGACCTAGAGGGATACGAGGAAATCCTGCGCATGGTCGAGAAGGTGACGATAGAAGGGTTGCAGGAGTACGATAGCACCAAGACGACAGAGACCGATGGTCGTGAAGGAGAAGCATCAGGTTTGGACACGAATATCGAGGAGAGCTCTCTTGCTGCTGTAGAGAGATGCAAGAGGCCTTGGTTCATATGTCAGCCTCACGTGCGCCCCTTACCAAAGGAGGCGCTGGAGAAGGGCGCACTCACTATGAGCAAGAAGGACAGAAAAAAGCTGATGGCGGAGAAAGAGGCTGCAGACGTTGTTGGTGTCGCCGCTGATGGAAAGATCGGCGTTGAAATCGAAGGCGGCGAGAGGGAGAAGGGGGAGCCAGTCGAGGTCGCTAAGGAGGGACTCGTTTGTGGGTGAACATAGACAGGTGATGAGCGAAAGAAGATCTGGGCCCGGCGCATTCATCTACAGAGGCATAGCTGAGCCACCAGAATTGATACCACAGTTGACAATAGCACAGCTACTCGCTCAAGATCTGCATGGAGAGCCTCACCCTCTTGCTGACGGGACATGCTTTCATAAAGTAGAGGAAAGGTCTTCAGGATTCTAGTGATCTACCCCATCCGCCGTCATTCGGCATTGCACCGACTTGCTCCAAGCTCAGTCCTTAGGCCAGGCTCCTGGCATCCGCTCATCAAGCCCGGAGTTCCTGTAGTCTGAGTCTGAGTCTTCATCTGGATCTTCGTCAATGTCGACGACCCTGTACTCCCGCAGCTTCGCAACAATTTGCCCGGAGGATCGCAAAGCGATCGCATCTTAAACTTCTTCCCAACATCGTAACCTTTCTTCAGACAGGGATTCACTGTCCCACAGTTGGAGATCGGCAAGAGGCGCGTCAAAGTCGGGACAATAGTCTTCGTGACGTGGATCGAAGAATTTGGGCCACTTGAGCGATTCGTGACCTGCCATGAGCTTCATACTCTTAGCGTCGCTATGCAAGCACATGGTGTATAATATGATCTCAAGATACACTCCATAAGAATGATCTTCATCGGCAAGTCTGGGAAGTATATTGAGCAGAGATTCCTTCGTATCATAGTCTATGCGACAAGAAAGGCTGTCGCAGACATGCCCCAACCTCACCTCCGCTCCGGCACCTACCAAAACCCTGACGGCTTTGTCGTCTCCTTTCATGGTGTGATAAGATAGAGCATCATGACCGCGAAAATCTTCAGCCCGTACGTCAGCCCCTGCTTTGATGAGCACTCGAGTCGCCTCTACATTTTTTGCATCCATGAGAGCCGTTTTTCCAAAATTTCCTTTTCCGTTGACATTCGCTCCATGTTTCAGAAGGAGTTCAACCATGCGTGTGTCTCCGTTCCAAGCAGCATTGTTGAGCGGCAAGTTGTCACCTGCTTGAGGGTCGGCACGACTCTCTAACAAAGCCTGAACACACTTCCGACTGCCGTATTTCGTAGCGAGGGACAATGCATTATTCCCATCAAAGTCCAGATGATCAATCTCCAAAGTAGATCGTCGAAGTTCGTATTCAAGGTCTACAAGTGCCGCTGGCTTGCAAGATGCCGGCACTAGAACATGATTCAGCACAATGCGGTGTATCAGTGTCCAATTCATGGCATCCGCCAGATCTTCAAAAGCGACTAATTTTGCAGCTGCACTCATCTTGGCTGGCGTAGGATCAGACAAAGCGTTGTACCATACTGCACAACTCAATACGCTAGTTGTCCTTGTCAGTCTATGCTTGAGTCTAAATTCTTAACATAGCGTACTTTGAACCATCTAGCGCGGATAGAGGATCACATCCGTTCTGCACAGCGAAAAGGGCAATTTCTGAACAAGCACTTGAATCGGAGTTCTTCCGCAAGTGACAATACTAATGGCAGCATTAGTTGTAGCGCAAATACTCAACATTATGATTACTCGCGCGTAAAATGCCAGATCCACATTCATTATGATCATACAAAGATATTCTTCTCTCATATAGCATGCGCATGAAGGTGGAAAGGTCATCGCGTTCCAATATGGGTACCAATTCCTCTTGCCAAAATTCCCACGGCCGGACATTTGGCACTTTCAGACCGAATTCCGGCATACCGTTTGCATTTGTGAAGGTTGCTTTCAAGATCCGGTTCCATTTACCAGTAGGCATTTTATATTCAATTGTACAAATTGATGTCGTTCGCTTGCAGGATTTCTCAGTACATTTCGGCGTCCAAATACCTACCGAAAGGAAGGAGAGACGACCGAATATTCTTTGCATTGCCCACGGAGTCATGAACTCTGATCGCTTGTGGCATACGCAGAGACACCGCCAGCTGCATTTTCTGATTCTTCGCGTCTGCTGAAAAGCCTGAGAGACTTGAGTTACTCCGGGCTGAGGCTGGGAGACGGTCACCAATGAGCGGAACTCGGACTGGGGCTCAATGGGTGAAGATGAACCGGTGCCCGGGTGCGTGATAGATTTCGTCTCGTTAATGTAGAAGTTGATGGTCGAGTCCTGAAAATGACTACCATTGATGATGAGGCCGCTTTCGTTAGACATTGATTCAATAATGTTGGTGATCTCTGAAGACCGTGACGAAGCTGCGGCTAAGAGATCAGCGGCTGCATGGTCCAGACCAAGGGCTGTGAGGTCAGAAGATGGGACCGGTCGCATAGGCCCAAGCTTCCTTGGAGAAACATGATGCTGTGCCTGAGAGGTTTTGTCCAGCAAAGGAGAGTCCTCCGAGGCACTGATCTCCGAGGACATTTGCCTTTGTTAGATGATGACTGGGGCTTGTCCGCCTGGTCCGGCAAGGTTGAACAATGTCGCAGGGTTGGAACTCTTTCAACAGGGAGAAGAGGATGTGCTCCGCCGCTACGGTCGCTGCAACACTCTTGATGGGCTGGTGCCGGTATCAATGAAGGGGCGGTTGGTGAGGAATGAAGTCGATGTCGTTCAGCTGCACAATTGAGAAAGTAGAGGAAACAGGGAGAAAGAGAGGAAGGCTGCTTGAAACCACCTACATCCATCTAAGCGCCACTAATGAGATATCGGCGCTAAATGCAGCGCCTGTGGGGGTCTTGATTGGCAGCCTGCTTTGAGTGCCCACCAGAGATCTCGTCCTCGCCGCTAAGTGCGCAAGGTCGACGCAAGTCACAGACAATCTTGGTTGCATCCCTCGTCTCTGCTTGAAAGTCGATTGCACTGGGTGCGGGACAGTTCATTCCGGAAACAAGATAGTTGGTAGCAGGGGGCGAAAAGGCACGAAGGATATAGACGTTAGCCCCCATTCACAACCTGCTCTAGGGCGATCGCCTTGTACCGCTGGTGCCTCCTTTAGTCAGTCGCCGACTGTTGCAAACAGCCATTCTTAGATAGGAGGGTCTTTCGCACAGGTTTGGCGCCATTCTGAGCCAAGAATGTTATACATGTTGCAAAGGATGCCTCCGCTAATCAAGCTCTTGATTCTCTGTTTCGTCGAGGAATTCTGGTCGTCCACGCAGTCACCGCTCAGTTGCTAGCCTGGCTTATAGTCAGTTACTATCCGCCCCACAGGGAACCGCTTCTCCTTCTTTGAGTCCATGTCGGTGTTCTGGACAAACTCCGGGCCAAGATGAGTATTATGGCAAGTTGGTGCAGGAAGATCTAGCCGCTGAAGCCAATTTGGTCGTCCAGCGGCACCATTGCTGTCGGTGTTTTGTTCACCTGCCTGAGCTATTGGTACTCGAAGAGCATTGCACCAAGCCATCCTCGCTGCTGTCCCAGGCCTGTTCTTTCTGAGCGTCAGAGATCAGTGGTACTGGGCGCACTATTATATGAAAACGATGTTGAATTAGATTACAAGGAACTCCCAGCGGTCCATACCAAGAGGCTTACATGGCGAGGTCAATCCCACAACTATACACAGGACTTTTCGCTGGAACCTCGAGGACCCAATCGGCAGCTAGTTGAGCCAGTCTCGACTCGACTAACGCCCAGCAAGAGCCTACTTCACTCTTCACTAACGCGCGGCGATCGGCGGCATCGACTCTGTCCCCTTGGTACTGCTCCAATCTCCAACGCCCCGTCGGCCAAGGGCCCTACGCAAAGTCCACTCCTTCGCGCTAATAATCTCATCGTCACCATCGTAGTAGTTGTCCCTCGCCGCCCGTATCAGAGCACTGTCCTCAAGCGGACGCAGCAAAACAGGATCAGCAGGACGATTAAAGTAGACAAGCGACATACGAGTCATGCTCCCCTGTTCCTCGCCCGGCGGATTAACAACCCGATGTGTGTTACTGCGCAGAATTCCGCGCGTGAACTTGACCAGAGCATCACCGAGGTTGACGATACAATGACCGCGCAGAGGACGCACGTACAGCCACGCATCTGCATCTTCCTTGGCTCGGCCTGGAGGCAGGATCTGGAGACCGCCCAGGCGATTGAACAGGAGCGTTACGGATCCAAAGTCTGTGTGGGCACCTAGAGCCGTACGACGATCTTGCTCGGGCTGTGGTGGCGAGCGCACGAACCGAACTTGGTCTCCGCTTCGGTCTTGGAGCGAGTGGAGTGAGGTCAGGGTGTTCTTTGGTAGGTCGAGCCTGTCGTTGAGCAGATCCAAGATCTTAAGGACAATCGAGTGAGAGTCGTTTATGAAGGTGGCGAATGAGGGCCGATGCTTGTCCATGCACGCTGGAGCAGGCAGAGGTTGACTCAAGCCGAGGATATCGTCTTTGCTCGTCTTCATGGGGGTGAGTATCTAGACATGTTGACAAGCACACGCTGCTTACATTGTAAAATTCATTCCGGTCCTTTGTCCCTTGGGCATCGATGATACCACTCCCATACCCCTTGTACCCAAAGTAAGAGCCCTCGCTCTTGAAGTCATACTTTTGCTTCTCATCTACCGGCAAGGCGAAGAATTCGTCGGCCACATCAAACAGACCATAGGCATTGTCGAGGAAGCTCTGACCGTCGAAGTCTACCTGCTGGTCAGAGGGTCGGCAGTCAAGATAGAAGAAACCCAATTCGGTACTAGAATGCATCTATCAGTCTTGACTCCATCCTGTCGATCTTGGGTCAGGGCAGACCATGCTTTCCATAACCGCTCTACCTCGGGTGTGTCGCTCTGTAGGAGCTTGTCGAGGGACAGGCGCAGCAGTGGTGCTGTGGGCACATCCGCCGGGAATGCAGGAAGATCTGGGAAATCGAGCTCGTCGCCGGCCATATTCACGATTTGGATAAGTAAGTATCTAGCACTAACAAGGATGAGTGAGAGTTGAAGAGCGTCATCCTGTTCAAAGGCAGTACTAGCGCAACCCCCTTGGGTACTAACATGTTAGTGAAGCGGGGCCGCCTCTATGGTCGGTTGATGGCGGCGCTGGCGGCATCAGTAGGAGGCCGAACGGCTCTGGCTCACATGCATGTATGAACAGTCAGATAACGATGAAAGAGTGTCGAGGATGCAATGGAAGAGTGCCTTGTGCACCTTGATGTATTCGTCGCTTGTGTTCACCTACCCACATGGCATGTCCTCCACCTGGCCCACCGGCCCCGGCATCCAATGCATCCAGGGCTGTCGCACAAAGAAGTCGTTGAAGATTTCTTAGTATCCACGGTATCTAAACCGTGATTCCTTTCCTATATGTTTGCCAAACTCTGTGCCTCCTCTAAAGCACCGCAGGCGGCACTGCGAGTGAGCTTCTCATGGACCACAAAAATGTTTTCCAGCAGGTCCTCCCTCCTCGATGCAGAGGCCACAATCAGCAGGACACTGCGCCGGCAGGCAATTGAACGATGAACACTACAAGACTTCGAATGAGCTTAAAGCATATTTTGCAGGTCACGGACCCAGTGACTGACGTCGGAAGAGCGCTTCGCCTTTGCGAAGACGTCAGTATCAGGATTATCGGATAACGGCAGTGACACGCCACACATGACGAGGACAGTCCAGGTGATCAAACGGCTTGTGCACATGTCGAAGGCGAAAGAGGTATATAGATAGGCGTGGGAGAGTGCTTAAAACAGATGTGCTCCTACGAAGAGGTAGTAGGTGGAAAGTGAATAGGCGGTGGGAGAGTAGGGGGATGAGCGCCTTTAGAGGCACGTTCGAAGTGCAGCAAGCGCTTCAGATCTGGGATAATGCCCTTGCTAGATGGCTCGACCATAATGGTTGCCACAGCTAAACAACCAATGGCTTCGCATCTGCCAGGGATAACTCCACAAAAGAGCTTCTCTGATGTACTCTTCTTAGTCGAAATCAAGGCTCATCCTTGGAATTGCTCGGATACTCGATCAGATCTCATAATCAGTCACGTCTGTGAAAAAGGTACACAAAGTCTGGAAAGCGCCTACGCAAAATGCTGGCAAAGATAAGAGTAGATCCTCAGAGGGGGTTGTCAAGGTCCTGTATGTAGCAATTTGGGGCATGTTGGGTATTTGTGTGAGAGGCCTCATAGGCTCACAGATCTGAGTGGTATCATGCAGTTGACGGGCTGATCGCTTGCATGATCATCGTGGTTCGAGTATATGTGACATAGTAATGGTGACTAGTTTGGGGTGGCCGACTTGACGTCTACGCCAGTAGGACTGTGTCTTCAGGCTTTGGGGGGGTGAGTGTGCAGCGCCGCGACTGTTGGAAGCGCGGTAATGAAGACTGCATGACAGCCACTGCTGAGTGCAAAATTCATTGCAAGCAAGGTGAAGAAACAAGCGAGCCATGCATGTTGTCATTCAGTCATGGACGGTGTCTAGAGCGTAGTCTCTATGGAAACAAGCGAGGTGAAAGTAGATTCGCCATTGTATACCAGTCACATGGAAACGCGTCAGAGTATCGGGCTAGTCTGGCTGAGCTAGGTGGGCAGCCAGGAGCGTCTCAATAGGGGCGACAAAGATGCAGGGCCAAGGCTGGGCAAAGTAGGGTCAGTCCTATTGCACAGGGGCAGGCGTCCGGTTGCCATGGAGACGAGCAAGCGATCGGCTGCAGGCTGTTGGGAAACAATACATTAAGTGGTGACCCTGGCCCTTACCCTCATTTCCCTTTGCTTTCTCCTCCATACCATCATCCTACGCCCTACCGCAAAGTGCACTTCACCTTCTTCCAAGTAACACTTTGGTAGCACGTGAAGTCCTTCGATTCTTCTTGCTTCTCTTTCTCGGAAGGGAAGTTTAGGAAGATCAAGGCAGACCCCCCAACTTCAATCTGGTAAGTCTATTGCTGCTGCCGTCGCCTCTACGACGACAAGTCTTGCTGACAGCGCTCGGGCAGGATTACGACGCTCGTCTTCCCGTACCCATCAGTGTCTTCCCCAGCACCTGGAAGAGTGAGAAGAAAGAAGAAGAGACCAACGTCGAGGTCAAGGAAACCCAGTTCGAAAGCAGACGCGAAGACACTGAGAGGAAGTACGCTCAACCTCCCACTCGCGACTCCTACAAGCAGACCACAGAGGTCCGCATCGACGAGAGAGACTCTCGCCGTCCCGCCCGCCCTTTTCTGCGTGAGAACGTCAACGTTCGCGTCCACGAAGACTTCAGAGACTCTCGCCGAGAGGACGTTGAAGTTGACGTAGAATCCCGCTACGACACTCGCTCTCGGTAAGTCTGATCCCAGGTGCAGCTGCAGCACATGCGTTGGCAATGCCTCTCCTGAATCCTGAGTCGTTCCCTCATCACCAATCGGAGCATGCGGCCGTCCACCGTTGCCAGCCACTAGCGCCCACCGCCTTTAGCTTTGTTTACTCCTGTCAACAATCTTTCAGCTCATTCATCCGTCTTCCTTCCATCCATTCAACACACCTGCTGACAAGAACTCTCCTTGCAGCTACCAAGAGCCTTACCGTCAGTACGCCGACGTCCAATTCAAGGACTCCGACTACTACTCCGAGCGCATCGACGACTCTAGTCGTCCTTCCCGCCGTACCGACACCTTCGTCGAGCGTGACTTTGTTGAGTCTACTGCTCCTCGTGACAGACACTCCGTAGTCGAAGAAGACGTTACTGTCAACAAGTCCTCCCGCAAAGAAGCAATGGGTTACTACGGTAAGCTATCCTGTCTCTCCAAGCTGCCCCGGCTCCACTAACACAACTGCTCACAGACGACGACGGTCACTACCACGGCTTCCGTGACGCCGCCCACCGTGTTGCAGACCGCATCCGTCATCCCTTCCGCGGTGGTCACCATGAGGAAGTCGACATTGAGATCGATGCTGGTGGAAACTCTCGGGAGCGCCCTGCCGCTCGTGAGTCTGTCCGCTTCGTCGAGCGCTCCTCTGGCAACCCTCCCAACACCATCACTATTCCCTGCCATCACATCCGCGTCGGTGACCTGTTGATCATCCAAGGCCGTCCTTGCCAGGTTATCCGCATCACCACCTCTCCTGCCACTGGCCAGCACCGTTACTTGGGTGTCGACCTGTTCACCAAGCAATTGCTTGAGGAGGCCTCCTTCACCTCTCACCCCAGCCCTTCAGTCGTCGTCCAGAACATGCTTGGCCCCGTCTTCAAGCAGTACCGCGTTCTTGATGTCCGCGATGACGGCCGTGTTGTCGCCATGTCTGAGACTGGTGCCATCAAGCAAGGCCTTCCCGTCCTCGACCAGGGCAACCTTTGGGACCGCCTCAACGACTCCTTCGCCAACGGCCGTGGCAGTGTCCGCGTCTTGGTCATCAACGATGCTGGCCGTGAGCTCGCTGTCGACTACAAGGTCGTCAACGGCTCAAGACTGTAACCTTTTGACAAGCGCTCTTCACATATGCAAGATGGCATGAATTTGAGCAAAGACGTATTTGGAAATGCCTCTTTTGTAGAGCGGAAGTTCCTCGCTTCTGCTCCCCGGACACGGGATGTCTTTGCCGTGGTGGCAGCAGTTTGAAAAATGAACTAGAACAAGCTGCTTGCATGGACTACGAGGTGATGATGATGACGATCTATCCGTCAGACTTGTACCTATGGCGTTTGGTCTACATAGCGAGCTAATGAATTCACTGTACACAATCATCTTTTCTTTTCTTTTCCGTCGGGTTGCTTTGGCCGTCTTGAATTTATTCCTGTGGGGCTACAATGCTGCCTTGTCCCGCAGAGCGCTGCAATGTGCCGTGTTATACTACGTAATCTCCTCTCTGCTCTAGACTGGGATTCTGTCTCGTCTTGGCTGGACTTGAGATGGAGGTCGGTGCGATATGCTGCAGTAGGTAGTAGCTTGTAAAAAGTATCCCACTTGTCCAGCGTAAGCCGAGAGCAGGACAATCTGTCCCACAAATAAAGTACAATTATTCTACACCTATCGAAACTAATATCCTTTGTCAGTTGAGTTGAGCGGATTTCTCTAGTATACTGTAGTGTAGCAGCTTGACTACCTGCCCTGCTCCCTTGTATATTTTCTGAGGTATGCTGGCATGGCTGGGTGGGTATCCAGCGTGCATTGAAATGGGTTCTCGCTCGTCTGTCCTAGTAGGTAGATAGCTTATATATTGCTCAGGGAGACTTGCACGGCCTTCTTAGTGCACATCAAAACTTCACCACTCTGTTCCTGTTTTGTTGCATTTCTTCTTGTCGTGGCGTAGACTGGTACCTAATGTGCTTCGTACTTAATGTACCTTGGGTAAGGTAGTGTAGGTCATCTCATGCTTGTGCGTCTGATCATTACGTTGCTCCGTCCTGTAATCCTTAATCTTCTCGTTTATTCTCATTCTTCTGCTTCTCGTCTACAGTCCTCATCTTCGTGTCGCGGGTAAATTTGTGCAGATATGATCATCCGATCCCCTCACGCTGTTCTCCCTCAGCCCTTCCTTCGCCCGCCCGCCCGCCAGCCAACCAACCGACCAATCAGTCAGTTAAGAACACAACTCCCAGCAGATCAGCACTTCATCATATCGTAGATAGGTACGCGAAGCCAAGCGTGCCAATCAAGACTGACAAACCAAGACCCAAGACCAAGGCCAAGACGCCACCAGGTATACCCTCCTTTCCCAATTGCTCCCCATCCCATTCTGTCTGTGCCCAAACTCCAGCTACGCCAAACCAAAAAGAGGTATATCAGAACCCCTCTTGCACCATCCTTGCCTTTTCTTACCCAGCCGAAAATCCCTTGGGGGCTTCAAATCATGCAAGTCGGGTCTTGAAGCAACTTTCAAAACCTCTCAACTCAAACCCTTCAGCCAGGCGGCATCCCGCCCATACCCATCCCCATCGGGCCCATGCCGCCCATGCCCATCATTTGCTGCTGCACAGGCATCCCGCCCATCATCTGCTGCGCAGTAGTAGGCGTGTGCACAGCACTATTGTTGCCGCTCATGGGCATTCCCTGGCTGCCCACGCCACCGTTTCCTCCATTGCCATTCATGCCGCCCATCATATTCATGCCGCCGTTGCCGCCTCCACCGTCAGGAGGCTGACTGCCCTGCCCGCTATCAGCAGTGTGATTCGCCAGCCCGCTCTTCTTCTTTTCCTTCTTCGCCCAGCGCAGACCGCAGGCGTTGCACAGTGTCTTGGGTCCATTGGGGCCCTTGCGCCATTCGGGACTGTCGAGCGTGCCGCAGTCGGTGCAGACGTACTCGTCCGCTACCTTCATCTTCTTCTTCTTGTCGCTGAACGGTCCGTCAAAGGGCGAGCCTGCCTCACCGCGCTGAATCGGTCGGCCGTCCTTGTCGACCTGAATGGGAATGCCAGCGTCGCCGCGTATTAGCGCTGGGGACGAGGCGCCGGTCGAGATGCCCTTTGATCGCTCGCCCTCGCGGTACCTCAGTCCCGTAAGCATTTCAATTGTTTCAACATGTGTGGCGCCCTCGTAGCGCGCCATCTTATCATTTATGCTATCTGGCCGGCTTGCGGCGAGCGCTTCATCGAGATTTTGTCTTGTAAGGGCCAAGTTGGAGACGGATGGCTTTGCGGGCGGCGGCATGCCGTTGTAGTCTGTTGCGATTGGCGTCGTCTGTGACATGGAAGTTCCCATGGAATCGCGCGGCAAGGGCGATTCCCCTTCCTTTGGCTTTGACCATTGTCGCGAAGTGCCGTCAATCTCCTCTGCCTCTTCACGCTTCAAGTCTGCTATCCGCCTCTTTAACCGCTCGTTTTCAATCTTGTGTTCTAGGAAGGAGTCGAGAAGCGCGGCATTCTTGGTCGGGTACGGCCGACACATCATGAAGAAACCCCGACAAAAGGAAGCGCCAGCGTTGGGACCAAATGCCGCGGCTTCGGAGCCAAAGTGCGGGTGGCCATGCGACTCGAAGATGACAAAAGTCTGGTCTGTTTTGCGAAAGCGGTAGAAAAAGCGCAGCGGATTGCCCGAGGCAATTGACTCGTTAAACTCGCGTACGTAGATGGAGGTGTCGTCTGGGTGGATGAAATCGGCGATGAATTGGCCCACGAGAGCATGCGGCTCGTAGCCTGTCAGAACCTTTACGGAGGGTGAGACGTACGTTATCCGGCCGTCTGGTGTAAGGATGTGCAGGAAATCTTTCAATTCTTCAATAACACGCTGACTCCAATTTCTGCGCTTTGTGAATTCGGTCAGGGTGCTGCCGACGTTTGGAGGCAATTGCACGCCAAAGCTGGCAGGCAGAGGGCCAGCGCCCACACCCGACATGGTGCCAGTGGCATCTTGGCCGTTTCCGCCATTGTTGGCGGTGGTGCCATCGTGATCGAAGCCCAAGTGGGAGGAGGTGCCGGCGGGAAAAGCAGTGGGGTCGGTATCAGGCAGGTCGTTGAGGTCGAGGTCAAGAGGCATCATATCGGTGGAGAGATCTGGGAGGAGGGCATTGGGATGGGCAAGCGCCATCATGTCGTGCAGATGTGAGTCGAGGTGAGCCTGTGTGGTAACGCGCGCGTGGAGTCAGTGACCGATCGATCGATGGCTGGGACTCTCCGGAGGACGAGACGTTCACCAGTTGAGGGGGGTGGAAGAATGACCCACATCGTCCATCGCGCCAGCATTTCCGTCCTTCCCATCGTACATAGACATGTCGGCTAGTGCATGCAATACTCATAAAAAATGCGTGGGAAGCGCGAGGGATGTCGCTGGGTCGCAGGACTCCTAATCTATGACGGAACACAGCGTCCGGGACTCGAAGAGGCAAGTCGGTGGAGTCGCACGCTAGGCTGGCTGACTACGACGACCCAATCCTGCCCTGCCCTACGACGGCGACTGGGATGGGGATGCAGGAACGTCCGTCTGTTGACTGAGACCCTTTATTCGCTTTTCATTGTGCCGGGCAGATGACAGCTCGTGGTGCATATCTAGGGGCCCAGCCCACCTTCCGCCTCCCTCTTTGTCATGGCCCGAGAGATGCAATTTTTACATCTGCATATCTTGATTGCCATGAGGCCACGCCGTACATGGGTCTGCCCCAGGCCCACACTCCGCAGCTTCAGGCTCTGCATCGCAGGCTGCCCATTGAAGCGCTGATGGCCATCGGAGACTGACTCATATCCGCGCATGTCCCTGCAGATGGGCTAACTGAACTGTATGTATGTCTCGCGACTCGAGATGGCGTCTGAAACCTCGAGCTTGTGCGGCAGACTGGTAACTGATGTCCGCTGCGACACGCTTGGCGCTCTGTTGTCCGTGGCAAATACAGACAGTAGATGCGGCCGGGCTTTGCTTTCGTCCTGTACGCACATGCGGTTGATGCGCTTCGTCTCGTCTGTCGCCGCTCCGGCACTTTCGGGTTAAATCTGCTCGACCGCTGTTGCGGCTCCTAGCCTGCAAGGACATTTACATTGTCCCTCATGCAGGCTCGCGCATAAATATTGTAGGCACAGTGATCAGTGCCTTCGCATAATGCTTGGATTCTAGCAGAAGCAAGGACTGGCTACCAGCTCTCTGTGGGCCGGCTGCGCAGACCTTGAGGACCCATCGATCTGTGCTGTCTGAGCTCATGAGGCCCTCGATCGAATCCATCAGAACCCTAGTAGAACGTCTTATGAATAAAAAGTCAGCGTTGAAGTGAAGGTATGCGCAAGTTACGCAGGGTGAATACGTGGTGGCGCGAAGAAGACGTAAGTGTAGCAAGGACTGATTAGTGACCGATGACTGGACCACAACTAGCACCACAGGACTGGGGAACAGTGAAGTACTGACTGCATTCAGACGTGCTAGTAGACGTAAACCGACAAGATTACAGCAGGCGGCGACAGACCTTAATGTAGTCTGCACTGAGCCATCAAGCAAACACTCGCGGTCGTAGTCCCAAAACCCCAGAGCACAAGGAAACCCGTCCCTCAACCCCAATAGGAAGCTTCATAAGTAGCACAGAAGTTGAGCAAAGTCGTCAGGGCCGTCGACCAGTGTATAAAGATTTCAGTTGGTCCAGAGAATTTCCCATTTTCGAGCCTTCTTCTACTCTGGCGCCCTCGTGCTCTCGAAGCTTCGACGCCAGCTTCTTCTCCCATGCCTCATCTTCGTTCGGGTTCGACGTGAGGTTTATCGAGCTTGACTTTTGGCCGCTAGTCTGAGGTGCGTCAGACATGGTATGCGAAAGCAAAGACGCGTTGCTTGGGCTGCACAAGCTGGTCAGAAAATAAGACAGTCATGTACGGGAAGATGAAGTGAGTGCGAAGCAGACGACGGGTCTTACTGAACGACTGTCTCGATGAGAGGGGTTTCAATGCTCACAATCTTAGAGCAAGACTGAATAGGTTCAATGAATTTGTTTGCTGGGCAATTCGGGATCGTGGAATCACTTTGGGCACTCTTGTATTCCAGGAGTCAACTGTGCATCTTCATCTTATGCATTACTTCTACAAGCAGAGCCAGCAAACTTGAATCTCCTCATTGCACCTCTTCTGACCAATACGCCAGCGAATTTTACCAAGGCTGCAGTACTTCAGCAAGGCGAGGTATCGGCAGCATACACTTACCTAAGGGAGCATGAGCAAGGACCATCATGCCACTCAGGCACCCGTGAGAGAAAGTCACGCCAAAGTAGTGCGGAGAAGCGACGGCGACATGCATGCAGCCAGTACTCGTAAGGGCTAGATCAGCTCGCCGTGCTGCAGAAGGTCCTGCCGGGTGTGCAGATGTCCTTGTGCGACCTCGACGCAATGTGGTAGGATTACGTGGTACTTGGATACGGGTCGGCCAGCGCCGAAACAAAACTAGGTTTGCCGAAGCCGTTAGACTGGCATTTTTCGCGGGCGCCCGGTTAACTGGATATGCGGCAGGAGGCGAAGTGTGACGAAGCAACTTTGGTGAGGTATGGATTGTCAATGCAGCGTTCGCTCTGCAAGACAGGCTGACTTACAGGGTCTTTGCGATGCCCACTCAAACATGCATTGAGCTGTAATTTTATCGCTCATTTCTTGGGCCCTCGAGCCTGGCGTGCCGGAATAGGGCTCTGCCAAAGGGCTGGCTGCGAAGTAGCTGAATCACTTCTAAAGTCGAATTTCTTCTCATGCGGTACAACTTCTTCACTACCTCTGAAACATAATAATTTCAAGTCTTTCATTTTGTTTCTCATCGGTGTGTTGCTTGTGGAAGTCTTGTTTTGGCATGGTGGCCCCTGGAGGCCGTTTGCGTCGTCTCGTGAGAGAAGATTTGTCGACCAGACCCAATTCATGAGCCGCTCAAGCCCTCTCGCATTTGATATCGTCGAGTCCTATTTTCTGTGAATGCGGTTCAGTGAATGATTTCTCAGGCCATGATGAGATTCTGAGTATACACCGGTCAGAGGATGCGTAGAAGGGCTGGGATTCGCACCTACCTGGCATGAATTGGGGAATCGTCTCGGAATGGCCCTTCCCAGCTGCCTCTTCATCAATTCTGGATCACACGATGTCATTGCCGGTTCAATCATTGATCTTTGCCCGCTTGGAGATCCGCTCTCCTCAGGTTGACATTGCTGGAGTGATGAATCCCCACCAAAGTATACATCTTCTTACGCTTCATTTACAGATGATCTCTGCCATCTTACCTGTTTATCTAGTTCTTTTTTAAATTTATGAAATATGTTCTCTCTCTCTGTAAAGGTCTCTTGTTCTTGTAGGTGCCCGTTCTCGATCGCTGTCTCGGTGTGAAACCAGTGTTGGCTGGCTAATTCCCACAGACAGAATCTTAGGAGATTTGGTGAAAGCGGTGCGCCTGTGAACAAAGGACCGTAGAGCTGGTCAAATCCATTGGTCAATAGCTCGCTCGAGACAAGATTACGGATCGTCCGAGAGGCATTGCTGCGCTCTGCCTTGCAATGAAGAGACGGCGTCGCCCATAGGATTTCATCGGGGAATTTGCGCGACTAGGGGAATCTCTCCAGTCATCTGATAATTTGAAGCGATAGAATGAGATCTATAAGAATAGAGAAAGGGAAAGGGAAAGATGATCAAGCCTGGCAGTTGCGGTTGATGGCTCGTGGGGCAGCGTTGGTTGGCGGCCTGCCAAAGTGTCGCAATCTACAACGCAGACTTGCACGCTCTCACAGCACCCTGGCATCAACGCACTCATGAAGAAGGAAAGAACTCGCTCGAAAACTGAGTGAGATTGCTCGAACATGGACCGCCATGTCGTATTGGAGTTGACCAGCAATGTCCTCACTTGTGCGGCGGATGTGGTATCTGGTCGTTAGCTTGAGGACCTTGATGTCCAGCGACGACCCATGTACATAACCTCCACTTCATCCCATGTTCTCTGAAACATATTGCAAGCTGATTAGTATCAGAGACGTCTGAGAAAATCACTTGCGAATTTGCGATTCTTTACGTTGTCCTGAGGGAACGTGCCGACAGGTCTCAGGTCTGTCCGCATGCATCCACCAACTTCCCCTCTACAGCTCCCAGACTCGTGGACATGAACAAGACTGACCAGACATTGTCGGGAACACTTGGCCTACACCTTGTCTTACCTTAACGTCTGGCCTTTGCTTGCGCATTCTTTCAGTCCTTGCTTCTGAAAACAGGGCAGGCATGCAGCAAAGGGCAACAGTCAGATGGCCAACGCCGCAATTCAGCGTCAGACCGCTTCGCCAATCACATGGCACTCCAGCCGCTAGCCAGCTCGACGGCATAGCCTGCAGTTTACCGGTTATTCCTCGTCATGAGGAGGTCATGCGCCCCGCTTAGCCGTGGATGCGACAGGCCAGCAGATGCAATGCTGCAGATCGCTTCTTTTGGCATGTACATGCGAGAGGAGTGTTCATCTCCATACGCGTGTTCCATGCAGCCCCAAGCAAGCTGATCTGAGCTGGCGAAACCCGGGCCGTTCACAAGCAAATTACAGCGGAACGTGACATGCGAGGCAGCTCTAGCGGAAAGCATAAAAGCGTTGACTTGGGGGGTGGTCCTTGCATGGAATGGAGTGGTACGCGCCAGAAAAGAGGCGGTGGGTGGAGACGAGTGGCTCCCGTCGAATGGGGCCGGCCGACGGCGGTCATGCACGATCAAGATGGCCGTTTTGGCTTGACCCGATCTGGGGAGGAGTGGAAGCTGTGAGACGCAGGTGGAAATTGCGGGAATCGTCAGGACAAGGCTCGCGCAGGCAGCAGACGAGTTTGGCCAAGGTAAGTCGCGAGGAGAGGGAACGTGGAAGGAGAAAGGTTACGGAGCCAGAGGCACGCGGGCAAGTCACGACGGTAAGTGAGAGAAAAGTAGACAGTGCAAAGTAAGCATAGATAGGAGCATGCATTCTGCCTAACTATTATGTGTCCGGACATATGGAATGAGTGACTTGGTCAAAACATCCTCAAGTAGACCGAGACGGATTCTCCTCGTCCCCTAAGAATCGTACATGGTAGACGTGGTGTCCTGGGCTATTGAGAGCTCGCTAGCGGACACTATAGCGTGTGTGTCAGAGGAGGCAATGTTCGACGATGAGTAAGCATAATCAACATACCATTTAGTGACCGCAGCTGGAGCAGCCGCAGGAGTTGCAGTTGCAAGAAGCACCGCAGGAGGAGCAAGAGCTGCGGAGGAAAGTCTGTCAGTTTGAGGATCGTAGGAAGGAAGCTTGCAGCCAAGTTGCTATGAGAGCTCCCTCGTCGTGTTAGGCAGTCTTACCAAGGACCCATTTTGATAGTGGTTGTTTGGTGGTTTTGACTAAAAGTCGGGAGTGGTAGAAGAGTTGCTGGAGTGGATTGGATGTAGAGCTGTGGGATGAAGAGAAAGACAGACTTGGGGTGGAGACGAGCATGGGTCTTATATAGACAAAGGCGCCATGGACACACAGACCGCTGGAGGTGTTCAATGGGGGTGGATGGGAAAGCTGTCTGCCGCGACACCTGGACGAGCATCGCCTGCGACGGAAGCTCTCGCGGCCTATCAGGGCGTGGCGTGTCGGCTGGAGTCATGCAGTCGAGAGCGACGCTTTGAGCTCCGACCCAGAGTTCCGTAGCTCTCGATGGCGCCGGCGCAAACCACGCAGGCGGTGCATAAGCGCCGCGACGGTTACAGCTGGAGGTGTAGTCTGCTGGCCATGATGTGCATGGTCAGTCGAGATGCTGTGAGGGCCCGTCGGCGCTGGCCCCAAGGCGCGAGCGAGCGAGCACTGCTGCACGACATGGCTCGCTCAGCGGCAGGAGTGGCACACTGGTCTTCGCATGCGATAGCGAACGGCAAAGGCTACAGTACTTTGCACATGATGTGGCATCTGGTAGGCACCCACCCTGGCCTCAAGGAAGCTGGACCCATGTCATTGCAGCGTCTGGCAGCCGCTTGTTTTCCCGAGCGGCAAGTCGATGCGCAGAGTCGGTATGTCTTAACACGATAAAGTATCGAGAGGCAGCGCTGCGACTAGGCGTCTGGACACGGGCTCAGGCTCGATCTGACCCAAGCTACTTCCGGACTGAGGCGTGACGTCTCGGTGCCAGTAGGGGAGGGGAGGTGGCCGGGAGAGGCAGTAGCATCAGCTGATGGGTTGCGGCGAATCACTGGCGGACGGCGTGAGGTGGGCGTGGAGAAGCAACGAGTGGAAGTCATGGCTGTCGGGCGTGGCCGAGGTTGCGAGCCGTTCCTCCTCGTCGTTGGCTGCCACCTCAAACTGTACGGGCCGCTCGCCTCATCATTGTTCCTCGCTTTCCCCAGTCTGGTCTGTCTAGGTCCCGGGTCTGGTTACCTACAGCCTGCCTACGGCGCCAGAGACGCTGCGATTTCCGCTCGCAGTCCGCCGCGCCACTGCTGCTTCGAGTTACGGCCTGGCGACACCTGCCGAGCTTCACGACGAGCATTACGAACTGCAAACGGCACTTGGAACAAAATGGCTTCGTAAGAGGAAAAACTTTATTCTTCTGACATGCAGAGGGGCACTATTTGCTTTGAGCACAGGCAGCCTGGCCAGCTCCAGAGTGCAGACCGCGTCGGCTAACAGCTGGCCAACTCCTTGCCCAGTCTCGGGCGTGTCATCACAACCGATCGCTTTCGTCGTGACCCCCTTAAGGTCTTTCAGGGTCTTGCGCGTGACCAGGCGCTCGCTCCGCTTATCGGATCAGCTAAAGCTCGACATCATATGGAGGGGTTGATTTATTTCTGTGCCTAAACGTTAGCGTCGCCAGCTTCAGGACCCTTGGGGTCTGAGAAGGTTGTTCGTCAACATACGCCGCAGGTGCAGGCAGATCCGCAGTTGCAGGCATCGCCGCAGGAGCAGGTGCAAGGGCCGAGCATTTTGATTGAGGGAGTTGTTGAGGGGTTTGAGTTGGTTTGGGTTGCGTAGGGTTCTGTTGGAGGAGCTGTAGCTGCCTGGTGACACTGGGCAGGCTGGGCGTTTATATATACAGCGCACTACGCGCGATAGACAAGAATACCTGCTCATAAAGATATGTTGTGATCAGTCTGCATGCCTAGACGCTCCCGCGAGCAAATCAATGGACGCGGCCTTTGTCGGACTACGTCGCTGGGCCCGCTCTCAGCCTGGGTGACCGGCGATGATCTTGCCACAGACACAAAGCACTTGCCGAGCGCCATTGCTGGGGTCCAATGTCGCCCCGTCGCCTGAGGCTGCAGTACAGCTCAAGAACCTGATTGCGCGCGGAACGGCAGACGCGCATGCTCCACTTCTCTTATCTTTCAATGCTCATGCGCGGGATTGGCAGTGGCTCGACTTCCAGGGTCCTCTGGCTCATGTGGTGGGGCCCCTGGGGAGCCCATGCGACCTCGCGGACCCAATCAGCTTTCCAACCAAGCCAATCTGAGTCTTCCCTAGCTTACCAGAAATGTTCGAACAATGGAACACATAGTGATATCGCTAAGCGGCGGTGGACTTGGCCACGTCAGGGCCTCGATAAGCGTTCTGGATAGTCGCAGCATCGTTCAGTCAAAAGGCAAGCGGCGCAAGCCACTGTCACCCATTCTTTTGAGCATCTCCTGACGCGCCCCAACACTACTGGGCACCTTGATACCGCAGCAGTCTCCCCACGAGTTCGCGTTGTGCGCATGACCCTCATGACCTTCGGCAACGCGTTGCTCGCCGTCTCCTGGAGCTGTACCCTCTTCTTCTTCTCCGTAGCTAGCTTCGGTCATTCCCGGAGAGGCGGGGATCATGCCTCCGAAGAGGAAATGCTGAGCAACCGGCAGCTTGTGAAGCACTTCATGTATGAACATCTTCTTCATGCCACCGTAGATCTTGCCCCATCCCTCACGGACACCTGATATGTCATCAAGCATCGGGCTGTGCCATCTGAGGCCTTGCACTGTCTTTGTCGCGTTCACCTGACGCACCATGTCCAAGTAAAGATATTCATCGCCGTAGCTTTCGATAGTCGCTTCTGAGTGTATGGCTAGTGGCCGGATGAAAGGATGCGTTTGTAGCTGGCTGGCTCCGAAGAGGAATGGAAGGAAGTGGTAGTCGTCAAGTCCCCACACTCCATGAGACCCTGCCGGTTCTAGGTAGTATGTCGTCTGCAGTGCCCGCATGAGATCCAGGTATTTCGGGAAAAGGACAAGAGCCAGAGAAGGGAATGCTGAAGACGGAAGCAGAGATAGTCTGTTGAGGCAGAGAAGATACATGAAGTAATTGAGCTCGTGGCCTGATCCATAGTCGATGCGGATGCCAGAGCCGAAGGAGGAGACAAAGTACGTCTCGAATTCGTCAAGAGCGTCATTCGATAGGTTGGGAAAGCAGGATTCATGCCAGTTCCTTGTCCTCTCTGTGACCGATGCAAGGAACTGTTTGAAGATAGGGTTGCCGAACCTGGATCCTGTGTCTTCTGCTGGGTTTTCTTGAAGAGCAACCGACGCTTCGTCCAATATCTCACTCAGCTTCTTCACGGTGGGGTGTAGAGGCTCGTTCTTGACGGTGGAGATGGCTTTGTCTTTGACCGAGTCACTTATGTTGAAGATGAAGGCGACAATCAGGGTGTAGGTGGGCGACTTGAGGAATAGATCATGATCCTTGGGCGAGAGAATACGGCGGGTAGGGTGGACATATTCGAGATGTTCAAGGGAAGGTGGTTCTGGGAGGGTAGGTGTTGATGGCCCGCTCGAGGTCGGCCTATCGATGGGCTTCTTGTTTCGACGCGGAATGAGCTTTGGCAATTGCTGAGACAGGTCTGAAGGCTTGTCTGGGATCAGGCTGTCTGGCACAGGATGTTTGGGGTCAGCACCGACATGCAGAGTCGTTGCCGAAGGCATTGTGTGTGCGGCGTGCAGTGGGTCAGAAAGACGGTGATGGACGAGGTCAGGATGGACAAGTGTGGTTGGACGACACGGCAATGTGGATGTCCCTGGATGGCCAGGAGCTCAAGGGTCTAGATACTTGGCCGTCCTTGCATTTTCCTAGCCCTTCTTCTCTCCCGGGGTCCTCTACGCTACAAGTGCCCTCAGATGAGCTTGTACAGGTCTGCAAAAGCTCGTTTGAGCGCAACCGCCTTTGAAGATGCATCATCACTCGCTACGAGATCCATGCCTCTCACCTTCCAATCAGCTGGTGGGGCTATCCTTGGCAGCGGGGGGCACTTCCCTCGTTCACCACCTGCGCCCATGGCATCACACAGCTGCACATATCAAACTGGCGTCTTCTACTTTTCCACTTGAGCTTCCTGTACGACTTTCTTGCTGGCTTCCTCGTTCGCGCGTCCGCTGTGCATGACGTTCAAACATGGCGTCTCTGAAATCATCAACCACCCTGCTCCTCGGCGCCTTCGTCATTCTAGTAGTCCTACCAAAGTACTCCTATGCTTTCGGTGCAGGTAACATTGGCTCGACCTCGAAGATTGAAGGCATCAATTGGCGTCATGGTGACATCGAAGACACTCTGCTGACCATCCTCATGGCTCGAGCAGCTGGCGGAAAGAAGTTCACCAAACTACAAGTCAAGCAGACTTACTGGGGCAGCTGGCTGCGTGACTATTCTCAGGCTATTGATGTCGGTACCGTAAAGTCTGTCTCTGCCGAGGCCATTCGCATCATTCTGTGGGTCCTTGGCTTTCTGTCCTTCGGGTATGGTACGCGAGAGTTCGAGGTGACTGCTGAACGCCTAGGTTGTTATCGACCTGAGGAGTAAGTCATGTCCATTCCGTAAAAGAGCCATGTTCTGACTTGATACTGTAGACACATTGACAATCCAAAGGATTATGCCGACAACATTGATGCTCGTCAATATGATGTGAGTGTGCAAGCTTCTACATGCACGATGTCCTCGTTCAAGATATCTTACTGATGGGTTCCTGTAGCGACGCCTGAGAGGTCCTGTCAATGAGAAGATAGAACTTGCAATCGATCCCCAGACCGGCATGAAGAACTACATTGCAAACGATCGTGCCGGTATACAGACCAGCTCGGCCCTGATCCGTGACTTGTTTGGTCGCTGCATTCATCTGGGCCGTCAGTATGCTCGGTCGAGGAACGAGAATGACCTGTTCGAAGCTCTCAGACTGCTCGGCACTGGCCTCCATTGCCTCGAGGATTTTTCTGCGCATTCCAATTACACTGAGTTGGCTCTGATTGAATTGGGCGAACGGGACGTGTTCCCTCACGTTGGCCGGAACTGCTTGTTGCAGATTCAAGGAGCTCGTAACAAGGTCTATCCAATTGTGACTGGGTAAGTCCCTCTCAGATGCAGCTTGTCTTTCGTGGCTGGCTTCTTGGTTCCTGTCACGGCCGCTAATCTTTTGCGTACGTGTAGCACATTCGGTGGAGTTGATTTCCTGCACAGTGTCGTGGGTGAGTTCAGCGACAAGGCTAAACAGTCTGAGATTCAAGAGCTTGAGGGCGCCATTGCAGAGACGCAAAGCCAGGAGAGTGCCAGTCTCATCAAGAACCTCCTAGATCAACTTCCATCTGGTCTACTTGGCGGAGATAAGAAGAACGAAGTTGATCAGCTCCAGGCAAACGCTGCTGCGGCACAGATGAACGGCCTCAAGATTTCTCCCAAGCAGCCAGAAGAGTTCACTCGCCAGATGCAGGAGATTTCGCGTCAGATTTATCCCATGCTCGAGTTTCATGACAATCTCGTTCGCAGCATCAATGAGGCCATTGAGAAGATCCCAGTCCTACCAGCTCTGATCGAGCAGATTCAAGATCAAGTCAGCATCTTTGTTTTCAGCCTGATGGCGCCCTTTGTCGTACCTTTGATTAAGCAGGTCAAGGCAGAATTGGCTACAGGATCGAGTGAAGTAATCCAGAGCAGTCAAGACAAGCAACACAACACCTTCCGCAACGACTACGAAGACAATCCGACGCACTCTATGCTTTCGAAGGATCACTTCTCCAATATCCTGAACACGCCCGCTGGACAGACCGCGAGTGCCATGCTGAAATGGGTCGTGCCACAAATCATGGCAGCGTGGGATGACGAGCGCATAGATGCAGACCGAACAATCAACCGCATTACCAACGGCGTCTTCCATCATCCCGCGTTGCGTGAGTACGGCGATGATGGTGCCCGTGACTGCCGCCAGATCATGTTTGGCGTTGTTCAGCGTTGGTGGTCCGAGCAGGATGATCGCGACCGTCAGGCTCTCCGTTCCCAGCTCAGCCGCGAAGGTGTCGAACAAGGTCGCAACCATAAAGAAGGCGTCGAGGACTGCGGCCACGGATGTGGAAAGCCCATCAAGATTGCTCAAGGAGGAGGTGGCGGCGGTGGCAACATTCTCGGTGGCATCACAGGCACCTACGGAACCAGCGGCAACTCCGCCGTTCAACACGTTCAGAACCTCGCAAGCGAAGCAGCCGGCGGGGGTGAAATAGGCGGCATTGTCGGCGGCCTCGTCGGCGGCGTAGGAGCTTCACTCCTAGGCGGCGCTTTCGGCGGCTCAAAAGATACAAAGTCGAGCTGGCAAGACGAAGGCCGCAACACATCTGGCGGGTACTCGCAGTCCTACGGTGAAGCAGCTCACCACCCCGCAGGCAGAGGAGACTCTGAACGGTGGGGTCAGAGCGAATACAAGGAAACGACGTACCCTGGCGGCCGCCAACGTCAAGAATACTCCCGATATGAGCAATCCTCCTCGAATGACCGTGCAGACTATGGCTACCAGAAGACCACCGAGACTCGCCCGTCGTACGGCGGCGAGGGCGGCTTTGTCGAACGCACAGAAGAGCGCTTCTCGCGCGGTGACAATCGCTGGGAAACTCAAGTTAGCGAGCAGCGCTTCAATGAGTCGAATCAGCATGAGTCGCGTCATCATGGCCGTCGTGGATCCGACAGCGATGACGACGATGATGACTGGGAGAAGAAGCAGCGCAAAGCGGAGAAGAAGGCTCGCAAGCAGCGCGAGGAGCAGGAGAAAGCCATGCGAAAGCAGGGCTACGGCGACTACGCCTCAGAAGACAGAATTCGCCGCGACGCACAGGAATCCTCGTATGGCGGCGGCGGTAGTAGCGGTGGGTATGGACGTGGAGACGAAGAGCACCACGGCGGCTACGGCCAGGAAGAGTATGGCAGCCGTCAGGAAGAACGGAGGAGCAACTACGGCCAGAGCGAGTACGGCCGTCAAGAAGAGCGTCGAGACAATTATGGCCAAGGCGAATACGGACGTCAAGAACGCACGGGAGGTTACGGCCAGAGCGAGTACGGACGTCAGGAAGAGCGCCGAGGCGGAGGCGGAGGCGGAGGGTATGGTCGAGAAGAGTACTCTGAGCGACCTCAGCGCGACTACGGAGGCGGCTACGAAGATGAGCGTCGCGGTGGTGGTGGTGGCGGCGGTTTCCTAGACCAAGCGCAGAGTTTCGTCGAGGAGAATTTCGGGGGTGGTGAGGATGATCAGCGGAGGGAGTACGGTGGGGGTGGGCGCCGTGGAGGATATGAGTACTAGCCTGCCTGCCTTCTGAATGGGGTACTGTATCACCGACGAGTGATGCAGATTACTCTCGAGGTCAATAGTCTAGCGTGGCGTGCGCGGCTAGCGAAAAGCAAATATGAATGGTATGGACGAGCAAGTTGCCGTGTCTTGCATGTTTACACGTCTTTTGCTCGGATGAGGTGTGTAGGTAGGTAGAGGGAGTATATGCATCTGGGCCAGATGCTCCCGGCCACGAGATGGGTTGAGACACTCTGAACCTCTCGGCTCAACATGAAGTTCTATTGCGCTTCCTACCTAGATGTGTAGCTAAATCAGCATTGAATTTGATTACACCCATCAAGGAATCAAGACTGCAGCTCATTCGCATCCACACGTCGAAAGATCATGTATCGAACTAGCCTCAAAGAACACATCGTCCAACGCCATAGACAAGCAGAGAGAGAGATCATCAACGTCATAATCATTAGGTAAATATACAACACATCATCATAAATAGCGTAGACCAAGCAGCAGTCCCGAATCTGGTTTACACAACACTCGTCTGAACCTCTTTACTCTCCGCCATCTTGCGCATCTGCCTCTGTCTTCTCTTCTCCTCGAGCTCATCCTTTTCCTTCTGCTTCAACTCCAGCTCTTGACAAAACGCACTCCGCGCCCGAATAGCCGGTCCATACCGAATGAACACAAACGGGATTGCACACATGGCCACGCACAAGAAGCCCAGCAGACTACTGCCCCACGCTATGCCTAGTTTCTCATACAGAGGGCGGCCTGCAAAGGGGAGTACAGCACCGAAGAGCGAACGAGCAGAAGACGCAGCGCCCACGGCTGAAGCAGCAAAGACTCGGTATGCGTCGACAAGGTAGTTGATCAGCGCCATGAAGAGGAGCAGGAAGCCTGTTCCGTACGGCACGCCGCCTAGGATAGGTACGATCCAGTGGACATCAGAGCGCGCTGACCAACCTATCCAGAAGACGCCAGCGGTGAATAGTGGACCGCCTATGCATGCTAGGGGTAGGCGACGATACTCCTCTTGTTCGGCCCATGCTTTGTTAAGCGCCTGCGCTTTACGAAGATACGCGTCCCACCAGAGGTAAATGCCACAGGCAATGATGGCTCCAACTCCAATACCCAAAAAAGCCAGGCCTTCTTCTCCCGGTGTGAAACCGTACACAGGCGGGAAGATGAGTGGAAAGACTTGGTATAGGATATACTGAATGGCGTAGATGAAAGAGAGGAATAGACACGAAAAGATGACTATTGCTTCAAAGAACAGCATGCGGAACGGGCGGCCGAGGAAGACAGTGATGACTTCCCGTGTGGTTGTCTTCTCGAGGTCGAGTGGAGCCCAGATGTTGGAGTTCGGACCTGCTTCCTTTCGCATTTTCCTTGCTCGTCGTTGAAGAATAACAGGACCATAAGTCTCCGGCAGAAAGAGCAGCGGCACAACGGTTGCTCCTGCAAAAATCAGGCAGAACCAGAAGGGCCACTGCCAGCTGTATGCACTCAGATATCCTGCTGCGATTGGAGATGCGATAGGTCCCCAGGTTGTTGCTGTCATGAACAAGGCCATGGCGCGACCTCGAGCAACCGGGTCATCGTAGAGGTCTGCATAGATACCGCCCGTGACTGAAATGGGACTTGAGGCAAAGACCCCGGTCAAAAAGCGAAATATCAGGAAGCCATACCACGTCGGTGCAAGGGCAGTTCCCAGACTGAAGGCAATATAACCCACGAAGGTCCCAATCATCACATACTGCCGGCCAAATGACTCGCTTAACGGCGAGAAGAGTAGCGGCCCTGGCACGTACCCAATCAGGAAGACTGAGTTTGGCAGGACCTGCTGCGCCTGAATCGTGACACCGTAATGCTCAGAAAGAGGCCCGATGTCTGTACTAGGAATTGCGCTTCCCAGGGTACTGTTCACAACCGTGACCACGCCGAGAAGGACAATGAGGGCCTTTGCGGTCGAGCTCCAGTTATAGGGATTTTCAGGGTCGTCGGGCATGAAGGTGATGACGTTCTTTGAGTATGTGCTTGTCAGTTCCAAGGCATTATCGCTCTCTTCTGATGTCTCAGCGGCGTTCCCATGGATACGGTACTCCCTGTCAACATCCTTGATATTTGTGCGAGAGACTGATCGAGCGAGAGATCTTGATCTTGAACGAGTTGCTTAGGAGAAAGATGCATGTCAGTGAAGACTAGGGGATGCATCAACAAGTTATGGGGATTCATACATGCTTTGCCGGATCTTTGTGACCTTGACCTCCTCGGGTATCTCTTTTCCTCATCGTCCGCATGCTGAGGCGACTGAGGCTCATAAATCTCTTCGTCATGCTGATCATGCTTGTCGCTATAGCCGGATGAGGACGACATGGTGAGCGCTAGGGCAGCTGACAGCTACCATCAGAACTACAGGTGTGAGCAAAGAATAGAAACAGACAAAATTCAAAAAGTTGCGCCAACAGGTTGTATCATGAATTCGGCATTGACGTCGCGGCTCCTTCCCCGCCATGGCCACCAGTCTGCCCGCTACTGAGCCCGCTGGTGGGCTTGATCGGCACCATTGATCCGAATTTCTAAGCACTCGTTCAGCCCTACTGCACGTCCTGCACGCCCTGCTACGGCCGGTGCGTGTGCACAGGCCCAGCGAGTCAAGTCGGTTGGTGCAATTGGTGGTCTTTACCAAGTCGCGTAGATCGTGGCTGGCGATGATCATGGTGTGCTTGCGTACCCACTGATGGCCGTGCCACGGCTATGGCGAGCGCCTCCAAGATAATTACTGCATAATGTCGTCTGACCTCGTGCCAAGCAACCAAACTTATGAAGCTGGCGCACTTGTCTGTCGCCGCGTCATTTGTCTTCCTGGATTGTATTTGGCGTGCTGTCGACGATTGTATGAGTTTATCGCTCGAGATTGATGCTTTTTCCAAAGCGTGCATAGAGCGTGACTTTCAGCTCCTCCATCTCATCACGGATTCCAGACACTTTGGACTCAAGACCAGTGATTTCCTCGTCTATTTTAGTGGTAGAATCTGCGAGGAGCTCTTGGATCTTTGAGACCGGCAACTGCACAAATGAGTCGCCGACCTTGTAACTGAGGTGCTGTTAATGAGACATCCGTGGGGTGGTCTACAGAGGTACCGGTTAGAGCTTTGGCGCAGACATACGGGATCTTATCATCTTCATCCGCCAACTCGAGTTCGTTCGATACTTCTTCGAGGTCTTCCTTCTCCTTCTAAGAATGCTTTGCATTAGCCGGGGGGCCCTCATTTTAAGTGAGGGTAGAGTCGAGCGCAAACGCACTTGCTTGGTCTTCAGTTGTTCCTCGATTATGCTTTCCTTTCCATTCAGTCGACTGAATTTGTTGATCTTGTCTTGGTCTTCGCGTCTGACTTCAATCTCTTCGGTGGTTTCGTCCTCTTTCGACAGCTAGAGGGCCAGTGAGCGACGGTGCAGATCAAGTCAAGTGGAGTGGGCTTACCATGCGACGCTCCATCTTCAAAGGCTAGGCCCAGTCAAGAGCAGAGGAGAGTGTGTATCAAGTGAAGTTTGCGGTCTGAATCAAAAAGCGGCTGGCTGGTCGCACTGTCCTTGACCCCAGCCGTGCCAGCTCATGAAATTTAGCTAAGCAGCTTGGGGATGGCGGGCGGGCGAGAGCGGGCGCTGCGGGGCGCAAAGCGTCACAATCAAATGCCTTCAACAGCTGCATTCGCTATACTACCTCCCGGGTGGTTGCTCCCTCAAAGCAGACACGGGAAATTATCAGATTTCTTTCTGGCGCTTGGTTCTCATCAGTCTCGTCTAGACCTTCAATAGACAACTTCTGTGTTTCAGACCCCGGCCGGCTCTACAATGCCTCAGACGCTCCGACTAGGCGTTGCTCAAGCCAGGACACTGCAGTCCACTTCCGAGACGTTGGCCTCTCTCAAGGAGTTCGTTACCGCTGCACGGAAGGATGCCATAGATCTGATCCTCTTTCCTGAGGCCTACCTCGGCGGTTATCCCAGGACCTGCAACTTTGGCGCCTCAGTTGGCGCCAGGGACCCCATTGGCCGTGAGCAGTTCCTTCACTACTTTCAATCTGCAATTGATCTTGGAGATACACCGGAAGGCGGCTTTGAGGACTGGCTTGAAAGGAAGCTACCTATCGGAAAAGGTGCCGCCCACCGCGGAGATGGCACACGTGAAGAGTTGGAAAGGATAGCGGCAGATAGCGGCATCTTCATTGTGACTGGTCTAGTGGAGAAGGCTGCAGGAAGCCTTTACTGCGCCGTTGTCTATGTCTGTCCCAAGCTGGGTGTCATTGGCAAAAGGCGAAAAGTCATGCCCACGGGTACCGAGAGACTTATCTGGGCTCAAGGAAGCCCTCGGACTCTGCGCGCTGTAACGACCACCATCAAGGGAGTGAAGCTCACCCTTGCGGCCGCTATTTGTTGGGAGAATTACATGCCTTTACTACGACAGAGCCTCTATTCTCAGAACGTCAATCTGTACCTGGCACCCACTGCCGATGCTCGAGACACCTGGCTACCCCTGATGCGGACGGTAGGCTTCGAAAGTCGCGCCTTTGTTTTGAGCGCGAATCAGTGCGTCAAGCGTAAGAATTTGCCCCACTGGATTCTGACCTCCAGCGAAGACGAAGCAGCAAAGCCCGACGAATTTGTATCAACTGGCGGCTCGTGCATTGTGTCACCGCTTGGCGAGGTCCTTGCAGGGCCTTTGTGGGAGGTCGAAGATGGCGGCATCCTTGCAGTGGATGTGGACTTTGAAGATTGTGAGCGCGGACGTTTAGATCTGGATGTCGCTGGCTCCTATTCTCGTAGCGAGTTCCAGTTCGCAGTCCAAGGACTTGATCTGGCGCCGCCACCCTAAGACCGGAACTGACCCTCGATTTCGGAATAGCATCCATGAACGTGATCAGCTTCGGCTCGAGGTCTCTCCTTGCAAAGTATCTCCGGAAGGACGGTCTTGAATCACGCGCTTCGGGACCTGAATCGATGTCTTGCACTACAAACGATGGCACTGACAAGACTCAGCGATACACGTACGCTTGGCATCCTAGACCCTGACCCAATTCACAGGATTGATACATTACCAGCCCTGTCTGATTTGCATCTATGCAAATTGTGCATCATCTGTCTTTGGTGAAAGGCTATGCCCTCGATTCCCTGAACTGCTTCAAGCGATCAATACGGGGCCGCAGCCCACGTGGCGCAGCAGTGAGATGGCGCGGCGATCGCAGTCTGCAAGACGACAAGCTGCGTCCGCACCGCCGGCCGAAGTTGCTCGCGCTAGCAGAGCAAACCTTCGTGGTAAGCATCTTTGTGACAACAAGGTCTCTTGCACAACCGGCCGGCAAGCCGGGCCCGAACGCCTCTTGAGGCCTGTTGCGGACAATACGCAGCAAGGGTTCCGCGCACCCCTCGCTTCCTATTGTTGTCCCAACAGGCACCACGTATGCATCAGTTCAGGTCCACTCACATGACAGTAGACAATAGGAGAGGGCCACGCTGCAGTCCGACTTATCAATGCCTGCATCGCGGTAGCGTGCCGTTGGTCGATGGCAGCTGGAGATCTCTTTTTCCCCCATTCGGCAGGTTTCAGAATCCACGGCCGCTCTGGGCCGCAACTCTTCGGTCACCGAGCACCAACAACAAGTGACCTGCCACACCGACAGATCACATAATATCAGCTCCTACCTTGACCTGCGCAAGAATAACAATTCTTTCCCTTGGTCGCATTCCATGGCAGTGTATTTGCCGAGTCTATTCGTCCAACGTCCCCACCATGCAACCACCTCAGCACCAACCACTGCCCTTTACCATCAACATCAAAGCCTCGATAACCGCCCAGGACGAAGCGAACGCAGCACACAGAGCACCAGCAGCAGCATGCATAGCCGTCAAAGTCGCCCAAACACTCGCTGCATTCCCGCAAGCAAGCAATCGAGCAATAAACATCAACGTTGAGCTCTGCAAAGCACAGACAGGCATGACAGGTCAGCCTTGCGGCTCATGACCCCCCTCCAGCGGCGTCTAATACTAATGGGGCCATAGATACCACTGGAAATGCCCCGACATCAACTTCTCCGCTCCCATCTTCCGGCTACCAGCCGGCACAGGCGCTCCAGAACGTCCTCGCCCAACCGGCTATCCCAGTCCCCCAGCGGCCACAGACGGTACTGTCCGCGACGTCGCCGGAGCACCGCATGCGCATCCTACATGCCCTGCGGAATCTGCCGCCCAATCGACAGAGTGAAGCACTCACCAGAGTCTGGGATGCCCAGCGCCAAAAGGAAGATCAATTAGCTCGGCAGCGGCAATTGCAAGTCGAGCAATGGCGGCAGGCGCAGGCGCAGGCCAAGGCTGGAATGGACGAGGATGAAGACGACGCGACAAACCCCGAGGACGTGCCTGCTTCCGCCTCGGACAGACGCTCGTCGCCGAGCTCCCTGGAAGTCCAACAAAGAAGACCCGTGACGCGGAGTGCAAAACGACGAGCAGCAAGCCACCCGCCGCCACAACGGAAGCGGATGAAGAGAGAACGATGAGGAGGCATAGGTGGTGCTATTTCTATTCTTTTAATGTCCTCCCCTCCCTGTCACCGACGAGCCGACCGCAGCATCGACAGCAGTGCTCTGCCCTTTCTGGCCGGCTGGAAAAGGCTACGCTGTCAGTGTCTTCCGGCGTAATGATGCTGAGCGAGGCTTGCACATAACGCAACGCTCCTGTCCTATCCTGTACTCGTACACAAGAGTCTATGCGGCCATATAGCCAAATCCATGCATACTAGTACATGCCTCTACCCTTCTTGTTCCCTGTAGTGCGCGTGCTCAGGGTGACTTCTCCCCTCGCTCTGCCAGTCCTGCCTTCTCTTAGCCTGGCCGCTGCTACTTGTGAAAGGCAAACCGGTACGGATGCGGCGTCATGGAGGCGTGAGGCGCAATGTCCCTGCCGTGTGAATTTGTGGTTCTGAGAGTCGGTACCGCGAACTAGCCAGGCCGTCTCATATTCTCTGAAGCGAACAAGCCTGCGGTCCAGGGTGGCAGACGCTTGTCTCGTTCATATAGGTAGCCACAGTTGTGACATAACGACTGTACAGTCAGTTAGCATCTTGTCTCTCCGCCCAACTCTGCACTGTGAAGGGATAAAAACTCACCTTGGGTCCCCTAGGCCCATCGCGCACCGCCCAGACCGCATTGCCCCATACAGAGCAGTGCGTACACCGCCATACTCGTCGTTCATCTTCCGTCAGCGCCGTGCCTCCGCCGTAGCTGCCACTCCCGCTCACATCAGGCGTATCCCGCCCAACAGGCGAAAGTGATCGGAAACGCCGCTTCTTCTTGCTCCGCTCGCCACGACCCATTTCCTCTCCGCCAGGCGTGCCGTACAGATTATCGCCAACAGTCATCTGATTCGAGGTCGAGAAACGTGCCGTTTCTCTGCGCACACGACGCAGCTGTCGTTCACGATCACCTTCGCGCTTCTCAATCTCTTCCTTTGATAGGACCTCGACTTTGGGTTCCCAGCGCTCGCCGGCATTGCCCGTGTTGTCCACGTCGTAGCGCCAGCCTGCTTCCGCACCGTAGAGGCAGTCATTGTCGATTTCGCCCGAGAGCATGCCGCCGTTTTCGCAGACTTCCTTTTTGAGTCGGAGCACGGCTTCATAGATTGCGTGGGCGATTGCAGAGGTCCACTCGGGCGCCAGGCCGAGATCAGCGCATGTGACACGCGCAAAGTTTTCCGCGAAGCCGGGAGGATGTAACAAAGACCATTCGAAGCGATCTGTGTAGAGACGGTTCATGAGGTTAATGGAAAGGGAGATGATGCATCGGTAGTTGTCGTGGGGATTGTGATGGTCAGGTACGGTCGGTAGGTCGTCAGGTTGTGTGGCTACTGCTGTGACCGCAGCGTCTGCAAGTGTGGAAACTTCCCGTGTGTCAGGAATGCCGCCGCTGGTGGGGAGAGGTGTGGATGCAGCCGGCTGAGGCGTCTGTGCAGATGGCGTAGGGACGGGTGTACCTGCTTGCGTGGGCGCATTTGTCGTAGAATGGCCATTGACCGCGGACGCTGTTGGGGCTCCCTTAGAGTTCAACGCGCCCGTGCCTGAAGATGGTTGGAAGAGAGGGTGCAGAGCGATACCAGCATATTGCTCTAGCTGCTCTCTGATCTGACTTGAGATTCTGTGCACATAGTCGTTCTTCCGCTCTGGTGGAAGATCCAGGTCCTCGACTAGTATTCTTGCGAACATATCCGGAGTGCATAACGCCTCGTGTAAGTTCCACAGAAAGTGGTCCTTCAGACGGTACCCAGGCCCCATCTCCGGTCGTTTGTATGCTGGTAAATTCTCATCAATTCCAAATCTTGCAGCTTGATTATTCGGCACTGGTAGGGGTGCTTCCGGGCGGAACGGTTGAATGTCAAGGTCAATGCGAATGGGCACGAGTGTCAAAGGCAAGGCGCATTGGACTTGCTTCTCCTTTTCGGTTCTGGGATGCGAGGTTAGCCATGTCCGCGGTAATGGAAGAGGACTTCGTTCAACATACAATATCTTTCGCGCTTTTCCCATCCAGTCACGCCATATGCCCTGGAGTTTTACGGGTTCACTGATCTCTTTGCCAAGTTCACTCTCCTTTGCCTTTTCCATAGCGACCTCGTTGGGATCGCGTCGGCTTCGCAGGCCCGTAGGCCGCCGTGAGTCTTCCTCGTCAAAGTCATCGTTGTCGAACGCGTCGTCGGCGTAGTTAACAGCAGTGGTGCCTCGCTTGGTAGTTCTTATTTGAGAAAGCGCATTTTGTGGCTGCACTGGCGCGATGAGGGCATTGCCGAAGCTGCGAATGCGCGGGGCATAGCTTGATATGAATGCCTGTGGTGGATGCGCTCTCCCATTCAGATGCAAGGCTTCATGGGATGAAGACATGTTGGGGTGAGGCGCCCCTACCACAGGGGAATGTGCGCGAGGTGAGTGCGCAAGGATGTCAGGGATAATCTCAGTCCATGCGAGATGACTCTGCGAAGATGTGCGGGGTGGTGAGAGGCTTTGGTGAGTCGCGCGATGCAGTCGTTGCGGAGGACGCGACAGGGCCAAAAGATCTGAAAGGACTAAGCAGTGCGGCTCAACTTCGGAACATTGCCGTGATTGCAGTGTGCACTGGCTTGAAACTGCACCTCATGATTTGGGCATGATGCCAGTGCATGTACTCGTAGATGGATCATTGTCCTTGGTCGTGCTGACTTAGTGAGCCGTACCTCATCCCACAGTAACTTGACCATATCTTATGCACAATCTGCGTTCCGACCTCAGTACCAGACAGGTAGATCGAGGCATGCGCGACCAGTCCAGTTATGCCAGTCTCGAATAACACATCTGCACCTGCACGTTTCGCTACACTGCAACTAAGTTTCATCACCTCCAAACTCCAATGGTTTGCCAGCACCAAGACTGAATCACACATTGACGTTCACGACATTGCTTTGAAGTGCACCGAGGTGTCACAGACACAGTCTAGGGAGCAGCTCTAGAATGGTCGTTACACAGCCACATCCTATGCTTCTGCCTATGACGAGGATAGTTTCATCGCGTTTGTTCTCACGATCGGATGCCGGGCTTTGACCGATAGGACATAGGTATAAAAGCATAAGGAAGCATACGCCTGTCAACTGCCCGTCACCAGTATAAGTCTCGTTAATAAGAGCAGATCTGACGAGCCTGCAATACGAAAAGGTTGAAGTGATTCAAATGCCCATCGTCAAAACGCCATCAGGAGAGCTGTAGACCACAAAATCTGATCAGGGAATCGTAATCGCTCATATTGGATTGTTGGAGTCTTTTAAAGGGCGTCTAAACAGCCTGTTCAGACAATGGACACACCGGTCGGTCTTCATGCCTTTTACCGACCTTGCTCTAAGTCCGGCCCTGTGCAATGCATCCGTCTGCCCTCGTACTCTCATCTTCCATCATAAACCCGTGAACGAACCACCTAAAACTTCATAGCATGAGGCTTGTCGCCATTCCTCAGGCTGAAGCTTGCGTGCAAGTAGCTGAGCAATAGTGGGACCTTCTTAATGTTTAGCAATAGCGCCTTGTCGACAGCCTTTTGGTCCTCAACGCGCTCGCTGGCAATTGCCTTCTTCTGTGAATTCATTAGAACTTGTTGATGCCGCTGCTCTCGTATCACACGTACCTCCGGCTTCTCTCCCTGCTTGAAGAAAGCCTCCTCGCTCTTGCTGGAGCCCTGCTTCTTGTCCTTGGTGAAGTATCCGTCTTGGCTGACCTTGTCGATGATCTTCTGGTCAACGCCGCTGAGGTCTACCTTCTGGCTAGTCGCGATGACATAACGAGCGTTGACTCTTCGGAGGGGAACACCGTTTGCCTTGAATGGGCCAGTGACGAGGAGAATGCCCTGGTCGAGGGACTTCAGAAGTACGACGCGCTTGCCACGGAAGCGGCCTGCAAGGAGAATCAGGATGGCGCCGGGCTGGAGAGATGGGCGGAGCTTGGTGGGACGGTTGGTCTTGCGAACCTGAAGCAATTGCAGCGTTAGCACAATCTCTAATACAGTAATAGATACCGGGGCGTAGTCGCTTGAGTGGTCACACAGCAATGAAGTGAATTGCATGCATGTGTGTGCACATTCGTCTTGCAATGTCGCCGCGCCGTCGATGCGCAAAGGAATGGCTCTTTCGTACCTGCTTGGGTTTCGCGTTGTCCTCTGCTGGGTAGTACTTCAGGGCCCGAGCAGGAGCTGTGGAGGAAGACATTTTGACAAGCCCTACGAATGATGTTGTTGACGTGTGGTTGTCGAGCAAAATCAAATCCAAGTCCGAAGCCAGAGCCAAGAGTATTTTGGACGTCCGCGAGAGTGCGACTAGCGACTTATGTAAGCAGATGTTCGTGCCGCGAGTCTTGTCGGAGGATTGGACGCCGACCTAGCTAGCTGCGGCGACTGACCTCGATCTTGACCTCGTCGTGCTTGTCTACCTGCTTGTAGCGGTGGAAACAGGAAACGCGTCGATTCAACTAATCGTTCACAAGCTCGTTCTCACAGCTCGCATTTAGAATGTCAATCCACCCGCTCATTACCTTCAAGGCTGGACGGTGTGACGTAGAGGTAGGCGCCCGGACTGATGTCTGTTGAGGCTGGCCAGCGCTGACATGAGGTTAGAACGACGCAAGCCCGTTCAAAGTGAAACCCGACCCGCAGCCCGGCTACGTATATCTTTACTATGGCGAAGAGGGTATGCTGCGGGACCAACAGTGTCTTTTGATCCAAGGCTGACGGCGACTAGAACTCATACACTTCTGCTGGAGAGCACGCGACGCCTCTCTTGACGATCCAAGCAACATCGACCTTCTTATGGTTCCGACCGATGGCGCATTCGTGCCATTCACAGACAAGGACTCGTCAGATGTGAAATCTCCCGTTGCTGGTCGTATCTTCGTCCTCAAGTTTTCCTCCAGTTCCGCACGCCACTTCTTCTGGCTTCAGTCTGCCCCCCAACCTGCAGATAAACCCAGCCACTTCTCTGCGAGGGACCTCAAGATTGGTGAACTGGCCAACAGTCTGCTTCAAGGCCTAGATCCGGAGTCAGCTCAAGCCGAGGTTGATAACATCCGCGAGGGGCGCGGCGATGACGATGACGAAGACATGGAAGATGTGCAAGGCCATAGGGGCGACGGACGTCGTGGCAGTGGAGGTGCAGGCGCAGACGCCACAGGTGGTGATGTGCGAGAGGAAGGCGAGGGATCCCGTGAGGGTGGAGCTGATGGTGCAAGAGCGTAGGTAATTCGCATCCTTCCCCACGACCCAAGTGACATTGTGCCGCGCTCTGGAGCATCGTCAATTAAGTCATTTACTTTGGACCGAGTCTCAGGGGGTGGAAGCATCCCGTGCAGATAATTATGCTAGGTCAGCAGGCAGATTGTCAGGGCTTTAGCACCAGAACTCGTTGCTGATCAACACCGTCCAGGCCCCCCTCGAACAACAACGCTCTCCATGACGATGCAAGTCGGACGATTCAGAACTTCCTGCAGTCCCTGCAATCTGGATCACAACCACGAGGCAGCAATGTTCAGAGCTCGAATGATCCATACACGACGATCGCCGATCTCCTGCCCCCTACTGTGGCTACCGCTGCCCTGACCTCTAGCGCCATGTCAGACGAGGTTGTTAGCGAGATACTGATCAAACATCTCCCATCTTCCCTGATTTACTTGGCGCACGGAATGGATCCGTCGGACATTCCTGATGCTGATGATGCCGAAGCGATAGAAGCGTTAGTGGAGGCCTTGACTTCCCAGCAGCAGAGAGAAATTCTCAGACGCGTATATCAGAGCCCGCAATTCTCTCAGGCTTGTATGAGTCTGACGAGTGCGATTCGAGATGGAGGTCTACCTGGCATTGCGGACGCTTTAGGTGTCGAGGTCGAGCAGGGCGGCTATTTCAACCGAGCGTCAGGTATACCTCTTAATGGTGCAGCAGCAGTGGAGGCATTTGTCAATGGTATCAGAAGAACATAGAGAAAGCATCTACAGAATAGACGAGCTATGCAGCTCTTAAAAATTCATGGTCGCTTTTGGGCTTTTGCATCTGGCAGGGCTCGTCTCAAACCGCTGTTGAAGCTTGGAAATTAGACGAGCCTTTCGGCAAATGGCGGGGGCGCTTGGTGGGCTGGGTGTTTTTATGGCTACTTGGTTCGTATGCCACACTGATCTAGTATCCATCATAGGAGAGGTAGGGTCTTCTCCCAGGCGATCGCTCGTCTCACTGAAAGCCACGATGCCCTAATGTGATCAATGCTGTTCTCTGAGTCTGACCTACTTCCCCACTAGAAGGTCTATTGGGCCTTGCCTTTACCCTTCTTCTGCTCCCTGTCACGCTTGGCGTAAATTTCGGCCGTGAAGGGGTCCTCGAATGTCAAAGCCACGCGGTAACAGAGGTAGACAAGTACGCTCAGGACCAAGCTACACCTTGTCAGGGCCGCGAACATTGATCGAGATATCTCGTGTTGGATGGGGACTTACCCAGCGGGACGCTGGTACAGGAGGGCAGTCCCAATGAAGCTGCTTGTGCTGCCCCAGTACATCGGCGCATCAGTCACGTTGAAAGGGAAGCTTGTGACGGGAGCATCCATCAAGATGCCAAAGTAGTCGCCCAAGTAGGTTCCAACAACGCCTAGCTTCCACATGCTGGACAGGACGAGGGTGTTGCCAATTGCGAGCAGAATGTACGCGGCCGGCTGCGTCAATGGCGAGGCGCGAAGGGTCGAGGAGACAGGCTGATTCTCTATGGCAGTCTTGTAGCTGTAGCAAATCGGTCAGTATCCTTTCCTGTCGTCGAATCGCACGTGACGTGTCATTCGCTCGAAGCTTTTTGATGTTGTCGCGATGGGCTGAATGAGTGGAAGCTTTGCTCTAGGTACGTACACGGCATCACGAAGAATTCCCAAAGAGAAGATAGTCACAGCGAGAGCGTAGCAACCTGCTTTGCCATTGCCGCCGAAGATCTTTGAAATCGATTTGTGGTGATATTCTGTGAAGAAATCTCTATGAGAATGTGCCTGAGTGACATGGCTGCACTGCTACTCTTACCTTGACGAGCAGCAATACTATGAAACAGAGTCAGCAGGGCCATTTGGCGTTCATTTGCAGAGGATATGAACTGACTTCCAGAAGGTGGGATTGAAGATGATGGTAGCTGCAGACACTGCACGATTGAAGTCAGTCACCGCTGTAACATTGCTCTCATGGAGACGACGACTTACAGTACAGCGTAGGCTGGGACAAATCCACGAGACCAGCCATCGTTGCAATTGTAGTACTATTGAGCGTGAAAGTTGAGAGATTTCCAGGAGAACAGCGTAAAGCTTCATGTCTGCTCACGTCATAAGGTAAGAAGCTTGAAAGTAATCGCTCTATGGAGGTCCCTCGGTACAACGATCAGTAGCTTCCACCAACGCGTTCCGCGTCGAGCTTCCTGAAATGTTGTCGATCAGACCTCTGCGCTCAAGCGCCAATTGCTGCCTTGACGCCAAAAGACTCGCTCATTAAATCCAGACTCAATACCTTGATTGCCTATGAGCAGAGACGTACATTAAAAGAGACCGACCTTCGCACATCTTCACGGTCCGCGAGCAATGGTTCGCAAAGCTCTCCGTCTCTACCAAGAGACGAGACTGACGACCGACCCACAATCTCCTGATGACATTCTTGAATTCGACGTCCCCTCACACAGCTCCCACTATGCCTTTGCCACTAGGGCGTCGCCAAAGCGAAGACGTTTAGAACGCACGGCACCGCTTGCCAACGAGGACGACTTCAGCCGCAGTTGTCTCGCATCACAGTCAGGCATCTATTTCAGACCGTCACAGGACAACCTTTCTTCAGAGCCACGCGCGATCCTCTGGCGCATCCTGGAAAAGCGCACGGTCCTTGAGATTCAGGCCGTGGATTTATATCAGAGCTCAGAGATTAAAGAAGAACATAACCTGACCTTGCGCTTTCGATTCCCGTCTGTTATCAGGCCCAATGGCGTAGCGTTCGCGCAAGAGGAAAGTGGCAAGATCGTCGTCTTTGTGATACCAAAAGGCGGCGAGCTGTTTGAGTTTATCCTGCCCAAACACTCATTCTCTCGCCCGGATGCGCTCGAAAGCTCGCTAGAAGCAGACCAATGGTTTCACAGCGATGTCCCTAATGCCCTCACATATCTCGTACCTCATACACTGATCGCTAAGAGCGCAACGGAGTTGTGGGCCAGTCTGAATGACGGCGGGATCGTGAAGCTTCAAAGGCGCTGGGCGGACGATGGAGAAGTCAGCTGGAACGAGAGCTTCTTCACAGAAGGAGGCTGGAAAGCCTCAATGAGAGGATGGGTCACATGGAAAGGCAGCCATTCTGTCTCCTTTGATGGAGCGGATTTCAATGCAAAGACTGCAATTGCGATTGCGCCTGCCCCGGACGACCGTCATGTCTGGACCGTATGCCTGGATCACACTTTACGAGCATGGGATGTTCTAACAGGCAAGATTGTGTGGCAAACAGATCTTGCGGGCAAGAATGATAGAGACCTGATGAAACCTCCGGACCGGCTTCTGGATCCAGCGTCGTCGCCATTGCTCAACATAATTGGCACCAAGGAAGATAACGACTATACCGTCGTCACGTTCTCTCCTCAGACTCGGAGCTTCAAGGCGTGGATTATTAGGGATGCGTCCTCACCCGAGCATGGCATTGAGGATGCACAGCCGAATTTTGAACTCATCCCACCTGTCGAAGACCTTGTGCGAACGAGTGTGTGGAACCTTGAAAATTTTGCAATCAGGAATCTATATGATGGACGTCGGAAAGATGTTAATCTCTGGATGCTCGTAAGGGCTGGACCGAGATGTCATACCCTGAATGTGACCTTCAATCCTCGGGAAGCCGAAAAGCCACTCAAGAAAGCATGGGCTGAGAACTGGTCCGAATCGGATCTGGACCAGAACGCGACAGACTGCCTTGAGAACATGTTCTATGGTCCGGACCAATTTGCCAACCCTGACCTGCCACTTGGTCCAGTCGATCTGGTGTCGCAATGGACAAAGTATCTGTTCGCGCCAGGACGCTATTCGACCACGTCACTCGAGGCAGGTCTAGCCATCTACCAAAGGGGCCTCAATCCCGAGGTGGACACTCGAAAAGTGATGGCCTACGTGCTAGAGCGTGCGACTCTCGTTGAGAGGATATGCGAAGCCGTGGGGTCTGCGTCGAAAAAGGGCACCGAGACTTTTGTTGATTACAATAAGCGTGTAGCCCGCGAATGGCGCAAGTTTCACAGCCTGGTCAAGGACCTGCACAAGCGGCGAGAACACGCTTTGCTTCTCACTATCGACCCTCACACTGATCTGCCATGGCTGCTGCTCGCGGATCATGTCGTACCACTTCGAAAGAGCTCTGACATTGAGATTATCTGGAGTAATCGTCGGCAGTACGCCGAAGAGAAGCGCGTCCCGG
Organism: Taxillus chinensis; assembly: GCA_023512835.1. Classification (NCBI taxonomy): domain Eukaryota; kingdom Viridiplantae; phylum Streptophyta; class Magnoliopsida; order Santalales; family Loranthaceae; genus Taxillus; species Taxillus chinensis. The sequence continues at coordinate 108,379 of JAKCVP010000011.1, forward strand.
CAGGAAGTGCCTCACTCCATATACTTGGGGAGCAGCACGTTGCCGAGCTGGGCGGAGTTCTCCACGTGTGCGAAACTCTGCGTGACTTGATTTCACCGGCAGTCTTTGAGGAATTCCGCCAAAGCCTGGACACGGACCTCAAAGAGAATGCTGCCGATGACTCGCTAGACTCTGATATTGAGTTCAGGATAGCTCAGATCTACAATCATGCGGGCATGGATATTGGTGACGAGGACTATGCAGCAGTGATGGAGTCGATGATTGCCTTGGGCGGGTTTGCTCAGCTACGGTCTGAGATATTTCGTCGGGCGGTCAATCTACTTCAAGAAGACATTCACGGCTCTCACCAGGACAAGACTCTGACAAAATACGGTCATCGATTGCTCATACGAGGCGCCCAAGAGACGGTGAAGCTGGGGGTCGATGTGCTTGAGGGTCTGCTGCTCCTAGTCATCTTCCTAGCGTCAGAGGTCGCATCGGATGACATGCCTCCGCACCTAGACCTGGCAAGTCTATTTCAAGAATTATCTGAGAGGTACCGGTCCTATCGATTTCTTGATTGGTGTTCGTCTACCAAATGTTCGGTGCTAGAAGGACGCCCGCAAACGAATGGCTTAGAAGGCCTCAAGATCTTACAGTCGCATCAGCCAACTGTGACTGTTATGCAGTGGCTATGGGGTAACGAATTTCGCAGCATGCACACCATACATGGGCCTGATCCGCAAGTGCTAACGTATTGGTCCCGTGCGTGGGCACTCAACATCCCAAGGACGATGACCTACAACCAACTGACGGGCTGGACGTTGTCGAAGCTCATTAAACAAGGCGACTTGTACCTGGCTAGAGACTTTGCTGAACAATTTGATCCAAGAGATGCCTGGGGCTCGTACCTACAAGCGCGGGTACTATTGGGATGGAGTGAATTCGAGACTGCCGCGCAGGTCTTGCAATCACTTCGTACGGAGCTGGGTAAGTCGCGCACTACATATCAATTGACTAGCATGTGGCTGACGTGTGAACAATTTGCAGGCGAGAATTTCTCGATCACGACCAACGACCGGGCTGCTCTGATTGACCCGACGGAGCAATCGAATTTTGGCAATGGACAAGCACGGTATCTCCATCATGCAATGGGGCTGTTAAGCGCGGTGAAAGCAATGTCTTATGTTGCAGACTTTGCGAAGCTCGCACTGGAATCCCTGGAATCAAGCGGCGAGCTGGACAAGGCGCTACACACTGATCTGCTCTCGCGTCTGTTCTCGGCTACTCTGGCAACAGGTCGATTTGAGGAAGCCTTCGACACATTGCTGAGACAGGAAGATGGCGCACTACGCTATGGACAACTCAAGCAGCTGCTTGAGGTACTGATGTCGAAGCATCGCGTGGATCTACTCATGTCAATGAAGTATGATGCTGATCTTGCAGAGCGCGTGGACGAGTACTTGGCAGAGAAAGTGACGAGGTCACCAGTCGAAGAACGGTCGCCTTTCGACTCTGAGACGGACACGGTTCGGCCAATGCCACACCGGGTATTGTACTCGTGGAGAGTATCACGCAACGATCTGAGAGGTGCTGCGCACTGTCTTTGGGAGTACCTTCAGAAATTGAAACAGACACGTGCGGCCAATGCGCGTGGGGTGGATGTGGATGATCAGATAACAGAGACGTACCTGGCTCTGATCAACTGCTTGAGCCTTGTCAAGGAAGAAATGCGCTGGCTGCTCGTGCGGCCATTATCGGTTGCGCAGAGGAGCAAAGGCACGCCTCGGGGCAGCAAGAGCAATGCGCAGCAAGCGCAAGATGTGGCAAAGCGCAAAGTGATAACGCTGGACGACATCAGGAGCGAATGGCAGAGAGAGCTGGATCGGCTTGCAGACATCGAGGCTGGTAGGTTCGCGTATCCACTTGGCGAGGAGATGGACATTGAACGCTCGTTGATGAGCAACGGGACAAGGAACAATACGATGGCCATGGACACGGCGGCGTGAGCACGCGACGAGCATGGCGCAGAAAGATACCCAATGTTGCATTGTCTGGCATTGAAGTGCGGTTTTCAGAGTGTGGCTGGTCTAGTTTTGGCCCCAAAGTTAGGTTTTGCATGGTGCTGCTCACGGTGGTGTCATCGCCAATGTCCACGAGGCCGGCTAACGGGCGCACGGCGTACGCTCTGACTCGCAGAGGTGATGGGTATTACTAGAAGGCGGGAAAACGAGCTTCACGTGTTCTTGAAAGTGGAAGAGTTCTGCGAGTAGTGGGAGAACAAGAGACGGCTAAGCTCCGAGTTGAATTCTTAACCCTCTGGGCAGCCTGGGCACTGGACGGCACGGCAAGCACGACCACCAACTGTTTGTGACGCCAAACCATCATGTCCCGGCCGCCGCTGTCGCACTTGCCGCATTCCATCTAGCATTGCAACTGCGCCCGTCGCCTCTCGCCGCCTCTTTGCCTTCTTTTACGAGCTGAGCTCTGCGCATCCCAAAACTTCCGCTCGCCTTGACCTTCTTCTTCTTCTTCTTCACCACCATCAAGTCCTCTAATAAAGCACGTTTCACTCTGTCGAATCCAGGCACATGTGGAGTATCACAGATCCCCGTAATCTTTTACAGTACTTCTCACTCATTCGCGCAATCCGCGCCATCATCCAATGGCGATGAAGTCAACAAACGGCCATGCGGACGGTGCGCGCCAACCGTCGCCAGATTCTGCCACCTTCAAACCTCCAGTCTATGACCAGGGCTTCGATGTCGAGCAAGGGAAGACCGGCTTTCTCACTAGGACTCGCCATCCCATGAACCGCATCGACAAGCCCAGGAGAGGTTCCATCATCAGCACAGACCCGAGCGAAGCTTCTGTCTCAGTGGCTAAGCAGCTTGAGCTCGAGGAAGGAAACTCTATCAAGTACCGTACATGCAGCTGGCAAAAGACTGCTGCTGTAAGTAGCCCTGCCACTCATGCCTTTGAAACATCGTCATGCTTACCGTGCCGTATAGCTGCTCTTCTCAGAGTACATTTGTCTGGCCATCATGTCCTTTCCCTGGTCTTACTCCTACTTGGGCCTGGTGCCTGGACTCATCCTGACTGTAGTTGTTGCTGGAATTGTTCTCTACACTTCTTTGATCGTGTGGGAGTTTTGCCTGCGCCATCCCGAAGTCAAGGATGTCTGCGACGTTGGTGCCACCCTCTTCTTCAACTCAAAGTGGGCATGGTGGTTCACCGCCGTCATGTTCCTCCTCAACAACACCTTCATCATGGGCTTCCACTGCCTCGTGGGCGCAGAGTACCTGAATACCGCAACCGCTCGAGGCGGACGCATCTGTACTATTGCCTTTGCAGCCATCTGCGCCATCATTCAATGGGTCTGCTCCATGCCTCGGACACTGTCTCTGCTCTCAAAGCTCGCAACTGCCTCGGCCTTCTTCACATTTGTCTCGGTCGTGCTGGCTGCAGCTTTTGCTGGAGCTGAGGATCATCCAGCCGGGTTCCCAAGCAAGGGTCCCGTCCGATGGGATGTTTGGACCCCGTCTTCCACAAACTATGTGGCTGGAATGAGCGCCTTCCTAAACATCAGCTACACCTTCATCGGTCAAATCACACTTCCGTCTTTTATCGCAGAGATGAAGGATCCTCGCGAGTTTCCCAAAGCGCTCTGGGCGGTGACGATTGCAGAGATTCTCGTCTTTTCCATCTGTGGTGCCGTCACCTATGTGTACATCGGCGGCAACTACATTGTTGCCCCTGCGTTTGGTGCTATCGGTGATCGCACCTTCCAGTTGGTCAGCTTCAGCTTCATGATCCCGACCATCATCTTCCTAGGCGTTCTGTATGCAAACGTGTCAGCGCGCTTCATCATGTTCAACGTCTTCGCAGGCTCTCGTCACCTGAAGGAGAACACTCTTGTCGGCTGGGCCAGCTGGGGCGGCATTCTGGCAATCCTCTGGGTACTAGCTTTTATCATCGCCGAGGTGATTCCCTTCTTCAGCGACTTGTTGAGTCTGATGAGCTCGCTGTTCGATAGCTTCTTTGGCTTCATCTACTGGGGCTTCGGATACATGAGGATGCGACATGCTGACTACGGACCACAATGGTACAGCAAGCGAGGCCTGGCAGGATGGCTGGGTGCCTTGGCAAACGGCATCATCATTGCCATTGGCTTCTACTTCCTCGGAGCCGGCACCTACGTTTCAGTGCAGAGCATAGTTGATGGATACCACTCAGGAAGCTTCGGCGGACCTTTCAGCTGCGCGTCGAACGGATTCGACACGACATGATACTCAAGGAGGATACTTGGATTTGCAAGAACGCTTCATCGTCACTTGGGAGGCATTTTGGACGTATCGTGTGGGCGTTTGTATTATGTGTGTCTATGTATGGACGCTTGAGGAGGATTGGAGATTTGCAGACATCTGAGAATCACCACTTCCCAGCAACTTGCGCTACAGTACTTCCAGACATTGCGGCTCACACTTCATCATTGCCACTCCTGACCGTTACGTATAAGCGGTAGCCAACGCTCGCTGACCTTGATGCTGACCATTCCACCCCACCTCAGCGGTTGCCGGTAAGTACCGAGTCCGACCAGAACAATGACGGATGGGCGTGGCGGGCACAGCGGGGTCCACTCTGCCCTGGGACCTCTTGCGCCATCTACTGTCTGTAGTGCCTGCGCGTTTACCTTTCAAAATTGAATATTAAGCGCCTTATTAGCTACTTGTCGCTGTGTCGCACAATTTCTTTTGCTTGGTCCTCTCGATCACTACGCACTGCAGCTTCATACGGACGGCTTCTAGTATCCTTCCAAGCCTAGGCTAGACAGGTAGGCGGCATTTGGGTCCCCGGATGCCTGCTCATCCACGGGACAAGAGAGGAAAAGATCAAGACTGAGACATCTTCTAGGCAAGACACGAGACGCAGCAAGCACCATACGAGCCAGAAGAAGGACCAAAACCAAGGCAACGAAGGAGACATACCAAGCAGAAAGAGCAGAGAAGACGGAAACCAATACCAAAAGTCCACAAAGACTAGAGAAAGCAGGGGATCAAAACCACACACGGAAAAAAAAGAAAGGAAAAAAGAAGAAGGACCAAAGAAGCTGATTACAATGTCTGACAAGCCAGTTTCTGAGCGCTTCAACCCCAAGACACCGGTCAATCTGGACCCGCCCAAGGATGACCCTATTTCGCTTGAGCACTTGGGCAAATGTAATGGGTTGAATGAGGGGTTTCCTATTTATGTTGCTATCAAGGTATGTTTTTCTTCTTCTTTTCTGTGGTTCCGTGAGTGTGAAAGAGTGGGAGTGACTGAGCTCGGTTACTCTGTTTCGAACTCGGGGTTTGTGTCTCGATTTGCGAGGACGAGCATCAGGGTGAGGATGAGGATGAGCATTCAAACGGGCATTGTAATGTGGTAGCGGCAACACACATGGCAGCGGCAAGAAAAAGTGGCAACTAGCAACAAACACGCCACCCCACCCTCTCTCCCCTTTCGCTTCCCCTTCTCATGGTAAATACGCAACAAATCTCAATTAACAAGACATGCAAATAAAATAGGGCCGTGTCTTTGACGTAACAAACAACAAAGCCTATCAGCCCGGCGGCGGATACAAGGTCTTCGCCGGCCATGATGCATCGCGCGCTCTAGCCAAGACATCGCTAAAGGAAGAAGACGTGCGGCCCGAGTGGGAGGATCTGCCTGACTCGGAGAAGAAGACGCTAGAGGAGTGGTATGTGTTTTTCAGTAAGCGGTATAATATCGTTGGTCTTGTCGAGGGTGCTACGAATTTGGGTTGAAAAGGGGTCCCACGGAGGCAGGGGTTACATTATGATGGTCACATGAATTGATAAGAGGGATTGATTGAGGTTGAGATGAGAGGAGGTGGACAAGAAAAAGAAAGGGGAATTTGAGGGAGGAGAGGGTTGCTTGAAGTGAGGCAAGGGGTGGAGCCCTTGGAGTTGGGAATGGGACAGGTCTAGGTGTAAGCTCAGGTGCGCTGGTCTGGCGAAGAAAGGCTTATCAGCGAAGCTGAAACGCTCGCCGAATATGCAGCATGCAGGTAACGATGTTTTGAAAGCAGGACATCTTGCCTAGGTGGCCATCCGGAGACGTTTTTGTGTCAGAGACTTGAGTCATCCGATTGTGTCTGGTACCGCGATGCAATTCTTGCCTGGAAATCAGTAAACTTCTCCCGACATTCTAGATTCCACTCACTCCATCCACGACAGGATCGAGCATCGCACCATTGCAACCTCTGGAGCTGGTTGCAGACCCAGATCATACGTGGATTTGGCAGGATTTAGATAGGAATTCGGCCTCTTGCATAAGCATAACCTTCTGGGGAGCTCGCCTAGGTCACTCCTCGTTATCTTACCAACTCACCTATTCTAATCTGCATGCGCTTCCACAATTCAACAAAAAAAGCATTCCCCCAAAATCGCACAGCTTGCACCGGGGAGTCAGGAGCTTCATCCGAAAGACAGCATACCAGGAAATGGTTTCCGAATGCCTGACTGACTGATTGACCCGGCGGCGGCATGACACGTAGCCTAGCTCATGGCCGCAAACAGCCTGTAAAGTGGATCTAGTCTACATTATAGGACTTCGTCAGGCTTGGAGGGCCATCAACATCAAGGATTCAAGACGGGGAAGCGGGTAGGATCCGCTCGTGCGAGCTGCCATTGAAGCAATGCAAGCTGCTCGCGTTGGGGTCCAGTATCGATGTGGGCTTTATGACTCGAGATTAAAGATGCGGCAGTTTTTGGTAGCCATCTGGCGCTGCATGTGCTCGTGCTAATGCTTGTCTGCAGCTGACTCTCTAGCGTCGTTGAGTTTTGACTTCACATGGACTATCTGCGGCACGACGATGAGTTATCTGGGATGGTCTTGGCTGCAAATCCTATCTTTGAGCTCTGTCATGTTGCGAGGCTCGATGTTCTCGATCTTGTGAAAAGTACGGAGGTCGAGCTGCGGACTTAAGCTGTGGGCTTGAGAGAAGGCATGTTTGCAAATGTAGAGAGTAGAGATGAGAAGAAGGAGAAAGGTTCCGCTTGAGAGAATCATGGATCGCTAGAGACCCCCGTGTCTGCGTTATAGTGTCAGTCGCTCCTGCCTTTTGTGCCCAGGGACCATAATTCGAAATCATTGGCACTTGTCCCAGACCTGCAGCATAGCGTCCCAAAGGTCCAAAAAGAGGTGCTAATATCAAAAGCTCAGAGAAATTCAAGACAGCCATGTGTACTGCTGCCACACGCAGTAGAAAGGACCGAGAAGAAAGAATGCTGCCTGTCCATAAGGCACGATGAACCTGACGACAATCAAGACTCGCCGCCAGCGCAAATCCTCAACATCAGAAAATGGATGCGATGGGTACAGGAACAAAATCTGCAGATCAACCTCCTAAATCAGAACGCTTGCACCTCCCAAGAAGAATTGAACGAGAGTACTGCCGATGGGCAAGAAAGCCGGCTGTGAGAAGGCAAGCCAGAAACCGTGGCTCATGGCCAGCCCGGGATGCCAGAATAACCATGACTCTGGCCAAAGGCACCTCCAGATTGCTGCTGAGCTGCTGCTGCCGCCGCCGCCGCCGCCGCTGCTGCCGCCGCTCGCTTACAGTCGTGGCAGGCATCAGGCCCCTGGGACGTTCTACGGCCAATCGTCCAAGCGCTCTGGATACCATGTCAGACTCTGACCATACTGCCATTTGTTGGGAAGACGATAATCGTGCATCTTACCATGCATTGATGATTGATGTCATTGCGTGCAAAGTGACAGTATTTGGTGAGACGACGGAACGCGTGGCCGCAACCCCAAATTGTCTCTTCGTACTGGCACATGTCGACAGATGCTAGGCGCAGCGTCTTACAACTCCGAGACAGGCCAACGTGGTGTCAATGTCGTAATGTTCGCGAAAGCGAGGTTCGTCCCGCAAATGTCGATTGGACCACAGCGTGTGTCAGCCTAGGAAAACCGTTCGTGGCACGGCAACACCAGCGTGACAAAGATGGTGTATGTTTGCTGATTGTCACTTGGAAGATGACGTTGGGGAATTGAATCAGGGTACAAGAAGACCAAAAGCCCCCAAAGTTGAGAATCCGCAGAAACAATGCCGGAGCTGAAGATGTCTCTTGCGCAGCTTCAACAACAAGTAGAGTTCACATCTGCTTTTTATATCCAAGGCGTAGCCCATCCACCTGCAGCGTGACGTCCATCTCTCACGTCTGCTGCAGAAGAAACTCGCAGCTCTCAGAAGCACATGCGTCTCCTACCTGGTTCTCTGTACTTGGCATGGCAAGGGCCTCATGTCCAATGTCGCCACTCAAAGAGCGCAGACCATGGCCTCGACCAGGAGCATGGCCAGACTGGGGCACTTGCAATGGCCACCGTCAACTGATGGATCGCGACGTTACTCCATCAAACGAAGAGTGGGTCGTCGCGACCGTCATTCGCCTACGGTGCAGACACAGACAAGACTGTGAATCTTGAGATCGAGTTCTGGCTGGTCGAGGCGCCCATTGTACACTGCCTTCCCCTATCCTGCAATTCTAAAAAAGCGTAGCTGGGCGATGGGAGGTTAAGATTGCCCGCAGTCTATTCTCTGGATACGACGAAACACAATGCAGACCTGCAACCTCGAGGGGAGCTTAATTTGGTCAGCAGCTTCCTCGGCGACACGCATGGAACACGGAGAGGCTCACCACGATGTGTATGCGACCAACCGAATGTCCATGAGGCCTGACGAGACATGTTGCGCGTGAGATCGCCGCTTAATTCAAAATGTGCTACCCCCACAACAGAATATTGGTTTGATGCGTCAGGTAATACAGACCCGAAGAGTAGAACCCTACATTTCGACACCGCGTTGCTCCTAGGCTTTTGCTTTCCGCACGGCTTGTCGTTTGTCACGCCGAGTTGCACGCTTCCTGGCGATTATCATTTGCCGCTTGGCGATCTTATCTTCCTCCTTGGACGTTGTGGCATCGGCTTTCATCGAACTCTGCAAAGCGTCCCGGCCTTTGCCCTCTGATTTCTTCGACTTGCGCTTCGACTGATTTCGATGCTTACCATTGCTTGCATCTTCTTCACCATCCTCATCGCGAGTACCCGATCGAGGGTCCTTCTCCCTTTTCCCCCGATCGCTGCGGCGCGCAACGACCTGCGCATTTTCCAGAGCAAATTCGACAATCAAACGTTTCTTCCGGTCTTCAGTCTCTTCCTGTGAAACCTTTCCCTTCTTCTGGACCTGGGCTTGGTAATCAATTGCGTGGCCGTTTAGCCATCTGAGGCCCATTAGAGCGTTACGGTGTGTGTGGTATTCAACGAATCCATAACCCCTGCTGCGGCCTGCTCCAGCCTGCTCAGGGATCTTGCTACCATCGGCACTCTCGAAGACGATCTTTGCCTGCTTCACTATGCCCTTGCCCTTTTCTTTGCGTGCCTTTTCAGCTTTGATCATATCCTCGCCACCTCTTGACAGCTCTTCCTTGGAGAGTTTCTCGCGCTTGCCGCTCTTCACATCTTCCGCAAAGCCAACTACTGCCTTACGCGCCAACTCCTTCAGATCCTTGGATGTCACAGAGCGAGGGATGTTACGCACTGCAAGACGGGTCAAGCTCAGATGCAGGGACGGGTTGCTCGTGACCTGTGTACGTCGCTGCTTGTAACTTGCCTCGCGCATCGCCAGCTCTGAAGCTGAGAGAAGGCTGTGCAAGGTGGTGCCGGCCGGAACAGTGCCTTCAGAGAGCAAGTACAGCCGCCGCTTATCTTTATCGCGATTTTCACGGTAAGCCATTCCCGCCTCGTTCAAGCGCGCCGCTTCATTACGATCAACAGCTCGTGAGAGCTTCAGCACACGACCATCAAGAGTGTACTGACCAGTCAGATCAACGTCAGCGTTCTGGAGGACGGATCGCGGGTTCTGAGCTCCACTGCCGGGTTTAGCTCCGTTTTTTGTCTGCTGCTGAGGTAGGGTATCTTGTGGAGCATTGCGGAGACATTCTTGGGCATCTTCGTGCTTGAAGAAGCACACAAATCCTGTGCCCTTGGGTCTTTCGGTCTCACGATCCATCACGACTCGTGCGTAGCGGATACCCCCAAATTGTTCAAAATGTTCCTTGAGATCTTCATCTGTTGCTGTCCAAGATAGATTGCGAATGAAGATGACCGTTGAATAATCTTGGGCTGGGTACTCCTTGGGGGTTTCTGAAGGATCTGTATCTTCAATTTCGCCATTTAGGTCCTCGTTGTCGTCGGCATCAGACGCTGCTCCGTCCTCATCTATGTCATCATCGTCAGAGTCGGATGATACAACAGAGCTCTCGTCGGAATCTGAAGCATCGGGATCGTTTGTTGTCTGTGGTTCCTCTTGTGCCTGCTTGCCCCACGTGGTCTTGTCGACTGCCCAATCGACAGCTACAGTCCGACCGTCAATCTCTTTGCCATTCAGTTCCTCCATTGCCTTCTCAGCATTCTTCTTTCCTCGTAGAAGGACGAAGCCAAAGCCAGACAGTAGGCCGGGTTTCTTCTGCGGCAGCTGTACGCTCTTGATTTTGCCATAGCTTAGGAAAAGCTTTGTGAGGTCTTGGGGTTTTTTGATGCTCCAAGGTAAGTTGCGAATGATGAGACGTGGCACAAAGGACTGATCCGCTTCCTTCTTCTGCTCGTGCGGTCTCTTGGCTTCTGGCGCGCGAGGCTTGGGCTTGCTCTTCGCCTTCTCGACGCCTGGTACGGATTCCTCTACCTCTCTGCTGCGAGGCTCGGCAATCTCGATCTTGATCTTTTTCCCTCCGAAATTTGAGTTGTTGAATTCTTCTTGCGCACGTTGCGCATCTTCAGCGTCGGCAAATGTGACGAAACCATACCCTTTGCACTGTTTGGTGTCGCGATCGATAACGGCGGTGGCATGCTTGACCGGGAAAGACTGACTGAAATGCTCAATCAAAGATTCTGTAGTTGCGCTTGCGGGCAGAGATCGAACGAAGAGAGAGCGTCGCTTTGCTGCTCGTTTGGCGTCTGGTTCTGCTGTGCTCGATGCAGTATTGCTCGGTTGCTCAGATGATTCGTTTATGCCGACAGCAGGCACTGCTTGGTCGTCTACATCCTGTCTCTTTCTTTTAGACATTTTTACTCTATTCTGGCGTGCAATTCCCTCACTTTTGCTCGAGCTGCTCGTCTGAAGAACTTTTGGAAATTTATTCGGAGATCGACCGTCCGGCGGCATGTTTCTCCGGAGCAGTGGCTTGTGCGCAAGCCCCAGGAAGCAATTTTCTAAGGCCCCTCCAAACTTCATAGCCCTCCTATTGCTCATATTTGCCTTGCAACTCACCGTCCTTCACCGCAACCCCTCCACTTCATTCGCATTATACACACACATATACACAGTCACAATGGGCTTCACCGATCTCGTAAGTATTGACAAATTGCGGTCCATATGCAGCCTCATTCGCACTCTGCTCAATGGCTAACAACAGCTTTCAGTTGAGCGATGCTGGTCTGACCATTCTTGACGGCTGGACCAAGGACCACTCCTACATCTTCGGGTATGTACACAACTTCGTTCAAGGATGCCTCTTTTTCGTCTACCCGACCTCCTTCACTATTACCCAACTGCGATTACAAGATGAATACAATTGGTCCGTGTTTCTGAAGCGGCTTAAGACCCCGCAACACGAGGAAAGAACCATCAGCGCTCTGCGCACTTCTGATCCCCTTTCTCGCCTCTCCTCTTTCTCACTCAGCTCATCCCTCCATCTCAAGCAACAAAGACACTAACCGAGTCTTTTGTTTCAAGTTTCGGTCCCTCCCAAGCCGATGTCAAAGTCTTCCAGACCGTCTCCAAGATTCCTGCAGTTGAAAAGTACCCTCACGCCTACCGCTGGTACAAGCACATTGCCACTTTCGAGTCGGAGTTCCAGACGCTGCCTGGTGACCCCACCAAGGAGGCCAGCGCCTACGGTCCCGAGGTAGCCACACTGCCCGTGCAGAGCAAGCCCGAGGCCGCTGCTGCTGACGACGATGATGATGTCGATTTGTTTGGCAGTGAGTCTGAGGATGAGGAGACTAAGCGCGTAAAGGAGGAGCGTCTTGCTGCGTACCGGGAGAAGAAGGCTGCTAAGCCCAAGGTTGCGGCCAAGTCTATTGTCACTCTTGATGTTAAGCCCTGGGGTAAGTTGTTTCTTTCCTCTTCATCTATAGATCTGCTCTCGTTCAATCATCTTCCTTCTTCCTTTACCCAAAGAGATACGAACAGAAAACTGACAATGTACTCTACAGACGACGAGACCGACATGGATGAGCTCGAGAAGGGCGTCCGCGCCATTGAAAAGGACGGTCTGGTCTGGGGTGCCTCCAAGCGCGTCCCCGTCGCCGCTGGTGTCTTCAAGCTCCAAATCAACCTCGTCGTCGAAGATGACAAGGTCTCCCTGGACGAGCTGCAGGAGCAAATCGAGGGCGACGAGGACCACGTCCAGTCCACCGACATTGCAGCCATGCAGAAGCTGTAAAAACGCCCCTGTTCTCTCGAGGCTTTCGGTCTCCCTTGCACGCTGCTAGCGCAATGAACGTTGAATGAGCCGCACGAAAGGAAGCAAACACCAAAAAAGAAAGCAAGGCCTGATGAAATCCTTACAATGAACCTAAAAGAAACCCCCTTTACGATATCGATGATGGCTGCTTGCATGGTGATCTGGCTCTGGCCTTTGGGTCTGACCATGGCAAGACTGGATGGGAAACTCCTCTAAACCAGCATGTTTTTTCCTATGTTAGATGGTCGCTTGCGGACCTAGCGGTCATACGCTTGACGCAGGAGTGGAAACTGAGATATGCCCCTTTCATGACGATCATGTGCTGATGGTGTGAAGAGAATCACAAATTTTTTTCTTAAATGAGAAAGATTTCTATTTTGCATACTCAGCTGCTGTGTTTGGTTTTTTTTTCTTCCTTGTCTTCTCGTTTGTTGGCTTCTTGCGAGCTTAGGTCTGCTCGGACTGCCCATGACTGCTAGAGACTGCGTGCCTAAGCGTACTAGGTGAGGTACAGCCTGACGGCGTGTGTGCCCGGACGTCACGTCGTGTGACATTGGAGGCAGATTGACGGGACGCACAGCATCCGGTACGTGCGACATACAAAGACTCCAAATATAGAATCTGTGTAAGTCCAGGGCGAGACAAACATACACGCAGAGGCATCAGAGCAGAACGAATTAAAACCCATCACGAAGAAAATGATCCCGCCATGCCAAAAAACAAAGAAGAGATTACCTCCAGAGTGCACCAAGACCAAACATGCCCTGGCGAGCACAAGTACAATTGGAACAACCAGCCTCCGATGCCCTCTTTGGATCATTCTCCATCTACTCTTCATCATTTCCCTCTCGGCATTCCTTCCAGCTCGTCTCGATGAGTCTCGCCTTGGCCTCGGATCTAACCACGAACCTCATGCTGAAGGGATCAGGCTTGGTAATCAGATAACTGTTCCCCCTGTCAGCATCCACCGGCACCGGACGCCCGCAAACGGCATCAATCTCGGCCAAGAGATGAAAGTTCCACAAGAGTGTGCCACAAGCAAGCAACAGCTCATCCTGTGACAGGTTCTGGCCTACACACGCCCGTCTGCCCCAGCCAAAGGACGACATGCCGACAATGGTCGGGTAGGTTGTCGGGGGAGCGCGATAGGTCGGGTACGCTGCGGACAGCCAGCGTTCCGGGCGGAAGGCGTGCGGATCTGGGTATTTGCGTGGGTCGTGGAGAAAGGCCCTGTTTGATGCTTAGCGGCTCTGAAATGGCAGTCGTGGACAGATTGATGATTCTGAAAGGGATTGGCTAACCATTCCAAGGGGAGGATTCGAGTGCCTTTCTCTATCAGGTACTCGCCATACATGTGGTCCTCTTGGGCCTCGTGGGCGACACCTGTTGTGGAATATTGATGTTGGCAGAGGCACCGCAGAGGTCAGTCGGACCTGCATGCAAAGCTTACCTGTAGGCACGTTCGGATGCCATCTCATGGTTTCTTTGATACACGCTCTCAGAACAGGCAGCTGCGGAGAATCTGCAAGTGTCGGGAAGCGGTCCACGCAAACGCGGTCAAGCTCTTCCTGGCACCGGCTTTGCCATTCGGGATGCTGGATCATAGCGATCAGGAAGTAATGTAGAGGACCGCTGATTGTGAAGATGCCGACCAAAGCAAGCATACCAATCGCAGAAGCTGCCTCTTGACTATCCTCGAGCAGTGATTTTGCGGGGCCTTTTAGATACTCGCTCGCCCAACACAATCGAATTACCTCTCCACGAGCTTTGCGGTCGAGAACTCGTTGAAGCTGAGCGGCCCAGTAGGTTTTCTGGACTTGGTTCCTCTTCCGTTCTGCTTGCTTCCAAGGGTTGACTGGCCAGGGTAAACTCCACAATGGTGTGAGGATATTTGTTATGGGTCCTGCAGGCGACATTTGCGTAAGTAGATTCCAGGCACTGTCTATGAGATGTTTGCTCTGACTAAGGTCATCCCATGCGAGTGCACACATCACTTTCGCTGTCATGTCTTCGAGCGAGGAAGAGAACTCCGCTGGCCGAGTGAGCAACCTATACATGCACCGTCTTACTTCGCGCTCAATGATGCCGTTGTAATGGACATTTCTCGCAGCTGTAAGTGAAGCATGAGCCCACCGCTTTTGTCGAGACCATAGTGCTAGGTGACATCAGTCCAACCTGCAGAAAATTGCATGCGACAGAATGTCTATCTACCTCCATACCCCATCAAAGGAAGGTAAGATTCTTTAGATTTGGTCACAGACACGACATTCGGTCGGTCTGAGTTGAACCGCGCCTGCTTTACAAGCAATTGCTCTGCGATTTCCTCGTTCGACACAATGACCTAAGATAATTTTAGTTACCATGCCGCTCGAGATTCAGTGGTTCTGTCCTACAAATCTGGTGCCTAGCATGGTCGTGGAATAAATTGGTCCAAATTTATAGCCCCATTGACTGAACTTTAGCCACATCCTTGATATTGGAAGATCATGGATCCTTCCTATCCATGGTATTTGTCGAGGACCAGGAAGCTTAGCGAGGCTGCGTCTGCCTCTCTTGAGGTAGAGTATTGTGAGTGCAAGCAAAAGGCAAAAACAGAAGAGGACCGCCACTATCCCAGCCGTGGACGGGTCGGTCAAGCCCGTGACCCCGAGCAGACCGCAGCAGAAAGTTATCCACAACATCACAATGCAGAAGACAGCAATAGTCGCTTTACGGATTCAACATCGGGGCACAGTGACATGAAAAGCTAGAGACTCTACACTTACCATCTTATACAACAAGGAAGTCGTCTCCCACCTGTACGGATCAGATGCGGTGGGAAGTGATGTGAATCAGACAGCTCCACTTCGGAGCGGAAGCAAAGGGTCTGATGACATCCCAACATGGCCGCCTGTTAGGGTCGGGTCGGGTCAGTTCGTCTTCAAAGCCTTCAAGATCACTAGGGGGTCACGAAAAAGCCAATCGTACTGCACATGATGCAAGAGGCTGAGTCAATGAGGGTCGGACGGCTGAGTGCGAGTTGTCAAGTAATTCCCCTACAGGCCGATCAGTATGAGACGAACGAACGCTCTGGGGGAAGACAGTGATGGTTTCCTGCTTGGACGTGTGTTGACCCGCCTCCGCTATCACAGGCGGGAAGCGGATATGCACGACGCCTGCAGAGCTGTAATCAAGGCAAGCTGTCTGCGCTGAAGGCGAAGCCAGGGTGACTTGCGTTGTTGCTCGCAAGTGGCTTCCGTAGCCACTTATGGGGCAACTGGTGCGTAGGGGGACCCCAAGACGTCGCCATCTCAAACAGACTCGCTAACCTCAAGAAGTGAAGAAGTTGAGAAAGGGCTCGGCTTTCGAGTCATTCCAGATCAGCCAGGAAGCATGTACGGTATGTCAGAGGGCTACATGCAGCCATGGGAGCTTTGAGCCTGGAATCGACCTTGACCTGCTTCCTTCGACACATTCGGCAGCATCTGTCGTTGACCATACGATCGGGGGCGAAACACATTAGCAGTAGAGGCAAGTCCTTGGAATCCATGATCCAGAAATCTCAGCATTATTTGGTATCGCGCCTGCCAAATGTACAATATCGTCAAGACGAGAGGGGGTCATATCTTCAAGGGAGGGGTCAGAAAATGGACTAGGTCGCCGGGATGACCTGCACAGACGAGGCTCGTGATGATGAGAGGGACGTCGTCACCAAGGGATGACAGGGATGTCCTTCACCGGGATCGACGCGAAACGTTGACGGATCCCTAATGTTTGCTACTGTAGTGGCCTTTGTTGCTGATCCTGTATGTATCCTCACTCGGGCAAGTCCTTCGAAAGCCGGCGGGAGTGGTAAAAAGCGTTTGCATGAAGCCGCGCTACCGAGGCCCGCCATGTAGGGCCTGCCTCACCGGTCTGTCCGTCGCGATGGTGCGATATCCCTCGATCTTGTACAAGCGGAGAGCTGACGGGAATCGTTTTTTGTCAACCGGCAACCATGCCGTCAGTTGAGTCTAGTCTTTATTCATGATCTCCCAGACGACGTGTAGCAAACATGAGCGGGGTTGGAGATTCAGAAGTTGCTGTTCAGCACATCCCACAATGGTCACCGCGAGAGCAGATGTCGTTGCAGAAGCAGATGGTTGCCTCTGAATAGAATGGCTGGCATGTCTAATTTCTAGGTTATGTGTTTCATTGCTAGAGTGATCTGTGCCAAGACGAGGGAGGATTCTTGAAGCTGCAGAGATGGCCATGTTGATAGACTTGTTGCAGTATTGTGGATGTATATCTTTTGCTATCATCTGGCGAATCTGAAGCCAATCGAATACAGAAGGTGGAAGATGACCGTAAAATCACCCTCGTCTCTGCGCAGAGCAGCAGTGCTTGCCTACCCGCCTTGTGGTGTGTACTAAATATGAATCTGACAGCCCGCGGACCGTGATCAGGCAGGCAAGGCTCATTGAGTGTTGGTGACGACGGCATGTGATTTACTTGGATAGAAGTCAGAAAAATTGTCGTGAGCGTGCGCTTCGTAAAAGAGAAAACACATTGAATCCCTTGTGAACTTTGTACCTGGTCTGCGCGGTGCTTCGTAATTTCCCTGGACAGCAACATTGAGTGCGAGGCAGCAACACGAGATGATGATTTGACTTTCCCTGCACATATGCTGGTCCATTGCCCAGCGCATCCTCGATGGGATTTCCTAAATGTTTTTTGCATGTGCTCCGAGCACAAAGAGCGAATCGTGCGGTGGAGCACCTGGAGGTCTAGGCGAGGCAGAAGGCTACGGAAATGTGCCCGCTAGGTGCAGTGCGATTAGAAGCATTGCGGGCTCCACTGAGAGAGAGCGGGCGGCTCTCCAAGTGTCATCGCTCGATGTCGTTCGCTGGAGCATGGCAGCGGTGGACCGTCTGCGTGTAGGATGTGGCACAGGCGTGGGAGGATGGCCAATGGAGAGCCACCAGCAAATACGTACATCATCACAACCCAACCGACCTCATGCCGCGCGGACTGCACCCTTGCCTGCAGAGGCCAACGGTGCTGTCATGTGCGCGGAGAGGGGACTGAAACTCGTATCGTCGTTCCGTGGAGCAATGGAATGGATGAACAGGCTTGGAGTGGGCTGGAGCGTGGCCGGGGATATGAGCATCGAGGGAAGCGCAACCTATGGCGCGGAGCCGCGGCCGCCAAGCGCCTGCCCATCATGTTCTCGCCCTGCCTAAGATTCCCGTTGATCAAGCTACTTCCTACGCTTCCGATCATTCAAACACTGTGTCCTCCACCTCTTCCTCTGCATTGTTTCCCTACACCCTGTGAGCGCAACCTGCCGCTGCCTGGGAGTGCCGAAAGCTCCACCGCCGTCCGCTCCACCGCCTCCCTCCTCCCTCCTCCATCAGCCAGCAGCAGGCGGGGCGGGAGAGCTTCGTCTCTTACTCTCACCCAACCCGCCAGACCACCAACTGCGGCACTCGGCGGAGATTTCTCTTCCTGTGCTTCCAAGCAACTGCCCCTTGCTCTCCGCACGACGAAAAAAAGATGCCACATCGTTCCTGCTGATACTTTGTTTTCTTCCCTGCTGAGAGACACTTCCGAGCATGGCGGCCATGCTGCCGAACAAGGCCCAGATGGCCTCATCCAAGACCGCCAATCCTGGCACAATCCTCATCGCTGTCCATGACTTCACCGCCCGCAGTCCTGATGAGATCACCCTGCAGAAGGGTGACCGCGTCGAGCTTGTCGAGAAGGACGAGGAATTTGGTATTTGCTCTTGCCGCTGTCCTGTAAATGCGCCCAGACTAATCATCTCATATCGCAGGTGATGGCTGGTTCCTGGGACGCCTGGTCACCACTGGTGCTACTGGGTTGTTCCCTGAAGGTTAGTCCCTGACGTCCACGACGTTTGAAAGAGAAGGTGTGCTCATTTGCCTCGCAGTATACACCAGTGTCGCCCCCAGTCAGGCGCCCAAGCCCAAAACCATGAGACTGGCACCGCCCACACACATTGCCGCCTCATCGAGCACCCCGGACTTGACCGTCACAGGTCAAAAAGACCCTTCGAATGTTGCGCGCGACCTGACAACCCCCTATGGTTCTCGGAGCCCGTCAACCCAGGCTTCTGGCTTTCAAACGCCCAGCACGGTCGAGCCAAACGTGGCCCAGCCATTGGATACCAGAGCTTCGCTTCCTTACACCTCCCCCCAGCTGTATAGCGAGAACGTGCTCCCCTCTGCCGCAAAGCCGACTCAGCCGGACCCGGCAGCGCACAACGGCAGCACCGTGATGACTGAGACGCTCGGCGTCATTGACGAGCACATGGCTGATATGGCGCAGCCCGGTCGTAACCGCAGCCCGTATGCACGCCGAAACCAATTCGACTATAACAGCGAATACACTGATTCTGTCGATCGCCTATCCTACATCCAGGGCTCGGAGACTGAAGAGGAAGAGGATTCGAAACCAAATCGTGACCAGGTGATGAAGTGGACCCCACAGCGCGTGGCCGAGTACCTCGAGGACAATGGTGTCGAGCGTCGTCATTGTGAGGTTTTCATAGAACAAGAAATCTCGGGTGAAGTCGTTCTTTCCATGGATCAAGCAACCCTCTTCATGAAAGATCTGGACCTTGGCCCCATTGGGAGACGCCTCAAGACGTGGAACCGCATCAAGGATCTTCAGGAAGCTGTGAAAGCTCCCTCTTCACGCGACGCATCCGTGAGATCCTCTCAGAAAGCGAACCGCAGAAGCATGCGACCTGAGCACTACAAGAGTTCGTCTATGAGCAGCGCCAACAACGCCAGTCCGCGTCCAAGCGCAGCATCAGTTCGCAGCCTCGGTCAGAACCGCAGAACATCCTCCATTGACGCCACTCTGACTGAAAGCCCGCAAGACATTGCGTCGCACAATCACCAGGCTTCTTTGGATCGAGGCTGGACAATGCAAGGTGCGCGTCAAGGGTCCAGTGGGCCCTACGCCAGACCTACCTCAACAATTCACTCTGCATCTTTGAGCGCCGACCGCGGCGAGCTTGCGGCGCGTTCTGGGACTACGTCGCAGACCTCGCTGTCAGTCTATAACGAGGCCGATCGTGGATACCTTTCCGCCGCCGAGCCTGACAAGAACCGCAACGTTTTGCGCAAGGGTCAATCCCCCCGTCAAGACAGGAGCGCCAGTGCCACTCGTGGCCACGACAGAAACATCAGCGCCGCGAGCGGTACCTCCGAAAAACGAAGAATGAGTTTCTTTGGCACCAAGAAGTCGCCTCGGCCAGAATCCGATATTGGAAGCCCTGCGCAATCACCCTTGATCAACACTGACATTGTCACTATTTCCAACAATCAAGAAGGTCATCGGGTGGTCAGTGAACCTGGTCTGACTCTTCAGCAGCCGCATCCGCAAAGTGCTGTTGAGACGCACGCGCCAGCAAGTACGATTGCTTTGCGAGAGCGAAGCCAGACCGCATCCGACGGCAGCGCAGCTCGCAAAGGTCTTCGTGCAATTTCCGACGCCATCACTGGCAAGGAACGCTCTCTATTCTCCAAGACGTCGGTCGACACGGCGACTGGTACCACCGTCTCGGAATCACCAAGATCTTCAACTCCATCGGCCACAACCAAGAGCTTTGACTTTGAAGATGCAAACAAGAGTCAATACTCATCCTCGACGACGCGACCGCCGCCCCGGAGAAAGAACAAGAAAGAGACCAGTGCATATGCGCTTGGGCTAGAGAAGAAAACGCCACAAGAGCAGATTGCTGCTTGCGATTACAGCGGATGGATGAAGAAGAAGTCATCTAACCTGATGGCAAATTGGAAGCCCCGCCTGTTTGTCTTGCGTGGACGCCGACTTTCGTACTATTACTCGGAGACCGACACGGAAGAGAAGGGTCTGATTGACATCTCAGGTCACCGTGTGCTTTCTGCAGACAATGAGCGCCTGACTGGACTCCACGCAACTCTGACTGGTGCCAAATCCTCCCCTACGTCGCCCACACCTCACATCAGCGCAGCCTCGCCACTCACGCCCGGAACCGACACGGTCTCGCCAATGATTCCTTCAGACGGCACTGGTTTCATCTTCAAGCTCGTGCCTCCCCGCTCCGGCATGTCTCGTGCCGTCAACTTCACCAAGCCTACCGTACATTACTTTGCGGTACCTTCGATTGAGGAAGGACGCTTGTGGATGGCCGCGCTCATGAAAGCTACTATTGACCGCGATGAGAGGACCGACGTAGTGACAACCTATCAGCAGAAGACGATCAGTTTGGCCAAGGCTCGAGCTCGCAAGGAGAGACCTCCAGCTTTGCAAAACCTCGATGAAGAGGAAGGTGCTACCGTTGCGGGCACAGATGAGGCAGACGAAAGCAATGAGCATGAGCTAAAGCCACAAGTGTCCAACAACCCGTCCCAGTACACGGTCGACGAGGGCCATCAAGAGGAAGCTCGCGATCAGATCACAGAGGTGACTGATCTCGAATCTCCTCTGACGAAGAGTAGCGTCGCCTCCGCTAAGCGCGACAGCAAGCGTCGCTCCTCGATCCGTCGTAGCTCGTCAAACTCGGCAACTGGCTTGGGCATTGACGGGGTCGCAGAGACAAACAACAGCCCAATGATGGAACGTATGAGCAACGCTGGTTTGTGGTAGGGGGGATTGACATGATTAATGTGGAGGTTGATTGGGAAGGTGACTGTGGTCGCCAATGAGCGCATGGGTTGGATTGAATGCGGATGTGATATGCGTAAATGCTTTCGCTTGATACCCCTTATAACTATGTCCGCTTCTGTCTAATCTCAGAAGGAAGAATCTACTTTGTTGCATGAGCCTGTGCCAGCGCATACCATTAGTTGAAGTTGAGAGCCCCGGCGTGCCCGGCTAGCTCCACCATCCGCCAAGGCTTTCACATGGAAGTAGCCGGTCGGCATGACCTACGGCTTTGTGGGGAAGAAGCCGACTTCATCTCTACCATCTCCACACGCAACGCCTACGCCTGTCTCGAGCTTCTTGCCGCTCTTCTCTGCCTGCATATTTTTAGGCGCCTGAGAATGTCGATACCCTTCTGCATGCGAAGACAATAATCAACCTCAGCCAGCCATGGCAGCCCAAAGCACACTCCGCAAGGACGACCCGCTCGTCGCCTTATACACCAAGTACTTGGACCTCATCAAAGCACGACTACAGGGCACTTCACGGACCGCACGCCTGCTCGCAGCAGTAGTCCTCACCGTCTCCATCATCGCTGGTGGCTTTGGCGGACGGAAATGGTGGAAGACGAGGCAAGCCGAAAAGGAACGCGGCAAGAGACTGCTTAGGCGCAACTCGGGACTGAAGAACAAAGACGGTTCAAGAGTGATATATGTACCGTACAAGCAAGACACGGCCAAGGTCGTCATATACCCCACAAAAGACACCACATTCGACGCGCACCGGAGGCTGTTCTTACAGCCGCCCAAGGCCGCTGGTCTCAGCGATGGACGCACACCACAAGTACCCCCGCCCCAGACGAAGCCAGGTCTCAATTTGGCATTCCTTCATCAATTCCTAAGTCTTCTGAGCATCATGATCCCAAGATGGGGCAGCAAAGAGACTGGCCTTCTTCTCAGCCACGGCATCTTCCTTGCGCTACGAACCTACCTCTCCCTGGTCATTGCCCGTATCGATGGTGAGATTGTTCGCGATCTTGTCGCTGGCAATGGACGTGCATTCCTATGGGGTCTTGCTAAGTGGCTTGGCATCGGCAGCTTGGGATCATACACCAATGCCATGATCAAGTTCCTCCAATCCAAGATCTCAATCGCCTTCCGCACCCGTCTCACACGCTACATTCACGACATTTACCTGTCTGACAACTTGACCTTTTATAAGCTCCACAATCTTGACGGTGGGATTGAGCAAGCTGCCGACCAGTTCATCACACAGGATCTTACGCACTTTTGCGCGTCAGCCGCTTCACTATACTCCTCTATTGGCAAGCCACTTGTTGATCTCTTCGTTTTCAACTACCAACTATACCGCAACTTGGGTCCTTTGGCTCTGGCTTCTCTCTTATCCAACTACTTCCTCACAGCTACGGTCCTCCGTCGCCTTTCACCTCCTTTCGGGAAGCTCAAGGCCGTAGAGGGCCGTCGGGAAGGCGACTTCCGCTCCTTGCACTCGCGCTTGATCGCCAACGCCGAAGAGGTCGCTTTCTATGGCGGTGAAGCGACGGAGAAGGCATTCTTGGATGAAGGGTTCAGGGACCTCAAGCACTGGATGGAAGGCATCTACAGCCTGAAGATCAGGTATAACATGCTTGAAGATTTTGTCCTCAAATATGCATGGTCAGCCTTTGGCTACCTCGTGACGAGTCTGCCCGTCTTTCTTCCAGCTTGGGGCGGCGTAGCAGCCGCAATTGCAGATTCAGCCATGGCCAACGCGCCCAACAACTCCAGTAACCGCGAGCGGAACCGCATGAAGGAATTCATCACCAACAAGCGCCTCATGCTCAGTCTTGCCGATGCCGGCGGTCGCATGATGTACTCACTCAAAGATCTTGCCGAACTGGCAGGCTCAACATCGCGCGTCTATCAGCTCGTGTCCACGCTGCATCGCGTCCACGCAGAAGCATACTACGCCGTCCCCTCTCGCGGCCCCCTCGAGCCCTTCAGCCTCGCAGACGCCCAGGGCACAGTACACAAGGGTTTCGACGGCGTCCGTCTGGAAGACGTGCCCATTGTCGCTCCCGCGCTCTTCCCCATGGGCGGCGACGAACTGATAGGTAGTCTGAACCTGCACGTCCGACCAGGCGAACACCTGCTCATTACCGGGCCCAACGGCGTAGGCAAATCCGCCGTCGCGCGCGTCGTGGCAGGTCTGTGGCCCGTGTATCGCGGCCTCGTCTCGCGCCCGCGCACCACGGGCCAAGACGGCATCATGTTCTTACCTCAGCGCCCCTATCTGTCCACAGGCACGCTGCGCGACCAGGTAATCTACCCCGCGACAGAAGCTGATATGCGCGAATCCGGGCGCAGCGACATGGAACTGCGCAAAGTCCTCGACGAAGCGAAACTCGGCTATCTACCTGACCGCGAGGGCGGGTGGAACACGCGCAAAGAATGGAAAGACGTGCTGTCCGGCGGCGAAAAGCAGCGCATGGGCATTGCGCGCGCACTCTGGCACGAGCCCCGTTTCTGCTTCATTGACGAGGGTACGTCGGCGGTTAGCGGTGATGTAGAGGGGTATCTGTACGAGACGTGCAAGGCCAAGGGGATTACGCTCATTACTGTGTCTACGCGCGCGAGTTTGAAGCGATATCATTCCTTTGTGCTTACGCTGGGCTTGGCGCCGGAGGATGGGGACGGAGGCGCGTATGAGGCTGGGGGCGCGGCGTATGGGTATTCGTTGCAGCGGATTGGCGGGGAGGAGGAGCAGCGTAGTGTTGAGAGGGAGATTGCTGAGTTGAGGGAGCGGTTGGGTCGGGTTGAGGAGTGGAAGGGGCGAAGGGCGGAGATTGAGCGGGAGTTGAGTGCTGTGTTTGTTAAGGGGAGGGAGGAGCTGGCGCCGCCTACTTATGAGGCTTCGCAGGGGACGAGAGGCTGCAAATGAGCATGAGCAGCAGGATGGTGGTGCTGGGCAGAGTATTGAAGGGAGCGGCGAGTTGGTCGAGGGTCAGTAGATACCTACCTATGTAGGTAGGTAAGACTGCGGGCTGCTCATCCACGGTAGATGGAGATGTACTTATGAAGGGTTAGATCTGTATATCTTTAGCCAACGCGACGAGGTGTAAATGACATTGTATTACGTCCATGTGTCCTCGTTTCTACGTCGTTGGATCTCATTATTTATTTTCACCCTTGCAAGGTGCATGCTACTTGATTCTCCAAATCTCATGTCGAGATACTCGCAGAGTGCATGCAAAGATGGCTCGGGAGACGAGGCACATCACCTAGGTACCTAGGCCTTCGTCGTTCGTCGTTCGTCGCTCAATACCCGTTGAGAATATTATATCGCTGCTCAGTCAAATAAGCCAGCACCTTCCACGCGCACTCCTCCTTTGCGCGCCGTCGCCCCAGAATCGACGAGACATGACCTGCTGCAGGCAGCCCAAGCCTCTCCTCGAATTCAGCATGGCACTGGAACAGTTGCGTCGGGCCATCGTCCATGGAGTCACACGGCGCCACGACATACCTTGGCGGCTGAATATTTAGATACTGACACATTTTGGCCACGATTGCCGGGCCAGACTGCGAATGCGATGCTTCGCTGTTGGTGAGATCTCTCGCATCTGGCTCAGCCTGCATGTCCGGCACAACCAAAGGCGCATCCTGATTCTCTGGTCTGGTGTTCTGGCTTCTTATTGTCCCTGGGGGCGTGTCGGCTGCCCTCTTTGCCTTTGCGGCTTTCTTGTTCGTTTGTGCTTGGAAAAGTCCGGCGGCGCGGAGCCATTCTACGGCTTCTTGTGCAGCACGCGCCTTCGCAGCCTTCTTCGATGGATAATCCTTCGCGACGCCCCCGAAGACGTGGCCGGGCGCCTCGGCCAGCGTGAGCTGGCATGCGAAACGCGCATTGCCCACCATGAACATCTGGTACGCAGGTTGTTGTATTGCCTTGCTATTGTGATACTCTAGGAGCATGCCCACGTAGTTTTCGGTCGTGTCGGTGTGACTAGCGGGAATGGGGACGGTCTGGATGATGGGGATGGCCACTTCCGCCGCGTGTTCCTTTGACAGCTTCTTAGATGCAAAGGGGCCGTGGCATTGGATGGTGAGGACGCCAGTGTGCGGCGTATTAGGCCTGAAGACGATGCCGTTGTGACAGTGCTCGTCTGGCACTTGGGCATCCAGTGGTCCTGCCGTTATCGACGATAATGAGTCAAGGCCAAGGGGTAGACCGCGGACGACGAGTCGACAGGCCCAATGAGATGATGCATGCTGAGGGTGCTCGAATTCCAGCGTCAGTTGACGGGCTATGACGAGGTTGTGAAGGAGCGAGATGTTGCCTGCTGAAGAAGGACCAGACAGTGGAACGATGGGTCTGGTGTTTGGTCCTCCGGGGTTTTGCTCTTGGGAAGAAGGTTGGTGATGCCTGGACATTGCCATGGCTTTGAGCTGCTCCGCCCGAGCAAGATACTGATCCAGATCCATTTCGACGTCCGAGTCGTCGTCGCCGTAGCTGAGGATATCGGAAGTTCTCATGCTTGCTTTGGGAAGGTGGTCGGCAGGTCGGGCCTCAGCTGCAAATTGAGAAGAAGGCTTGCTTGTTGCTGAGACGAAGGTGTCGACTGAAGCTTCAGACTGAGCTGAAACGGACAAGCTTCGTTGCTTGAGCGTGGAAAGGATGCTTTCCAAAGGCATTGTAAAGGGCGAGCGGGCAATATCCAAAGAAAAGTGCCAGAGGCGGGACAAGGCGAGGATATCAGCCGGAGCACTTCCTGGCTTTGGTGAGAGGGAGGGAAAGGAACAAAGGTGGGTACCTGAGGATAGCAGTGGCTAGGTAAGGTAGGTAGCTGCTGGGTGGGCGTGGAAGCACGCTCCAAAGTGCTCGCTATCATTGTGGGCGGGGATTGAATGCGTGAATTGCCGCATGACGGCTGCTGGCAAACCTGATTTGAAGAAACAAAACTATCTGGCTGCGTAGGTAGGTAGGACATGGATATCGTTTGCATTAGTAGTGCACTTGCAATCAGCTGGACATCCCCTTCCCTCGTCCTCCACTCGCTCCCTCCACTTCCTTCTCCCTCGCCGCTGCCCTTCCCACCAAGTTAGACGGTGCCGCCGTGTCCTGTCAGAACGCCACGCCTCAGGAACGAGGCCAAATCAGATGTGCTTCGTCATGCTCCTCTCCGCCTGTGCATCAGCGAGAGTCGCTCAAAGCTGGGTATAGCGACGGCATCCGCGCTCGTGCGCGCAAATGCAATCCAGTTTTTGACAAGAAAATGACAATCAATCGGCAAAAAGCATCCTGTCCAGACGACTGTCCAGTGTGTGTCTGTTCCGTGTCGCCCTGCGCAAATAACAGCTTCCTTAATAATCAGCACAAGTAACTTCCAAGTCCAAACGCCATTGCATCTTCAAGAAAGAGAGATTGACATCAAATGCCGTCAAAAAACAACATCTCGATCCTCTGCTGCATCTAAAGCTGACGTGAAATTGCCAAGCCAATCACAATTGATGCCTCTCCAGATCCGAAATGTGACCAAAGCACTTGGCTGAAGCAAAGCTCCAAATCTTCTCTCCCCAACCTTCGCTTAGGATTGACCGGGCATCTCAACGCTGTCGTTACTCATGTTGAAGGCACTGGGATCAAAGTCAAACTGCGTCATTTCGTTGTCCATGTGTAGAAACGCGTCAAAGTCGAATCCGTCCAGAACTTCGTTGTTAGGTTGTTCGGGGTTGGGAAAGCCAAACATTTCCATCTCGTTGTTCTGTACACTTGTAAGTAACAAGTCGACTGACACTAGGGAAAGGGCTTCGTCTTACGCTCGAAGGATCAATGTTTCCAAATGGCGCCTGCGCATTGTTGTCTTGAGTGCCTTCGCCTCCGGTGGAAGCTGGTGGGGGACCGCCCGTGGACTGGTTGTTCTGCGGCGTGGGTGCTTGACCTGTTGGACCTATTGCTTCGTTAGACACGTTCGCTCCGTCCGCACGCTGAGAATCACGGTTCAGAGCCGCTCTCTTGCTATTGGGTTTCGCACCTGTTGCATTCGGTCCTTTCTTGGGGGCCTTCTTCGTGTCAGTTAGCACTCTGTAGCTCGGACGTGACAAGTAAAGACAGTCGACACTCACCTTTTTGTCATCCTTGGCGGCTTTGCCCTTCTTGGGGTTGGCCTTATTCGATTGCGAGGGTGTGGGGGGAGCCGTCTGGTTCTGTGATGGTGATGATGGCTGCGTACGGCCTTGATTGTTGCCAGCCGGGGCAGACGGTGGCGGCATCTGACCGCGCTGGCCATTGTCGCCCTGACCTGGCGGTCCTTGTTGAGGTCCCCCGGGTCCCATCTGACCACCAGGCCCCATAGGTCCATTAGGAGGCCATTGGCCACTAGGCAGGCGACCTCCATTCTGCTGGCGCATCATATCCAATTGCTGCTGGGTTGGCTGGAAGCCTCCCGGCATGCCACCAGGGCGCATCATGCCGGCAGGGCCCATGTTACCTTCACCCATCTTACCCATAAATTGCATACCGCCGTTCATTTGTTGAGCCGCAGCCATGTCGAAGCCTGGTGCAGGAGAATTTCGATTAGGCATCTCACCGCCGCCTGGCATGGGAGAAGCTGAATTCAAATGTTAGCCTTTGACTGTATCAATCTGCAGAAGGGAGTCCTTACTTGGGTTGCCATTGAAGCCCGCTTGGCTCATCATGCTCTGGGCGTTGCCAGCAGCGCCTTGTTGGCCACCACTGCTGTTGTTGACAATCTCTTGCTCTTGTCGGGCCATGAGCAAGCGCTTCTTGTTCTGCTGCTCGAGGAGCATCAGCTGCATCTGGTAATCGGCCAAGGCGCCACCTTGCTGGTTGTTGCTACCACCGCCCATCCCACGTGCCATCTGACCACCTGGTCCGTTTTGAAACATTTCGTTGCCCATGCTCATCTGGCTGTCTGGGCCACCAAGAACTGGAGAGCCCTGCGGAACCTGTCCCGGGGTGGCCATTCCTTGGTTGGGCTTCATGCCACCTAAGAACGCATTAGTGCGCTGTGCATGATAAGAGGGAAAGGCAGGATACCAACCCGTCATCATGGCGCCATTTGGCATCTGTCCTGGCATTCCAGGGCGTTGCATCTGCTGGTTGGCCATGCCGGGAGGGCCATTGTCCATCCTCTGGCGCTTGGGAGAAGGAGCATTGTCACCTCCAGACATTGGTGATCCTGCACGCTGGCCTTCGGGTCCGCCTTCAGGTCCTGCCCCTGGTTGACTCATCCGAGCGCCGGGCTGCATGTTTGGGGGACTATACCATACATAATTAGTAGGGTTCAGGCAAGAACGCTTGAGTGGATTGTCTAACCGTTGGTTGGCCATTGCGACGCGACGCATCTGATCTGGATGTTGACCTGACATTGCACCATTTGGCATATTGGGGTTCATCGCATTATTGCGCGCCATCATACCGAACTGACCCACGCCCATAGGCTGGCCGTTCATCATGCCACTTTGCATCATGTTCTGGTGCTGTGCGCTTCGGTTTCGAGCAGCAGTCTACGAAGGGCATGTTAGCAAGGTTGCATGAGATGTTGGGGGGAGCTGTTTCTCTCGGGATTACCTGGTTCATTTGAAAGTACTGTGCTGCAGGACCCGATTTGTTGCCTTTTGTGCGCGATGCAGACCACATATCCCAAAATATTGACCACCAGTCGTCCAGAAAGGGGCTGTCTGGCAGTTGCTCTTGTGTCGCGGGTCGCGGTAGTTGGTCGAGTTTGCGTTGTAGTTCATCTTTTGAGTCTTCGTCAACACCGTTGGGCTCAGCCTTGCGCTGGGTCGTTTGAACTTTGAGGCTGCTGTTGAGTATCGCACTGGCCAGTTCGAATTCTCGCTTCTTGATGAAATAGTCGTATATGAAGGTGGGTAGCAAGGAGGCTGGGTTCTGCTGCGACAGGTTGGCCTGGACACCACTGAGGTTCATGCCGTCGCCGCGCATGCCTGGCGGGTTTCCAGCCATGGCTGCTTCGAATGCGATGAGCGCAGGAATCGAATCAGTCACGGGAGGATGATGAGAGGATTGGCGCGTAGGGATGCTGCGCGGTCGCGGTCGCGCCTAGATGACAAGACTGGCGGATGATGACTTGGCAGCGTCTTGCGCAAAAACAGCCGTTGAATGGTGCCGGGAAGTATATTTGGAATTTGGAAGGACGTCGAAAATAGACAGGGTGCACACGGGACGCGCGTTTGGACGAGTTTGATGTACAGTGGTGGTGGTGTAGTGTCAAAGCGTTGGAAGCAACAGCTCTGACGGAGGCTAGAGGGGGCTGGATGGTTGGAGCACGGTGTAGCGCGGGTTTTTGGCCCGGGCCGTCGCGAGGTGAGGGTATGTTTGGTGATGCTCTGGACTACAGCGAGAGGAGTGGGTTGATGCGACGGAAGAATGACGATGAAAAGAGTAAAGGGGGAGGAGATGCCGATAGTGACGGGATGCAAGCTGTGTCTGCGGATGTGGAGTTGAGCAGCGCCAAGGCCAGCAGCACCTGGCGAGCGCGACTTGGCCTGGGGGAGGAATCCGAGCCGGGCGTTCAAAATGATGCGAAGCGAGGCGTGGCACACACAAGGAATGAGGATTGGGGATGCGCAAGGTGAAGTGCGGTGGGGATGAGAAGGGTGGGAAGAGAGTAGGGGAGAGTCGCAGGCGTGATGTTGGAGGCCACTCCCAAAGACTCGGCAGGCCTCAGGCGCACTCATTGGTCGAGCTGCTCAGTGTTCCACAGTCACGCTATCCACGAAGTCTGCCTTCCCCCACGCTGGACAGGACGCTGAAGCCCAAAGGTGCTCGGCCGGAGACGCGCCGTGGACGAGTCTGATCATCATGCCACTGCTGCTGCCAGCCGATCACGTCGTCCGGCGTCTGCTTGCTCTGCCCCAACAGTGCCGGCCATGGCGGGGACTTCAGTCGGTAGGATGGTAGGTAGGTCGCCCCCATGATGATCTTCAAATTTGGCAACACTGGGGGCCAGTCATTTCCCGAGCATGGATCTGCTATTCAGGATTTTCTATCATGTTTGTAACGTACAGGCAGTCTCAGCAGCCTCCCTGGGCCTCGCTGGGGGGCGCGCCTCGGAGCTGCAAGCAGGAAGCGTTCTGTCAGTACTAGCCAGCAGTCATGGGCGGGCCCGTTCCTGAGCTTGTCTCACATGTAGATCATTCACTTCCGCCCACCTACCTCCCACGACCACCCGCCGAATCCGCCGCCTTCTGAAGCATTTGCGCCGCATCTGGCTGCATCTTGCCTTTTCTTTCAAGGATGAGCTTCATCCCAGGCCAAGGGATATCCGCGCTGTCATTTCAGCCGGCTCCAGACAAACCCCGCTGCTCTGGTTGGAAGATTGCCTGCCGCCGTGTTCTCTCGTGCTTCTGCAGCTGACCAGAGCTACAGCGCCGTGCAACTTGGGCTCCACGCTCAACGCCAGCCCGTCCAGCCAGATGTGCTACTTGCCCATTGTGCGCTGTCTCACTACTCGTCGTCTGGTGGCATCTCGTCCTCTAGATATCGCACCAGCGACACTCGCATCTCCGTGCTATCGTGGCCACGTAGAGTGTCGCTGATAAATTGTGCTTCAACTTGGATCTGCATCTGTTGCATGTGTCAGCTCTGTTTCAGGCAGGCTATCTCTGTGCGCACCATCGAGACTCCTCAGTAGGAATCAATTGGTGGGCATCCTGGTCATTGCAACTCCCCTTCTGCCAACTTACCATTTCGAGCGCTCCTCGTAAAACGCCACAAAGCATGTTCGAGAACCAGAGCTCCTCTTGTGCGCGGCCATCATCCGGAATCTCCACGAAATCAGCGAGGGGGTTCTCTTCAAAGACGAGGGAGAACGTCTTCCCTTCATTAGCCCAGTTGGTGACCGTCGGCGTAATGTTTAGAAACATTTTGAATCCAATCTAGACGCAGTCAGCCAAGGCAATGAGAAAGGCGGCAACTCAGCATACTCGTGATATCGCCTCGGCTGTCTCTCTGAAGTTTGAACATTTGCCCGTGTTTGATTTGGCTAGAAAGTCTTCGATCAAGCGAACGCCGATGTTGTAGCCCATCTTGTCCAGCTGCTTGTTGACCTCCGCGTAGTTGAATTCAAAGTCACGGCAGAGCTGAGCGACTACGGTGCCGTAGGTCAATGTAACCAGTTCTGCATTCACCTTGTCAACGCGGGTCCTTGATAACGTTAGCTGAAGCTGGGGGTCCAGGGGAGTGGGTACATCCTACTTCCAGATACTGCGACATCGTTAGCAGCCATTACTGCTGGCTTCTTCGAACGCCTGATACTCACTCTTCCCCAACCCGACCCATGCGGGCTGCAGCCGCATTCTGGTTACTCATCCTTGACTATTCGTTCGCTCGACGGATTGAATGTTCGCAACACGTGCAACTTGCGGTAGATGAAAGCCAGTCTCAAGCAGACAGGCCGTTGCGGCGTTTGCCTTCCTGCGCAGTCGAAGATCTCTCTGTCGAGTTTGGGCTCTGTGTGTTAGCTATTGAAGTGTTATCTTGCGTGAGATGCTGGCCGGAGACCACGGGGTGAATGTGTGAGACAGTGGTTGCGGTGGTGAGGGTAGACTAGTGGGCGCGCGGGTGCCACTGCCAGCACGTTCGGGCAGGTATCCAAATGCCCGGCTGCCATGTACACGTTCAGCGACCCATATTTCACGACAGTAACAACACCCCAAACGCGCGTCACTTTGCAAATTGAGATAATCGCAAGCCCGAAACGCCGACGAAGCCCTGAGGCCCTGCCCAAACACCACCAAAGACCTCGAAGTCACTTCCGACTCACAACTGGCGCGCACGCGCTGCCAAACCCCATGTGCCTCCGAATTTAAGAAGATGATGTCTGCGTCAAAGAGACCGGCGTCTGACGCTTTAGCGTCCAACCAGCTGGTCAAGAAGCAAAAACACGATGACGAAGCCTCAAGTTCAGCTCTGACAATACCGCACGGCTCGCTCACGGTAAGTAGTCACCCATATAATCAAGACATTGCGCCAGTGCCTCCCAGCAATGCTAAACAAAGCTCCAAGGTCCAAGCCGGCTGATGAGATGTCGAACAGGGACCTTCGAGCGGATTACCAGAGACAATCAGTCTAAGCGGTATGCACTGTCATGCACTGTATACGTCTCCACAGGAACTAAACAAGGTTGATTCTAGGCCATTCTGACGCCGTCTATGCCGCACGATTTGATCCTGCAAACAACACTATCGCATCAGCAGGTGCCGACCGTAAAATATGTATGTCATGTCCCGCACAGGACAACAGCGCAGCAAGGTTGACAAAGCCGCACAGTTCTTTGGAATTGGAATGCGACAGCACAGACTCGAGAAAATTATGGAGTCCTAGAGGGCCATAAAGGAGCAATCCTCGATCTTGGATGGTCTCGCGATGGCAGAACGCTATTCACAGCCTCAGCAGATTCCATGCTCGCCAGCTGGGACTCGGAGACCGGACAGCGTTATCGTCGTCACATAGGCCACGAAGATGTGATCAACGCTTTGGACCTGACCAAACGAGGCGGGGAGATCATTTTCAGCGGTAGCGATGATGGGACCATTGGAGTGAGTCGAGCGACACAGTTCAGCCAGGCAGCGAGCTTACAAGATGCAGATCTGGGATCCTAGGAAGAAGACGGCAATTGACTATATTGTGACGCAATTCCCAGTCACCGCGTTGACGGTAGCAGACGCAGGACACGAGCTCTTCACAGGTAGTCTAGATGAGGACATCAAGGTCTGGGACATTCGCATGAAGGAGGTGGTGTACAAGCTGGGCGGTAGCAACGGCCACCGAGACGCGATCACGTCGCTTGCCATATCACCAGATGGGCAGAGTCTCCTGTCATATTCGGCAGACAATACCGCGAAAACTTGGAACATCCAACCATTTGCGCCCAGCAACCGGCACACAAAGACGTTCGACGGAGCATTCATCGGTGTCGATAAGAACCTGCAGCGAGCGAGCTGGGACGCAAAGGGCGAGAAGATTGCAGCTGGCAGCGGCGACGGGACCGTGGTTGTATGGGAGTCGCGGACAGGCAAGATGCTGAACCGACTCCCAGGTCATAGTGGGAACGTGAACGACGTGCGTTTTGCGCCCGACAGTCAGTCGACGAGTAAGTCATCACCTGCACTCCTTCTTGGTGCGTTGAGTGCAAGCCGGCGTCAAGATATTTATTGCCCGAGCTGCATTGGCTTTGAGCAAAACCGGCTAACGTTCACCACCCTCGCAGTCCTGAGCGCCTCGAGCGATGCCCAAGTCCTTCTGGGAGGCCTGAGTAGTTGAAACGCGGAGGGACCGCAAGATAGGAACTCGAATGTGTAGTGCCACGAGCAGAGGACACGAAACGACAGCAGCCGCGTCGCGGTGAGAGGCCACAAAGACGGTCGACGTTGGAGCTGAAACAAAGCAGCTCCGTATCGAACTAGCGAGGCTTAACGGATCAACGACAGCCAGCCGTCTCCTGCACATCCTCCTGCACCACGCAAAGGACAGGCATAAGACGGCTGGCTTTTCTCCACTTGATTGCATGCCTCCATCTTACTTACACTGCTCCCGCCTCGCTGTTGTCTGTTGCTGACGCCTTGAAACAGTGACCTTGGTGCGCTCGATACCTTTGTCGCACTTGTCATTCCTCACTCCCAGGCGTCAGGTCCTCCAACTCTCGAATAATAATGTCTATTGGTGATTTAGCTGCTCACTTCGCGTCCATTCGCTGCCGTTGCTCCTTCTGCTTCTGACGCGGCAGCAACCACCCTGTTTCCTGCCTGGATCTGGTCGACGTGGACCCCGGGCTCCTCATCTTCCCTCGACTTCCACTCCCACGTCGCTGCTTCTTCCCAAACGCTGAACCTATACATGCAGCTCTGACTGTCGCCTCTCACTCGCCTTTTCAATGCTTCCCTACGAGGTACCTCAACCCAACGCTGGGCTCACCGCTCAACCAGTCCATCAACACGCGCCTTCATGCATGCAATCTCAGTCGCGGATAAGCTTGCGAGTCGACACCTCCCGGACCGCTATTGATAATACCGGAGCCATGTCGCCTCATCTTCGACAGCCACTGCCATCCGCGCAACGCTCTTCCTTTCGCTCATCAAATGGTGGAGCCGGGCCTGGCGTGTTCATCTCGCAGTCAGCCTCGCATGATCACAATATATATGGCACATTTCAGCATGCAGACGAAGAAGCTGCATTGCCTTCCTACGGCCGCCATACAAACGGATCCGCTGCCAGCCCCTCGAGTGTTACTGGCCTTGTGATGCAGAGCGCCGAGCGCCGTCATGCTCGCGCATGGCGGAAGCGACCAGACGGTAGATTGCTAGATCAGTATGGCAGACCCATTGGGGGCAGGAAGCGTCCGGCCAGTCGATCCACTATCGCGTGGCTGTGCTGTCTGTTTGGTGTACTGTTTGGCATTGTGCTGGTGACCTGTGAGTGTAGACGCCTCCTCTCTTCTGCTCTTGCGTACTAAGACTGTAGACCTCACGCTTGCCTTCCGGCTACCAGAGCCACTCAGTCCCGGAGCCAATGCCGCATGCATTGTTCTTGCCATTATCCTGGGCGGCATCTTTCTTTACTTGCTATTCAAGTTTGCCATGCTTCCTGCTAGAGAGCGAAGTCGCTCTACGACTCCCACCAGCACTCGCTCCGTATCCATGAGCTCCTCTCCTTCTCGTGGTCTCCTATTATATATATCTTCGTCCCGCGGTCTAGGCCGCTCAGGATCAAGCTTGGGCAATCAACCCCATTCACACACCTCACGACCTTCCGCACGACGGTCGAGAAGGCCCGGCCATCTTCGAGACCTGGCCATGCAGAACAACCAGATCTCCACTGGTCATCATCACCAAGACCCGAACAAGATCCCGGATGACGATAGCGTATACTCACCTGTCACTCCAGTCCGAGTCCACGTCGTCAACGATGAACACGAGGATAAGCCATTGTCTCCAGCATTTGCCTCGCGGAATGAGCGTGCACAAGCCCAGCAACACCCGGCTTCACCTGTTGCAATGCCTGCAGTAATCACGGAGCATCCGCTGCCACCTCCCAATAATCAGACATCGCCCGTGGAACCCAGTCAAGAGAGCGCGAGTGCAACATGTCATCAGCGCGGACCGTCAGTAGAATCAGTCGAGCTGCCTGTTGTGCCACCTCCGGCGTATGGCCTATGGCGCTGTAGCGTGCGCGCTGATCCGGATCTGCTCCATTGGGTCCGCGTGAATCCTACAGACACGGCTCCTGCATCTGCTCCGGCGCAGACAACAATATTCGCACGCGACGCCATTCGTCCTATGACGGGCCTCCGTACACGCAACAGCTACGCAGGCGGCCAGAGCAGCGCAAACAGCTGCTCAAGACCGCCATCGTATACGTTTGTCTCAATATCGCCGGCCGAGCCTGTGCCACCACCCGTCACTGCGCCTCTGCCCGACTTGAGCCCTGCGCCCGCCTCTGCCTCTGTCGCTCCACCAGAGATGCAACAACGACCCACCTCGCCCGCCTGGATCATCCCGTCGCCAAGTCACGATTTGCACCGCCCGCTTCATGGCCTGGGATGCCGTCGATCGATATCTGGACTGCACGATCCCATCATAGCTGCTAATGATCAATTTGTGCTGGCGGAAAGCCCTCAGGTTCGGCTTGCTAGTCGGGATGGAGATTTGCAGGCGGTGACGAGGGAGATGCTGAGGCGTAGCTTGCAGCTTTAACGGGCGCTTGCAGCCTCGCCTTCCCTGATATTGTTCTTGGCTACTCAAAAAGGAGACTACCCGACTACTGTCGTGTGTAGGGTTGGCGGGTTGGGAGGGAGGGCTGGCAGTTCGGCAGGACCAGAACGCCATGCAATAAATATTTCGTACTCTAGTTGATCGGGGACCTGTACGCTTGTGATTGAGAGCTGTGTTGTTGATGGCTGATTGGTTGGTAGGCGGCGATAGATATACCCATGTTTGATGTTGACGAGAAATGAAGGCATGTACGAGACATCTGCTCCCCTGTGGTATTCCCAGTCTTTGTACGCAATTGTGAAGAAAGAAGGGCGCTTTCTACATGCAAAGGCCTATCTAGGTACAAAGTACGCTATCGGTACACTACTGACCAAGTCCACGAACCCACCACAACTCTCGCTCCGCACTCTCCAATGCGCGTCTCATGCCTTCATTGTACCTCCTTCGCTTCTCCCTCTCTTCTTCATCAGGTACATAGCTGGCCTCATGTACCGTGCGACCATCATCCGCCCCATCAATAGACAAGACATCACCCCTTCCCCAACCAAGCACGCCAATCCGCCCACTATCCGTCTGAAGCAGAACATTGTCCGTGCCCACGCCCGCACGATCCGCCGAGCAAAGCATAGGCACAAGTCGAACCGCAACATCCGCTCCACCTTCAACTTCCCCACTTCCCTCTCCGTGTCCCGGTCCCTGTTCCGAGCCATCGCTCTCGCCGCTGCGCGAAGGCGAGGATCCAACTCCGCTGTCTACGGGGCTAGCCTGTCTTCTTCTACGCCCGGCCTCGTACGACCAGCTCTTCTCATCTAGCTCGGCGAGATTGGCGAATCGCACTGGCGTGCAGGCGTCGCGTTCTAGCCATTTTAAATTTCCGTCTCCGTCCGACACAAGGATGCGAGAGCCGTGGGGCGTACAGTGTAGTAATCTCGATCGAGAGGCGGATTGGCGGTTCTTGTAAGCTGTGGGCGTGCCTGCGGTGGGTCTGGTCGACGATGCCAGCGTACTGGTCGATGGTGGGAACGAGGATGAGAGTAAGCCTGTCGCCGCGGAGGATGATGGATAGAGAGGGTATGTTTCCAGGCTGCCTTTACCCTTGTACGCGCCTGCCGCTACTAGTGTCCTTCCCTCTTCTGCAGAGGGGATATACTCGCTCATTGACTGTGGCGGTGCGAACGGCTTCGGAAGCTGAGCAAGAGATGAAAGGCGGGCTCCGCTGTGGATAGTAGACTTGATGCGTGGCCAGAAGCGGCGGTCGTAGTTTAGGAGCGAGGTGAAGCGACCAGCTACCCACAATGCATTTGGATCTGTGTGAAGAAGGGAGAGCGGACCTGGCTGAGAGAGGTATATCGGCTGCGTACGATTCGCGCCTGCTATCAACTCTGCTGAGACTGCTGGAGAGGGGAGGCGTGGATCGTGCTGGTGCAGGGTATTGAGCGTGCCTATTGTCAGTGAGACTGTTGGCTCCGCTGCGGAGAGCGCTGAAATAGCAGACGGGAAAGCATGCGACGCTTTGATTTGGAGGGTGGAGAGATCTATGGTTGTGAGGATATTGCTGGTGGCTATGTAGGCTTCATTTGACCAGGAATCGACGCTAACGTTCTCGATAGCACCTGTCTCTTCTTTGGCGTTGAAAGGAATGTGGACGAGACCTCGTTTCGTTCGCGATAGGATATTTCCCGCTCGTGGCTGGGATGGTGATGGGCGGAGGCTCCACAGACAGATTGAACCATCGTCCAAGGGAGCTACTATGCGCGAAGCATTACCTGTGTCGTTAAACAAAGCACCCATGCCTAGTGCCTCACGTGTCTGTGTCGAGTCGCCTGTGCCATCCTTGGGAGTCTCGAGCCATGAGAGGCTCATTGATCCGTGGCGTTGTATATACTCCTCATACCAGTTGATGGTCTCGCCGGGACCAGTCGGATCCCATGCCGCATATGCTCTTACTTGCCTGTGTCTGCGTTCACGTGCGAGCTTCGCCTGAGCAACTGAAGGCGGAGCCGCATTGTTGTGTTGGGTTTGAGTAGAATCAAGAGATCTCAATGGGCCATGGACATTCTGAAGTGCTCTTCGCAAGTCCGACAAAGCGCCCTCGTCTGATAGCAGCTCCTGTCTGCGTCTGTTGGCCTCTGCGCGGGAGTGCTCAAAGCACATCAGCTTCCACTTGTTTGCATCTCGGCCTAGGCGACATAGTCTCTTTGAGGCCTGCTGAAGTAAGAGAAGATCGATAGGCTCGAGATAGTCCAGAATCTGGAGGATGAGCTCGTCTGGAAGATAGTGAGCGCTCTGCCCGTCTATCATGTCGTTGACAGCAGTGCGCGGTCGGTACAAAGTCACAGACAGTAGCTCTATATTACAGACAGGTATAGAGGATCAATGCACGTATAGGTAGGTAGGTGGGTACCTATGTAAAGCTGTACTGTTTGTACCTGAATGAATTGCGTGGGGTGGATCCGCATGCGGTCAAGCTCGTGCCTGTCGAGGCGACGAGCACGAGTATCTGCAGGCAGGCACCACCCAGAGTGGCAGACCCCTTTCGCCTTATCTTATCAGTAAAGGATCCTTCACATGCCTTCACGCGCACTGGTGTCCGCTCGTCAACGTAGCAGAATTGGCTCCATGTGACTGCTCGTACGGCGTCTACCCTGTCTAAGTTCTCAACACTGCGTATAAGCATCGATTCCTCGTGCGCCTATGCATAGTCCGGGCTGATCGCGGCAGCGGCAGCAAACCCAGACGAGGGATCCGCAAGACGCTGCAGATGAGCAGCAACGGGGGCCTTGAAGATGTTCGCGTCTATGACTCGTAGCTTGCCCACGCCACAAGGTAACTGAAAAGCGCATGGAATGAAAGCATGTTGCACCAGCGCGTTTAACGCGACCATTCAGCTCCGCATCAATAGAGACCGAGCAGCGCCTTGATGACAGATATGTATCTAGCGAAAGTGGAGAAAGAGAGTAAGATAAGAAGAGCGTTTAAGACAAATATGTACCTGTGCAGTCTACCTATATAACGGAACGCTGAACTCCAGACGAGTTCTCTGATGCCTACTTGAATACCAGACAGATGTGCCTCCAAGAACGCCACGTGAGGAGGACGTAGAGCACAGCATACGGCCCTTGAACAAAAAAGAAACAATAACAGTAACAATCCTTCCGCGAAACACGCGAGGACATCAGCACTTTTCCCGACCTCTTTAATACTCCTAATCCACGGGCGGACGGTAGCGGATCTCGAGACTCTCGATGCCTTTGGCTAATCCGTCCGTCTTTTTATCAACAATCCCATGCGAGCATACGAGTGGCTAGAGCCGGACGTTGCAACAGGTTGATAATCCGCCCTCTTGAACCTAGACGCCATCTGCATGCGCCGGAAGCAGGTAAAAATAGCTAAGTCTAATTGGGGAATCCAGAAAAAATAAGGTGGTCCGGGGACTGTCACTTTCCAGAAGGCGCCCACGTCTCACCAGAAAGCTGAACGGAAAGGAGAAATATTGGCAGAATGAATGGGAGTCGAAATGGAAATCGTTGCAGCGCATTGAGAAGGGTCGTGTCGCGTGTGGAGAGGAGAGGTGCAACTCCTTGCTGATGGGACGGATCGTGACGTGGAGTAAGCCGTAGCCCGCCACCACCGAAGGAAGGTCGATAAAACTCCGTGATGGAAATGTCGGCCGGAACAGGAATCGGAATTGACAGCGTCTTGAGTGATTTCTATTCCTTGTTGGGCGTTGGCTTGCAGGGATGCCGTTAGGAAAAGCAAGGACCATCTTGTCGCGTGGCCGAGCAGGGTCGCATTCCAGAAGGTCTAACAAAACCTTCACCTGCAGCCGGTTCAAATTCTACCCTCGGCTCGAAAAGGTCGACAACCAGCCTTCGCTTGGCTATTCAGATTGGCAATCAAGGCCAAGCTAAAAAGCGCCTTCCCCGTTCATGGTCGGTGCCTGCATGCCAGGGAGCGCCACGTTGTTGAATTGAAATCCGGATTGCACGACGGTGAGTGGTTGCGGTGGTATTTGAGGCCATTAAGATTCTTGTAGCGTTTGCCGCACACTTCGCAACGATATGGCTTTTCCTTTTCCATGCCGACAGTGCCAGGATATGGCAGAGAGGTCACTGGATCGACGATGGAGAACGTGCCATCGCCATTTTCCTTGAGCTGCTGGGTTGAGTGACCATGCTGTGCGATCGATTAGCTCCTCCGTCTGAACAGGGATACAGGGGTTTACCATACCTTTTCATGGTATCGAAGCCCATTCGCGTTCTTGTATGCCTTCTCACACCCAATCACGGGACATTTGAAGGGCCGATCTTCTTCGCCTGGGAATCGGGCTGCTCGAGCCGCGGCTAGCTGCCTTGCCTGGAGCTGAGCCTGAGTCTCGTTGTTTCCATTGTTGACTCCGTTCATAAAGTTGTAAGTGGGAAATTGATTAGAGTTGATGGTTCCCTCGTTGCTGAATAGCTTCTTGGCAGGGTCATTGATGCATAGATCCAGCATCTCGTTGCCGTTGGAGGGAAAGTCAAGCGAGTCAAAATCGTTGTTGATCTGCTGCATCATCTCTTGATTGAACGGCATATTGGCATTCATGCCCGATATGTCCATATTTATGTTGCCATTCATGTCTTGATCGTCCTGCATTGCATTTGGCGTATTGAGCGTGGGTGTGTTGACGGATGATACCATGGGATTATTGCCCAGCGCCATGCCATTTGACGACTGGAGGCCTGAGTTGGCGACCGTGGGCGTGGTCGGA
Organism: Taxillus chinensis; assembly: GCA_023512835.1. Classification (NCBI taxonomy): domain Eukaryota; kingdom Viridiplantae; phylum Streptophyta; class Magnoliopsida; order Santalales; family Loranthaceae; genus Taxillus; species Taxillus chinensis. Next base: position 149,007 of record JAKCVP010000011.1, read on the forward strand.
TTCGACTCGTGTTGCTGCATCATCTGGGCCAAACCAGTGCTGATTTGGGGCCCATTCGGACTGCGCGGAAGATTGCCATTGCCCTGCTGATGGAATCCGCCGAATCCGTTGCTCATTGGAGGGGTATCGTCGTCAAGCTCCATGTCGCCGAGAGCGTCAATGTCCTGGACGTTTGCCAGGGACGATTTGCGGAAGCCATTTGGATCTTGTGCAAGACGTAGAGGACTGCCGTGAGGTTTGGGATGATCTCCAAGAGGCTGAAAGCCCTTGACTTGCTGTGTGGGCTTCATCGAGTCGCTGGGCGTGAATGCGCCGCCAGCAGCTGACGGTTTGCGCGCGCCAAACTGGCGACCACTATTATTCGAGACCGACATGCGGCTGGGGAAAGTGCCTTGGGTTGACTGGTGAATCTCTTCATAGTGCTGTAGTAGCTCGTGCAGGTCAGCGAAGCCAGTGTCGCAACACCGGAGGTTGTTCCAGAAATTAGCCTCCATTTTTGGAAGATACGAAGAGCTGTGGAAGGATGGGGACTGCATCTGCATGTTCATAGGCGACGTGCCCGTCATGATGCTGTGGTGGCCGGTGTTAGCTTGGTCTCAAGAGCGTCTAATGGTTTGTGACGCAGGGAATGCACATACTCGTCCTGGATCCAGCTTCCCACAGACATGCCGCCCCAGCTCATGCCGCCCATGAAACTGCCGCCAGCAGCAGTGCTCTCTCTTCTACCCTTCATAGATATAGGTCGTGTTGCGCTTCCGCCGTTTAGCCCGGCGCCCAGAGAATCTTGTCTCGGAAGGAACTGCCTATGTGAGTCATGGGTCTCAAAGTCCATGCCGTTGTTGATCTGCGTCAGATGGTGCTGCTGCGACTGCTGCTGATCCTGCTGCTGCAAAGCCGAGGTCAAGTTGGAGGCGCGGTTCTGTGGAGAGGAGGAGGAGCGATTGATCTCGATGGGAATTGCAGAGGCCATGGGGGCGGATGAATGTGGATAGTGATGTTGGGAGCTTAGAGAATCGTCGTCATCTACTGCGAAGAATAGATCAAAGTCGGCAAGAGTGGATGTCGGCTTGCTGGGAAGGTTGTGAGGGGAGCTGCGGAGGCGACCCCAGCTGGTGTTGTCGGGTGAGCGCGGAGTGCTGGGGCTGGAGGGGTTGTATGAGTCTGGGGAGTTGTAGTGAGGGGAGCTGCGTGAGGAAGCCACTGTCGCGGAGGGTTTGGAAGTAGGAGCAGAGCGTTAGGCGTGGGGAGGGGAAGGAGCGGAGTTTCGCCTTGCGAAAGTTGGAGGAGTAATGAAGGTTGGAAGGATCGGAGGGGAGAGCAGCGGCGGGGAGAATAAAGTGTCGGAAGGTGGAATAGCTGAGGGTCGGGTGGTGATGGGCGGGATGACGGAGCGATGAGGGAGTGCAGAGGGCCGATGTTGAGTGCCTGGGAGTCAGAGGAGGCGCAAGCTGAGCGAGTGTGCAGCAGAAGGCGAAGGAGCCGGAAAGGAGAAGAGGCGGTGGTGGTGGTTGTAGGTATCCTCCTGTAGTTGGATTCCCAGAGTCATGCAGCCACTAAGGCAGATGCGCTACGTCAGATCAAGGCCTGGACTGTAGGGGGGATAATTGCAGCCAACGGGCCGTGGATTTACGGATGCAAGTGGTAGCGTCGCCGTCGAGCAGCCTTGGGGGGGCTTGGATTTGCAGATGCAGCAGAGACAGCGAGCGATAGAGTACGGAGGGGGCGTGAATAGCTAAATTAATATAGAAGAAGAAGAAGCATCCCTTACCACTGTCACCAGGTGTACCGGCCGGCATCAGTGTCAGAATGCATCGCCAGCACGCCCACCCCCGGCCTGCGCGCAGGGACACGCCCCGCTTCGGCTCGACTCTCGAGACTCTCGCTGCGACGACAATGCAGCAGAAAGGTCGTTGCCATCGAGCACCCAGTAGTAGCTGTTCGTCGCCATCGCCGTCGCCGTCGTCGTCGACGCTGCGGCTGTTGCGCGCCTGCGCCTGCGCCTGCATCTGCTGCTCTGAGGGCGGGCGGGCGGTTGGCCACTCAGTTGGCCGGCCGGTCGAGGGGCGCGAGATGCATGGAGGCGTGGCAGGCCAGGCGTGGATGGTGCATTGCCGCCCATATTGCTGCTTTCCTGACGCTGCTGCATGCACGCCGCTTAGGTACTCGGTAGGCTGCTCATGTTCCACCGTTTCCACGAGGCGCCAAGTTTTCAGTGCATGTCGCCTGCCGAAGAACTGCCTGCCTCTGATGATCTACCTGCGCATGTGCTCAGGTACCCTTGTAGCAGTCGCATGGCAAGCATGACGGGCCATCATCCTGTCGCGCTGACCAGAAGCACAGTGCAGCAACAAGCGGTCTGCCAGCGCCGTGCTGTCTACGCTGCTGGCTGCTGGACCACCCCTTTGCCACCATTCTGCCGTCGTGTTGCGCGGAATCTGTTAAGTAATGCGCTGCGCATAGTGTCCCGTCTGGCTGAACCCTCTTTTCCAACGATTCTCCTCGTCAGCGACACCGTCTGTCCGGCCGTACATCTCCTGCTGGCTCGCCGCCGCTAATTGGCTGTCTTTGCCACGGCTGGTCGGTTATGGTTTTCTGGCTCGGACCAAAGCTTCGGAAGCACCGTCCATTGCAACAGCAGGCCTCACCACCACCACCACCCGCTGCGCTGCCTTGATTCTACACTCGGTGCGCCTACTGGTGCCCGGCCTGCTCCCGCTCCGGCGAGTCACATCGCTGCCAATGTGCCTGACCAAGCCTACGCAGGCTGTGTCCTCTCTCCCTCTTTAGCCCGCACGCCCACCGGCCCCATTCGAGTCTCGCGTCCGCCTGCGCACTGTCCACCTCAGAGTATTTGGAGAAAATCATCACGCGACACTTGTGACGAGGCGTTATTAAGCTCCTTGCGCTTGTAGGATCTTCGCATTCGTGGGCGCCACGCTCAGGCCCTGGGGCGATCCCGCTGCGCTGCGCTGCATGCGCGGCTCCTGAGAGCGTCCAGTCCGCCAAGCACATAAATATTGACCCCGTGCATTTTCGTCGCACAACCCCATTAAGCGTGATCGCCCCCACCCTCCCAGACTTCGCGGGACAGCAGCCTCTCAACCTCGTCCAGTCCTCCTCCTACACACCTCATTGCCCTCTCCCTGCATGTGCTCCTGCCGCCCAGGAAGCTACTGTCCCTAGCTGGCCTGTCTCTGCTCAAGATCGACGCGTGCTAGCCTGCTGCGTGCTGCCTTGCCTGCTTTCAGCAAATAATTTGAGCTGCGCTTTCTGCTCGTGTCTTGCATGAATCCACTATTTCTGTATATCGACTTTGGACCTGAGCACCACAGCTCCCCCTTTTGCCCGGTCCAAGGCTGTCCGCGTTAAGCTACCGCCCGTGTTACCTCGCCGCCTGCCAACTCGCCACTCTCTGTACCTGCCGTACTCACCTTGATACTCGCAGGGAGTGTGCTTCAACCGCCGACCTCAACTTCCGGTAATTGTTCCGGTTGACTTTTCGCTAGACCGACCACTCAGCTCTCAAGGCCAAGCACCCCCCCTCCCATTCTTGGAAACATCCAAGCCTCTAGATCAGCTTACGACGACATCTCAGAGGCAATGGATTCAGCTCCCAATCATGCGGTGAACCCCCTGAATCCAATCGAGGCTCTAAGGCAACCGTCTCCTGGCACTCAGCGCGAACCCGCTCATCCACCACAGCCTGTACTGCCTGAGGACTCGGCCGTCACCAAGGCGGAAAAGATTGAACGAAATGGACCACTTGCGCAGGACTCTAACGACTCATCCACCTTGAAGAGAAAGCTCGATGACGTTGAGCTGTCCATTTCTGAAAGCGGCCCACCACCGAAAAGGAAGGGTGTCGCACCAATCAAGCCGGAGTATCTCCTTGATGCTCACCTTGGCCGGAGCCAAGAGAGCAGAAACGTCAACACTGCCGCAACTACCCATCATGATCCAGATGCAGCTGCCGAAGAGAATGGAGCCAACAGAGATGCCAAACCCAGCAAGAAGAATAAGAAGAAACAAAAAGGCCAGAACACCAACAGAGACTTTGGGAGTTCTCGAGATACCATCCAGCTGTGTATGAGTAAGGCTCGAGTCAATGAGCTTTCGCCTAGCGACTGTCCGTACGGCGATAAATGCAAGTTTCTCCACGATGTTAGGAAGTATCTGAAGGACGGCAAGCGAGATGACATTGACACCTTTCACGGAGAATGCCCGGTCTTTGAGGCTCGTGGCAAATGTAGTGCAGGTTGGCGTTGCCGGTTTGCTTCGGCGCATTCGAAGGAGATCGAGCGCGCTGATGGCCAGAAGGAGCTCGTTCTGCTTGAGAACGAAGAGAAGCTGGCAAGAGATGGTGACATTGACCCTCATGAGGATGGGATTGGCGTTGTGAATATAGTCGCCCCAGAGAAAAAGATCAGTCTGCGGAAGCGTCAATTCACAACTCCGAAAGCAGATGCCTATCTGGAATGGTTGACTGCTGTGGAGAAGGCAGTTGATGATCGCGACGAAAGTAAGAGGAATGGTGACGACCAAAGGCTAGGTTTAAGGGAGCAGGCGAAAGACAATCAGGCGGCCTACATCGAGTCTATACTGCTTCCATCGGAGAAGCGACGACTTTACTATGGCCCGGAAACGCCAATCCTTGCGCCTCTAACGACACAGGGAAACCTCCCGTTCCGAAGACTCGCGATTGATCTTGGGGCACAAATTACCTGGTCGGAAATGGCGATGGGTCTTCCCCTAATCCAGGGAGACAAGGGAGAATGGGCGTTGATGAAGGCGCACCAATCAGAGTTGACACCTCCACGATTCTCGCCACCGATGCCTATCGTCGACGGATATGATAATTCCAAGGACCTCAAGTTCGGAGTTCAGATTGCGAGCAACAAACCTTGGTTAGCGACAAAGGCAACGGAGACACTCACATCATTGTGTCCAAGCATACGAGCTGTGGATCTGAATTGCGGCTGTCCCATCGATCTGGTGTTTCGCCAGGGAGCAGGCTCTGCACTCATGGACAGTCCCGGTCGCCTCGAGAAGATCCTCCGAGGCATGAATGCATCGTCTGGAGAAGTCCCAATCACAGTCAAGATCCGGATGGGTGTCAAGGACGACAAACCCACTGCAGACCGGCTGGTGGAACGGCTTGCTTACGGTGGTCCTGAAGCAACTGAGCTTGGAATAGGTGCGCCAGGCGTTCAGGCAATCACCCTCCACGGCCGCAGTCGACAACAACGATACACTCGCCTTGCCGATTGGGAGTATATTGCAGAGTGCAGCGCAATGATCAAGCGTTTCCAGAAGGATCAAGCATCTCGGACGGATACGATCCGTGACCCCGACGCACGCTATTCCACGCCCGCCAACAGTGGCTCCATTTACTTTGTGGGGAACGGCGATTGCTATTCACATGAGGACTACTACCGACACATCAACGAAGCCAAGGTTGATAGCGTCATGGTGGGACGCGGGGCACTCATCAAGCCCTGGATTTTCGAAGAGATTCAGACCGGGCAGCTTCTTGACAAGTCGGCCTCCGAACGGCTCGAATACATTGAGCGGTTCGCCCGTTACGGCCTTCAGACATGGGGCAGTGACGAGATTGGGGTAGGGACCACCCGCCGCTTCCTGCTGGAGTGGCTGTCCTTCTCGTGTCGTTATGTGCCCGTTGGTCTTCTGGAGCACTTGCCCCCGATCATCAACGACAGGCCTCCTGCCTATCGTGGCCGCAGTGATCTTGAAACCCTGCTTGCCAGCGACAACTATCTCGACTGGATCAAGATCAGCGAGATGTTCCTTGGAAAAGCCAATGCGAACTTCAAGTTCACACCCAAACACAAGTCCAATGCATACGACAATGGTGGTATCGAAGCTGAGGGTTGAACTGCAATGGGGCGAAGCACTGAATGAAAAAAAAAAGGTTTGACTGAGCTTTGTTGCGTCTGACGCGTTCGTGCTACCACCGGGGAGACCTGGCATAGAGAAGCAGCCAACAACGTGGCCATGTATCACAGCGTTGTCCCTATGCAGGAGCGCACTGCGGCCTTTCCTGCCGCAGGTCGTATAGAGCATTGCCGCGAAAGGGTGTCTGTGATGCGTGCGCACGCCTTGTGCTTCAGATTGAAGGTGAGCCCTGAAACGCGCGGCAGGACTGGACCGCCAACACGCGAGCGGGGATCCTCTCATGCGCAAGGGGTCTTCCAGCGAGGCTGGCCGAGGCATGCACTTTCATGGATGGTCTAGGACCTGCCACCGGATGAATGGCATTCGTATCCTTGCTACAGGCCATATGGCAGCGGCCCGCCGACCGCTGCACCCCCTGCTTCGCGAACATTCTCGCGCAGCGCTTCCGGGTCACTGCAATGGACATCCGGATAGCAGCCGCCCAAGGCGGGCGCAACCCCGGACACTTCGATATGAGCCGTTTGTTGAGTGAGATGACAGCACTCCCCACTGCTAGAAAGTGGAGCGCCAGCCGCAGCCGTATGTCACCAGCGTACCTCTCTTTATTTGCACATGCGGCCACTCGACCAACGAGTGCCTCCAGCAGGTGCAGAGCAGAGCGAGCTCGCTGTCATGACCTTGCCTGATGTGCGCCGCATGTTGCAGGTGGCAGTCTCAAGTGACATGCCACACAGGTCCTGGACAGCATCCATAGGGATCTTGTACCGATGGGGTGTCACAATTCGAACAGCAAGTATCGATTAGTTAGTAACGATAACACTTAGGATTCAGCCTAAATTCATGTAATGTTTACAGTCTATCGTAGACTGTCTGATTTCGAGATCCCTTTCCCTCCGCTTACCGTATCGATCTAAGGCATCAGTATCCTCCTATGGCAAGGGCCAAAACTACTTGACTGAATATTGTATCTGTTTCGGTACAAGAAGGGGATAGAGTCAAGTATATTGGACTAGATCAGATGCTTAGAGCGGGTGACTGTCAATGTTCTATAATCCCTACAAAAAAGTGACTTCCATCGGGGCCGTCCAGGACCTGTAACATGACGCTATGTAGCAACAGACGAGGATGAGGACGACCTACAGCCATTTTTGAGGAATGTTGGTACGCATTATCACACGATGGAGCAGCCGATTTTGTGCTGCATACAATTGCTCGGATTTAGACGGACATGCGTTCGGATTCGCCCTTGGCACGACGCCATTCTCGCTCTGTCTCAGGAGCCTAGGTACGCAGGTTTGTCTGTTCCAAGCGGCGTGATCTCCTGCAACAAGTGTACTGGCTGGAGCAAATTACGTGATGAGTCGGACTGCCAGAAGACGCTTTGGAGGAGGGTGCAACAATCATACCGATACTGACCAGGCCCTTGAGCCTTTCTGTAGTGCTCCTAGTAGCCTGGGTAGCGAGTGTGTGATCTCGACCCTACCTGCTAATGTACGTGTTGCGAACAGCGATACACCGACACGGCCGACTACACACTCACGGATAGTTCTGTATACTACCTACCTATACTGTACAGTAATTTTGGTGAAGAGCCGCGTTACTTGCGGGCTGACCAGCCAGGTCATCTGACCATGGGTGACAAGCTCAGCGTTCACCCACTCGAACCAAATTTCCTGCCTATGTTGAACAGTCAGGCTCTTCACCGTTTGTTTTTCACCGTTTCTGCATCGTCCGCGGGTGACGTGCGCGGAACTGTAAGAGCGTGAGCCCCTCCGTTGCGGAAGGTGCAGGTGGTACGTGTGCGCGGTGGCTAGCAATGACGTCGGGGTCCAGGCAGCTTCGCTCAAGATGAGCATCTTGCCAACTTTGTCATGCCAACCTCCTCCCCATCTTCGACAACACCTGAATTTGTTCATCCAGAGCTTCTCCTCAGTCAGTCTCAAAGCAAGCGTTCAGGACCACCGCCACCATGACGCTCTACTACAGTCTAGTATGCTGTCTACTGTCCTCCTGGTCAGGAAGTCCAGAGCTAACCCTTGACAGGTGTTTTTGCTCCTCGTCTTCGAGATGGTCCTTTTCATGGCCTTGATCATCCCTATGCCCTTTACATGGAAGCGTAAACTCTTCACCTTCATCAGTGAAAATAAAGCGGTTGCAAAATTACAATACGGTCTGAAGGTTCGTGAACTGGAACTGGGCAAACGCTGCAGCCGGAGTAGCACACCACGTCGACGACAGCGGCTGACAAACACCGCTTAGATCACCTTCATCTTCATCACCATCCTGTTCCTTGACAGTGTCAACCGCGTCTATCGCGTACAGGTCGAAGTCGCCTCTTTCGGAAAAGACTCCGCAAAGTAAGCAGCAATCTGTCCGACCCACCTTGGTGAGTAGAGCGTTACTAACCATGTGCCTACAGGACTGTGGCTGTCGGATCTGAGCGCATGGAAGTGCAGGCGCGAAAGTTCTACTCCCAGCGCAACATGTACCTCTGTGGGTTCACCCTTTTCTTGTCCTTGATCCTGAACCGCACCTACATCATGATCTTGGACGTGCTGCGTCTTGAAGAAGAGAATAAGAAGCTCAAGGGAGACTCCAAGGCCTTTGGCGAGGAGTCTTCCAAATTGAGCGAGGCTCAGCGCCCTGGTGAGATTGGCCGTCTGCGCAAGGAGCTCGAGCAGCGCGACCGCGACATTGAGAACCTAAAGAAGCAAGCCCAGGGCCTGAGCAACGAGTACAATCGTCTCGGGGATCAGGTTTCACCGGCCGATTCTACGCCCAAGAAAGACCGATAGACGGTGCGCGCCTCGCAGTGATGCATCCGTGACGGAATCCTGCCGGATGCGGCGAGCTGCCAGCTCACAGCCCGGGCCATCTGCTGGGTTGTTGCCAGGCAGACAGGGGAAATTGGAGGAGCCAAAATTCAGGGAGATGATGGAAGTACTGATGGGGGAATTACCATGCTGCCCGGAAAATACGCAGTGCATTAGTTGACAGACCACTGCGCTTAGAGCCGCGCAATTGTTGATAGGACGACATCGCCCATGACGCGCCGAAAATGCAGATGAACAGTGAAGCCATGCGTCCGAATTGCACACAGACACAGTGACGAGCGTGTGACAGGCGGAGGAGGCAGGGGATGGTGTTGACGAAGATATTGACGACGGCCAACTTCTGCTCGTCGACGACGCACACCAGTAAGGCGCCAAGCATTCGTGCCCAAATAGCCTTTGCCGTCTGTCATCGAGCAGCACGCGAAGTGCCCTTGTCTCTTCCTTCGCCCTCTTCAACGATCCGAACTATCACTCTTCTCTCCGCACGCGATTCCTTTCCTCCCTTCGCTTTTTCTCCTCTTCTCTCTCCTCTTTCCTCCTACTACCCATCCTTCACCCTGACGCTTCCAATTTCTTTGGTGTCCTCTCTGTGCGCGCGCGATTCTGCTGCCATTCTTCCCTAGCTCGCTCCGGTGTTGGTTGTTCTCGTCGCATTGCTACTCTTGAATTGCCCTGCATTTCAACACCAGCCCTCATCCGAGTACGTCTGCCTCCTCATTCCAATCTCCAGCTTTCATTGCGAGGCGACGCTCTTCACCTCGTCGAGGCGGGATTCGATGCGCTGCCTGAGTTGCACTCAATTCCTATCAGCCGCGCTTCGTCATCGTCATGTCCTCTCACTGAATCCCCACCTTTCACTGTTGCCATCCCGCAACCCCCCCCAGAGTCGCCGTCACCTAACCCACTTCCTTCTCTATTCTGCCGCGTCTCTCCTCTACGTCTACCAACCGTCGCTTATTGTTTGTTGCAACAGATCCTTCTGCGACTTTTCGCATCCCTTCCAGCCTCGCGCTTCGTCGTCTTTGCCATCCTCTTAACGACCGACACGGTTTCACGACTGGTTCGCCCTCAAGAGCTCGTGCAGTCAGATCGTCTTCAAGACTCGCATCTCCATACACTCTAGCTGCGCGTTGAATCTCCAAAGACCAACTGCTTCAAGATCCCCGCATTTGCAAGCGATCTTTTCTCTGCAACGTCTCAACGATCTACACGGTTCGTCGTACCTGCTCATCTATACCCTGGCTCGCCGCTGCTGTCTGGGCGCAAAATCTCCACCAGATTAATGGCTGTTGCTGACTTGCTCTCATTCGCCGCGTTAGACCATATACGACTGCTTTCTGCGCCTTAGTCTGCCTTTCAGCCTTGCACACTTAGCATTCTATTATTGATCACGCCCGCTTATCGAATACGCTACTCTCCTTCCCGCACATCTGCTTGTCGAACATGAGCTTCCAGCCCAACTACGAAAGCTTTCAGGGCCAGCAGCCAAGTGAGGATGCTGCCGCCGCTGGGGCTGGTGCGCCTGGCGCTCCTCAGGGCGGTCCTGGTGCCCAAACACCCCAACAGCCCCCCATGGGCCAGCAACCTGGAGGCCCCGGCGCCCAGCCTCCGTTCCCTCCTCAGGGCGGCAATGGCGGTCCTCCCGGATCCTCCGGAGGTGCTTCGGGTGACGGCAAGACCACCCTATGGATGGGCGAGCTCGAGCCTTGGATTGATGAGAACTTCGTTCGCTCTGTTTGGTTTGGTCTGAATGAGCAGGTCAACGTCAAGATGATTCGGGATAAATTCTCCGGTTCTAATGCTGGCTACTGCTTTGTCGACTTTAACAGCCCGGAAGCTGCTGCTAAGGCGCTCTCCCTGAATGGCTCCCTGATCCCAAACTCCAACCGCCCTTTCAAACTCAACTGGGCCTCCGGAGGCGGTCTTCAAGACCGTCGGTATGCCATTTCTCCCTTGTCTGAAAGCTATATTGCGAGTCCTAACAGAGACTTTGTTAGGGATGACCGTGGCCCCGAGTACTCCATCTTCGTTGGAGATCTTGGCCCTGAAGTCAATGAGTACGTCCTAGTGTCTCTCTTCCAGAATCGCTTTGCCTCCTGCAAGTCAGCCAAGATCATGTCCGATCCCATCTCTGGCATGTCTCGAGGCTACGGCTTTGTCCGGTTTTCCGATGAGAGCGACCAGCAGCGTGCCTTGACCGAGATGCAGGGTGTCTATTGCGGCAACCGACCCATGCGCATCAGTACTGCCACCCCCAAAAATAAAGGCGGTGCAAACGGTGGTCCAGGTGGTAACATGCAAGGCGGGATGCCAGGTGGTGGCCCTCAACTTGGCATGTACAGCATGGGGGCTCCTCCCATGGGATTCTATGGCGCTCCTCAGCCTATGAACCAATTCACCGATCCCAACAACACCACTGTTTTCGTTGGCGGCCTCTCCGGATACGTCACCGAGGACGAGCTTCGGTCCTTCTTCCAAGGATTTGGTGAGATCACTTACGTGAAGATTCCTCCTGGCAAGGGTTGTGGCTTCGTCCAGTTCGTCCAACGTCACGCCGCTGAGATGGCTATCAACCAAATGCAGGGCTATCCTATTGGTAACTCTCGCGTACGTCTTAGCTGGGGTCGCTCTCAGAACAATTCAGGGCCCGCTGGCACACCTTACCGTCCGGCGCCCCCGCCTCCGGTCTATCAAAACATGGGCATCCCTCCCCACAACCCGTACGGTGGGTTTCAGCCCATGAAGTTTTAGACTAACGCAAATGTGCACCACACCACTGGAGGCGACTAGAGACTGGTCAACCTTGGAGCGACGCAACTTAAAAGGGAACCAAAGATGGTCAGGAAACCATTGATCAGCTCTGCACAGCAGCTTCGTGAGGCTCACCTGATCAATAGGAGCCCCGGTGGTCTCGGACGGGTGGGTGTTTTCTTTCCAGCAGGAAATGTGATGCGATGATGAGATTCCTATCGTGTTGGCCGAGGCTTTTTTTGACGAACCCAAAGGCTTCTGCAACGACGGTTCCTGTGCTCTGCGACCTTTCTTTTAAAACACGGACGACCATTTCTTTCCACGTACAAACGTTTTTCTTCGATTCTCACGCCTCCAGGCCGCATGCGCTTCAGTCTCGCGGAAGGCTACCATAATCTCCAATCGACTGTCTCGCTCGTCGACTCGAGCTGTCGTTACACTGCATTTGGATCCATGATCTGGCGCTCCTTACTGCATTGACTGGAGCATGCGGTTCGCGGCCTTTGCCTTCTGTTTGCTCTCCTTCTTCTGTATCTGCTGCTGTTGCTTTCCCACTATCAGAACCCGAAAAGTATTCCCTTATCTTGCTATCGGTCAAGGGCAAGGGCGTTGTCGATGCGGCGGCCCTGCCCTTCTTGGTTCATCTTTTCGGCGGATCCTTCATAACAGAACCGATTTCAGTTGGTGCAAAGCTCCCAGCTTGGTGTTTCAGGCCTGTTTCATGCGAGACTTCCCACTGTCTTACAGGGATGCCACGAAGCAAATGTCAACGCAAGCGATGGCGCTCGAGGAGTTAGTCTTTACTGCTTTCTGGGCAAAGTCTTCATTCCTGAGCATCATCACTGGGTTCTGATAAGGAAATTGGTCCTTGCCTGCTCTTGTCCCTTCTCTGGGCCAGATGCAGGATAGCATAAGAGAATGCAGATAATTTTAAAAGACAATTGCTCATTAAATCATTTTTACGAGCTTCTCCATGATTGCCAGCCTTGCAGTCAAAGAGCACTCTGTGCAAACGCATAGTAGAACTTTGAATGACTCCACTCTGAAGGCCTCCGCTGATAGGTTTTCATGCACGCTTAATTCTCTGACCAGAATAACAAGCATCGACGCTGATTGTGGCCAACCTCCATCTTGGCTACAAGGGAGCCAACAGCATGGCTACCATGTGAAAGTGCTACGCCACGGCCATTCTAATATTCTATGCCTACGATATCGTGCCAGGAAGCTGTCAAATGCTCGAACACGTGCTGACAAGGGTGTCATGTGAATAACAAGAAGATGAGTCAGCCTTAGCTTTTGATCAAAAAGCTGGAAATGCGATTCTTAATAATGACCGCTGGTGTAGGTACCTAGACAACATGTCGAGATTGGACCCCGTTGGGGCGCCAGCAGGTTTGGCCAAAAGACAACCTCGCCTGGTCGATGCCACAAGCCCGCATAAGCTGACCTCACCCCGTCTGAATAACCACCGCACCATTGTAGAGGTAGGTGAGCTGAGAGCCAGCAAGGCTTCCTGTCTGTACTAGTTCCACGCGATCAGCGGTTCTGCGCTTGAATTACTTCGCATCGTCCCGGTCAAGCAACATGTCTGTGTCGCACGCTAGATGTCGACCAATGACTAACACGGCTGCGCACCGATTTCTCGCTTAAGCGTGCATGGCTTGAGACAAGCTTCGCAGGCCGACTGACTCGGTGCTTTGTTGACCTTTTGAGAAGGAGACTTTTCAAACCTATGGTATCCCCCGGCCGCTCCTGTGAGATGCTTTTGCTCTGCCGTTGACATCCAACATGGACCCCATCTCCATCATCACACTCACCGCCACGGCCACGGAGGTGGTGTACAAGACGTCAGTCAAGCTATATACGTTCATTCAGGCCGCGAGGAGCGTTGACAGCCGCATCGAGGCGTTGGCTCAGGAAATCACCGGGGTGCGACGAGTTCTGGATGGCATCGGTCTCGTCTTCACCAATCCTGTTGTTCGCTCCGCTGCAGCTACCTCAAGCAGCAATGCGCAGATCTGGGCCGCCGTTGCCGAATCCGTAAAGGACTGCCTCGACACAGTGGCCCGTTTTGATCGAGAACTGCAGGGAACAGCTGGGAAGCGGGCCAGTAAGAACTTCTTTGCTCAGTCTGTCCGATGGGTAAAGCTTAGTCAGAAGTTGCCTGAGGTGGACGGGATACGCTTGCAGATGGGGGTTCATGCCCAGAATCTCAGCATCAGCTTACAGCTCGTGAACATGTAGGTTTCGACGAGAGGATGGTCGTGTTCAAGAGGCTGACGGTGCTCAAGTCTCGCAACGACGCTGTCACAGGACAAGGCTTCGACTGCAGGTGTCGGCAAGAGTTACTTGGCTCTTGAGTCGGCACTCAGCGAGCTAGATGTTGCAGAGGAGCCGCTCAGCAGCGATCCGGCGCAGGCTGAGCTGCGGAGACACACAAAGCTAGTGCGGAGCACTGCTCTTGCCGTGCTCAGCTGTACCGATGGTAGGATTGCGCTCAATCCGGACGATGCAGAGAGGAAGCAATATGTTTCGGCCTTCAAACGAGCTGTGACACTGCCTGCGATCCCGGCCTCTGAGACCCACTCACTGAAAACCGCTGTCGAAGGAGGAGAAGAAGAAGAGGCAGGAGAGGACCCATGCAACAGCGGCGATGAGGTAGAAACCATAATTGTTGAGACAATAATGGAGCGCGCCGACAAAGTGTTCCATGACGAAAAGTATGATGTTGCGGAAAGACTTTATCGAGACGTTTTCCAGCATCTTCGTAGCTTGTCACGATACCCTAGCTCGATTGATCTCGATAGTGCGCACCTTCGACTAACGACTTGCTGCATGCACCAAGATAAATGGCAGGAAGCGGAACTGCTCTTGGGCGTGTTTGTGCGGGACCTAGAAGCAGGTTCGGAGATCGCATCTGAGGCTAATCATCTCCTGGCTCAAGTTCACCTCTGTCTATACGACTTCGAAACGGCCTTGATATACTGTCGACGGGCTCTTGAGGCACGGAAGCGCGACAAAGCTGGACCAGCGTACCAAACTTCTGCTCGGCTGCAGGCCTTAATATACCAGGCAAACGGTGACCAACTCTCGTCGGAAATCTATGCGTCAAAGCTGCCGCCGTCATCGCCGCCTCTGCCACAATATATCCTCTCAAGATGGACAATGTACTCCACGCTGGAGCATCTTCAGACAACTCTCGCGGAGAAGGCCACTGCGATCGAAACGCTCATACGCGCGGAACTCCTGCCAGCGTTGCATAGAGAAGGCACTTCTCATCTTCGATCCATGGTTCCTCATTACGACCCCAGCATCACAACAGCGGACGCGACGAAGTGCTTGCGTCATGCCATTAACACAAAGAGTATTTCCCTTGCCACATTCCTACTAGCACTCATACCAGCGGAGAGTCTGGCTCAATTCGCAACAACATCACTGACACTATCAATTGCCCACTCTCCCATTCTCCGCCTTCTGCTAGCATCAGGAGCCGATCCTGTGGCCAGAGACACATCTGAGCGCCTCCCCCTTCACTGGGCTGCACTAGAAGGTTTCCTACCAGCTACGATTGCGCTGATAGAGGCAAGTCCCTCAAGTGCCATCGATGGGCAAGACAAGTCGGGCTGGACGCCGCTCGCCAACGCCGCAGCAGCCGGTCAGGGTCCCGTCCTACGATACCTGTTGTCCAAAGCCGCGAATACCGAGATTAAAACTATGAATGGGGATACTGCCCTCCAGCTAGCTCTTCGCGACCACAAAATTTCAAACGCTCTCGTGCTGATTGCTGCTGGAGCGGATATAAATACCGTCAACAAAGCTGGTGAATCTCCCATTCACAGAGCTGCGGATCTCAAGGCGGATGCTGATAAGGCTATCCGCTCGCTCGTCGAAAAGGGTGCACATGTGAATGCTGTTGATGGTCATGGATATACGGCTCTTCGTAAGCTTGTTAATGGAGGGCGCTTGCAGACGATTCGATTCCTGTTGGAGCGAGGGGCCGATCCGAATCTGGCGGCGAGGAATGCGCGGAATTGTGTTTATGAAGCGTGTGATTGGGGCCATGCGGATGTGCTGGGTTTGTTGTTGGAGTTCGGGGGAGATCCTGACAGCAAGTTCAGGGGCACTAGTGCGATGGCTTGTGCGGAGTCGAATAGGTATGAGTGGTGCGTGGCTCTTTTGATGAGGAAGAAGTTGGGAATGGTAGATTGATCCTTGGGCGATGGTGGTTAATGTTGACTCTGCGGCGTCGTGAGCAATTTAGCCTTGAATACTTCAATTGTGAGACAGTGTCAAAGGACCACTACTCGTAAGTTGCTGTTGTCTGATTGCATACATCACATCGTCTGTAACACAAAATGGAGGGACTGTAGTTGAAATAGAAAGGTAAATTCTTCATTGGCAAACTATCTTCACTCCAATGTCCATGTATTCAGAGAAAATGCAGGTCGTGAACTTCGTGTTTATCCTGCCATCAATCAAGCATCTTCTAAGCTTCAACCCTAATCACGCAGGCGTAATCTCTCCAGCAGCAACAGCAGCCTGATAGGCCACAATCTTCGCATGCTTCTTCTCCAGTCTCATCTGCTCCTTTCTCTCAGCATTCGCCTTTTGACGCACAATCTTGTCTGCTTCTTTCTTCGCGCGCTTCTCGGCAGCCGCCTTCCGCCGCAGTTTCAGCTCATCCTTCTCGGCCTTGAGCGCATCCGGCGTCAGATTCTCGGCCTTGAGTCGGCGCTTCTCCTCGCGTTTCTGTCGTTCACGTGCATACTTGACTTGCTTGGGCTCGCGAGTGGCCTTTAGTCTGGCAGCCGTCTCGGCCTTGCGGTCTTCTTTGATTTGCTTCTTCAGTCGCTTCTTGGCCTTGCGCTCCTGACGGACTCGCTCGAGAACAGCTTGGCGGCGGTTGTTCTTCTCCTTGCGCGATTCAGCGCTTTCTTCCGTCGCTTCCTCGTCTGTTGACACAATTGGCGGGGGGATGTAGATTTGGCTGGCGTTGTTATCGAACGCTGGAATGAGGGCGGAAACGGGCAGATTTTCAGGTTCGTCCTCTTTTTCAGAGAAAACTTGCTCTATTGGTGCGGAGAAGGACACACGCTTGACTTTCTTTTCCTTTTTGTCCTTTTTGGGTAGGGGTTCCGCGGCGTCGTCTGCTAAGGGCTGGTCTGCTGTTGTAGAGCCAATCGAAAGATCCTCTGATTTGCGACTCTTCTTCTTCTCTTTCTTTTCCTTCTTCTCCTTCCTGCGAGCGCTCTCGACGTCGTCGGAAGGCGTAGGATCGGCGACGTCTGCCTCGACCACCTTGTCCTTCTTGCTTCTCTTCTTCTTTGGCTTCTCGTCACTTTCGTTGGCGACAGGTGCGTCGCCTGCTTCGGCCTTCACTTCGACTTCTAGCTCCGCACGCTTGCGCTTCTTCTCCTTTTTCTTCTTTTCTTTATCATTTTCAGCTGCTTCGGTAGATGCGCCAGCAGGCTCGCCTTCAGGCACGAGCTTGACCTTCTTAGACTTCTTCTCCTTCTTCACCAAGCCGTCTTCGCTAACACTCTTTGTCTTCTTGCTAGACTTTTTAACCACTTCGTCGGTCGACATGATGGGATGTAACGTTCCTTCGAGGAGTTGTCCTTTTGTGAAATACGAGTATAGTCCAGCTTTACCGGCAAGGCGTGAGTTTGCAGTCGGAGGTAGGGTCTTGGACGACTGTGCGGGATCCCAGGCGTTCAGCCACCACTGGCTGGTGAAGTCGTTCTTCTTAGTGCCTAGACCGGCCGCCTCTGCACGGCGGGTGATGAGCAGTGGTTTCGCAAGTCCACGATTAGAAGTGTCGAGTGAGTGACCGTCGCCGCGCCAACCTTGGTTTTTGAGATAGACGGCCGCGTTCATAACTTGACAGGCCGTAACGCTCAGATGTTGCTCATCCGCGCGGGCCAGCTCATTGGGGTGGACAAAAACTTTTGTCGGCGAGCGGCCGCAGTGAGACTTTCTTTGGCCCCGACCGCTGAGTCAGCACTCTAGCGCCGCCCAACTCTAACGCGATCCTCCGTTCCCTTGTCTTTGAAGGGTTGCCTCTCTTTCCATCGCAACCCAATACTATCTCCTCCTCCCTCGTCTACCTCTCTTCCTACCATCAGTGATCCTCCTGATCCGTTCCCCTCTACGAACTCCGTGACTTGTCGCCGGGATATGATACCGGGCCGCGCTTGAATAACCTTTGCGCGAGACGACGCGCTGCGTCTACTCCGCTTGAACCTGATCTTCATCCTTCTGGCTGCGCTCGCTCTCGATTTGACGATTTGAAGGAGCTTCGACGGTTTTTTTTTTGCATCATAATATAGTAGTTTACTTGCGCTTTCGAGATGGACTTTGAAGAAGATGGTGGCTGGTCTGAAGAGGAGCTGCGCTATGGCCACAACGATGCAGATGTGTGGCCTGTTATCAAGTCCTACTTTGCCGCCAAAGGACTGGTATCGCAGCAGATTGACTCTTTCGACGAGTTCCTGACGCACACCGTCCAAGACATTATTCGTGATCATCCATCTGTCATCTACAATGATGAAGTTACACAAAATTCACTCGAAGATAATCCCATCATTCAAAGGCGTCACGAGATTTCCTTTGGAAAAGTCTACATCTCAAAGCCACTTCTGACGGAAGGAGACGGCACAAATCAGAATCTGGAACCGCAAGATTGTCGTCTGCGGAATCTCACATACTCGAGTCCTCTGTACATGGAGATTGACTACACGGTCAGAAATGCACGCGAGCGGGCCTTGGACGCTGAGGAGGCTGGCGAGAATCCCGGAGGTGACAAGGATCTGTTCTGGGAAGAGGAATCCCGGAAGACTATTCGAACCTACATCGGCAAGGTACCGATTATGCTCAAGTCGAAGAACTGCGCATTGACAAACATGACGGAGGAAGACCTTTTCAGAAAGGGCGAATGCCCGTATGATCAAGGTGGCTACTTCATCATCAACGGCAGTGAGAAGGTCTTGATTGCGCAGGAACGAAGTGCCGGCAACATCGTTCAGGTGTTTCACAAGAGAGATTCGCCAACTCCGTACGTTGCGCAGATCAGAAGTTCGCTGGAACGGGGCAGTCGCCTCATCTCGGAATGCGAGGTGCGCATGCATGAAAAGAGAGAGCTTCAGTCTCGCGGAAGCGGAAAGCCCATGTCGGTTCATCTGCCCTACGTCAAGGAGGATATTCCGCTGGGTGTGCTCTTCCGTGCGCTTGGTGTCGTTTCAGATGAGGACATCCTCAAGCACATTGTCTTCGACCGCCGCGACACACAGATGCTGGAAATGCTGAAGGCTTCGATAGAGGAATCATTCGCGATTCAAGATCGCGAGACGGCGCTAGACTATATTGCCAAGCGTGCTGGTCAATCGCAGATTCGAGAAAAGCGTTTGCGTTTTGCCCGCGATATCTTGCAGAAGGAGTGGCTGCCGCACATTTCACAAGACCCTGGAAGTGAGACGCGCAAGGCTTTCTTCTTGGGCTACATGGTCCAGAGGTTGCTTCGTGTCGCGCTGGGTCGTGCCGATGAGGATGACCGTGATCACTTCGGTCAGAAGCGCCTAGATCTGGCAGGACCTCTCATGGCCAACCTTTTCCGTTATCTGTTCAACAAGCTGGCCAAGGACATTCAGCGCCAGCTCAAGCTCGATATTGAGAACAGCAAGGAGTTTGATGCTCATAGGCTTATTCGACCCATGATCATAACAAACGGCCTAAAGTACTCGCTGGCTACCGGTAACTGGGGTGACCAGAAGAAGGCCAATACAAAAGCTGGTGTATCGCAGGTGTTGAACCGTTTCACATTCGCCTCGACGCTTTCGCATTTGCGAAGAACAAACACGCCCATTGGCAGAGACGGCAAGATTGCGAAGCCCCGTCAATTGCACAACACTCACTGGGGACTCGTGTGTCCAGCTGAGACCCCCGAAGGACAGGCTTGTGGGCTGGTCAAGAATCTGGCGCTCATGTGCAATGTCAGTGTCGGCTCTCCTGGTTACCCCATCATCGAATTCATGACTGGTCAAGGCATGGAGCTGCTCGAGGAGTATGAACCCTTGCGCAATCCTGACTACACCAAGGTCTTTGTCAACGGTGTGTGGGTAGGTGTGCACAGAGACGTCGAGCACTTGAACTATGAAGTCTTGAAGCTACGTCGACAAGGATTGCTTACATTCGAGATTAGTATCATTCGCGACGTTCGTGAGCGCGAGTTCAAGATATTCACAGATGCTGGTCGTGTCATGCGCCCGCTCTTCACGGTCCAGCGAGATCCTTCAATGCCCAACTACAAGCGGATGAACCTGACAAAGGACCATCTGACCAGACTCCAGGAGACACTGGACTGGGGACTCGATGCTCCGAACCCAATGACCTGGTTTGACCTCGTGAAGAATGGTATTGTCGAATTCCTCGATGCGGAAGAAGAGGAAATGGCAATGATCCACATGTCCCCGTCGGAATTTGACAGAGTGTACTGGAAGGAAGTGCATGGTGCTGGTGCGGTTGAGGGCGACGACGACGAAGAAGTCGACGAAACAGCCCGCAAACCTTTTATCAACGACCTGACCACCGAATTCACGCACGTCGAAATCCACCCCAGCATGATATTGGGGATTTGCGCCAGTATCATTCCATTCCCTGATCACAACCAATCTCCTAGAAACGTCTACCAATCTGCCATGGGTAAGCAGGCCATGGGTATCTTCCTGAGCAATTTCCACTACCGTATGGAGACCATGGCCAATGTTCTCTACTATCCTCAGAAGCCTCTGGCCGTAACAAACTCGATGGAGTTCTTGCGATTCAAGGAATTGCCCGCTGGTCAGAACGCGATTGTCGCCATTGCCTGCTACTCCGGATACAACCAAGAAGACTCTGTGATCATGAACCAGAGCAGTATCGATAGAGGTCTCTTCAGAAGTTTGTACTACCGCACGTACGTGGACGTGGAGAAGTCAGTGGGTATGAGCATGGTCGAGGAATTCGCAAAGCCAACGCGCAACGACACCCTACGCCTCAAACATGGCACATACGACAAGCTTGACGAAGATGGTCTCATCGCTCCTGGCACACGTGTCTCTGGTGAGGACGTGATTATCGGCAAGCGCGCACCTCTAGATGACACATCGGAAGAGTTTGGCCAACGTACAAAGGCTCATCGATACCGCGACGTCTCGACACCACTGCGATCTACTGAGGCAGGTATCATTGATCAGGTTCTGGTCACGCACAACGACCGTCATCGATTCGTCAAGGTACGTACGCGTACAACCAAGGTGCCCCAGGTCGGTGACAAGTTTGCCTCTCGTCACGGTCAGAAAGGTACCATTGGTATCACGTACACGCAAGAGGACATGCCTTTTACTCGCGAGGGTGTAACTCCTGACATTATCATCAACCCCCACGCCATTCCCTCTCGTATGACAATTGCCCATTTGGTCGAATGTCTGTTGTCCAAGTCAGCTGTGCTTCAAGGGCGAGAAGGTGACGCCACGCCATTCACAGACACTACCGTCGAAAGCATCTCGGAGCTCCTAGCGCAATTCGGCTACCACTCGCGTGGTTTCGAGGTCTTGTACAACGGCTCCACCGGCAAGAAGCTGGTAGCGCAAGTCTTCTTCGGACCAACCTACTACCAGCGTCTCCGTCACATGGTCGACGACAAGATCCACGCGCGTGCCCGCGGACCCGTGCAGATCATGGTGCGCCAGCCCGTCGAAGGTCGTGCGCGCGACGGAGGTCTGCGTTTCGGCGAAATGGAGCGCGATTGCATGATTGCTCACGGCGCCAGTGCCTTCCTCAAGGAGCGTCTGTTTGACGTTTCGGATGCGTTCCGCGTGCACGTCTGCGAGATTTGCGGCCTGATGACACCCATTGTTAACCTTAAGAAGGGACAGTTTGAGTGCCGGGCCTGCAAGAACACGACAAAGGTTGCGCAGATCCATATTCCTTATGCGGCTAAGCTGTTGTTTCAGGAGTTGGCGGCGATGAACATTGCAACTAGGTTGTATACTACGCGCAGTGGTGTCTCGGTTCGCTAAGAACTGTTGGACGGGGTCTAGGACCGAGCGGGTTTCTGATGCCCGCCTATCTAGTAATATGCCACTGACTCATTGCACATCACTCTAGACCCAGGATATTGCACACTTTCTTGGGCTGGGTAAGTGAACTTCGATCCAGCAGGGCTAACAGACATTTCTACCAAAATATTCTTACGGTGGCTGGCGACTAATGTTGAGGGTCATTCTTGAGCTCGCCGTATAGGCGATGATTTCCTTTTTATGCATGCACCGGCGCTAAATGGTGGGCATGAGCCCTGATTGACAAGGATGCCGCTGAACAAGAAGCAGAGCGGCACAAAGGGATGCTTGAAAGTGGAAGAAGATTGCGCATGCAGAGGGGGGCAAAGTCAAAGTAGCATTAGATATTCCGACGTGCAGCAGATGCCAAATGAACATCAGCTGACCGAGGCCCTCTTTCCTCATTAAAAACCACCTGGCGCTGTGCATACATGTTTTCCAGTCGTGAAATCGCGCAACACTGATCTGAGCCCTCATTGAAACTCGACTCTTCCTCCAGGAAACCAGGGACGCTGCACCAGAAGTCCAGCTGCCTTGTTACGTCCCCCTTCGCTGCTCCATGCGCCGCCGCACGCGCGCTACATCTCCCTCAAACTTGCCCTTCAACTCCCGCTCGCGCTCCTTTCTCTTCTCGCGCAGCTGGAAGCGGTAAAAGTCAGACATGCCCTCCTTCTTCTTCGCCTCCTTGGCGCGCATAGCCTCGAGTGCCTCTGCCGCAGCCTCGTCATTCCGGCTTGGTCTTGGCCCGCGCGTGACGGTGATGAACCCATCTTCGTCTGGCTCTGCGGCTCGAGCGGTGCGTTTGCGCGCCTGCTCCGCTTCGACCTTGGCCAGATTGAGCATGTAGCTGTCGACTAGTTGCGACAGTGAGGACGACGCAGGACGTGAGAGAGCAAGGTGGGTTTTGTAGCGTGCTGAGCCGAGGGATTTCACGTCGGCTGCTTTTGAAGGCCAGAGGATGCGCGGCGCAGAGGGGGAGGAGGCGTAGAGTTGCAGGGTTGAGAAGAGGTGTGTCATTGTTGCGCGGGAGTCGAGGATGATGATTGCTGCTGAGCCGGCGGGGTGCAGGGCTCTGTCGAATGTGGAGGGGAAAGGGGAGGAGAGGGGGTCATGAGGCGTGTCGTTTTCATCGTCATTGTCTGTGTGCTGGCGCTTTCGCTTCTTGCTTTTTGCCGTGGATGTCTTTGCGGCGGGGAGGGAGGGAAAGGTTATGGAGGTTATTGTGGGGCGGGGCGTGGAGGATGGGGCGTGTGCGAGGAGGGGCTTGCAGGTGAGGATTGAGCGGAGGTGTGAGATTGTTGTGTCCGGGGGGATGTTTGCTATGAAGAGTGACTGGGGAGCGAGTTTGGTGGGCACTTTTGGGGTGTGCGGGCGGATGTAGAGGTTGTGTGTTGCTTCGTGCGGGTATGAAGCTGTGGCGGGATATGTGATTGGGACGACCAGGTAGTCTGAGATGGTGGAGGAGGTCATGTTGAGGAGAGGTCGACCTGCGCGCAACAAGAATCATCAGGCGACTGCAGGCATGTAAGTTACAGACAGTAGGTCGGTCAATGGTCATGACTTCAGCTGCAGCCTCCACGCCTACTCGAGATTTCGAGATTTCGAGGAAAAGTTCGCGCCGCAAAGTTTCTCCGGGCCCGACGCGCCGTTGGGTCCTTGTCTCTCGTAGGTAGTCGTGGTAGTGTGGTAGTCTCAGGTACAAGCGTGACTTTGGAGCCAGGAGAGGCCAGCTGACAGGGCTAATTAGGCTGTGTGAAGTCATGGACGCGACACGCGCACTTCATGCCCAAGCCTGCTGTCGACGAGGCTGTAGCTGTCTGCATCGCCTGTCTGGTCTCTTTGAGCATATCTGTCTGTACGCTTCGAGCATCGACTTCTCCCAAGGGCTTGGCCGCGGCTCGCCAGGAACCCCTCTTGCAGCTGGCCGTCAAGCCTCGTCAGCCATCGTCTGCGGTCTAGAAGTCACTCCTAAGTAGATAGATCTATCGTCCGCCGTTCGTGACTCGCCAAACTCCAAAGTCCCATGTCTGCGATCGACGCAATTACATCGCCCAACCTCTAATCCACATCACTTGTTCCTCCATTTCTCCGCTTTCTCCTCCCCTTGTCTCCGCCTGCCCACGGCTCATTGCATCCTCCGCTCCTTTGCAGTCTACATCTTCCCCCCCCTTTGTCCTTTCCATTCTACCTACCTTCCTACTTAGCCCCCTCCCCCACCCTCACCACCACTTGCACTCCTACCATCACAAGCACGCATCATGCCTTCGCCAAAGCGGAACCGCTCCATCTTCTACATTGGCATTGTCATCTTCCTCGTCATCCTCTACGTCGTCACCGGACCCTCCAACACAGAACGCAATGCCTTCTACCGCAAGACAGTAGCTGTAATGGAAGCCAGAGCAAAAGGCGTAGAGCACATTCTCCAGGACAGAGGCCGCAAGGGCCAAACAGTAGAGCAGCCCCCAACCCACGTCAGCCCAGAAGAAGAGCTCAAGGGCCGTCTCAAAGAAGCAGAGCACCAAGCCAAGAAGAGTGCAGACGAGCGCTACAACAAATTCAAGGACAGCGGTGCAGGCATCGCTGCGGCAGAGCAGGTCGCTGACCAAGCTGCCCTCGCCGGCCAAGTCTACATTGACAATCAGAAGAGCGTCGCTGGCCGCGTCAAGATGCCCGCAGAGCCTGAGGCGACGCAGAAGGAAAAGGACGAGGCCGTGCGCTTGAATGCCGTGGATCATTCGCAGGAGGGTGTGCTGAAGATTTTTGAGGAGTTGATCTCGCATTCGCCTATTACTATCTTCTCCAAGAGCTACTGTCCGCACTCGGCTAGGGCTAAGCGGATTTTGTTGGAGGATTACTATATTGAGCCTGCGCCGTATGTCGTTGAGCTAGACTTGCATGACAATGGTCCGGCGCTGCAGGATCTACTGCTGAAGATTACGGGAAGACGGACGGTTCCTAATGTCTTGGTTAACGGCAAGAGTGCCGGTGGTGGAGACGACATGGCTGAATTGGCCAAAGATGGGACGCTGAGCGAGAAGTTTATGGAGATGGGTGATGGTCTTTTGAAGAGGGTCAGGCGCGGTGGAAAGGCACAGAATGGCAAAGCTCCCAGACGCCGTTAGGAGGGAGCGTCACTTTGATAATGGACAAATTGCAGATAGTTGTACATGGTAAATGCACATCAGTAAGGTTCTAGAGTACTTGTTCCAAAGTCGTGGTCGTCGTCTCTATTCTTGCTGGTCCAGGCAGCCTAGCTGTGTTGGTGCGATACATCAGTTGGCTATGTACAAGTTTGCGTCTAGGTCTTCTTTGGAGCACCATTATTGCCCTGTCTGACCCATTCAGCGAATTCTCGGCTGGCCTCTCTGACGTCCCAGAAGCCCTTCCTTTCATCCAGTCCTCTAAAGGGGTTGCCGGTTCCACCTCTCCCAGTGATTTCTGTAGGCGCAGATGGGACTACACCGAGCTTATTCCTTGCGTACTCCTCTCTTGCATCGGCGCTGGGGTCCCATCCCTCGCGCTCAATCTTGCCTGCCCAGTCCGCCCAGCGGATTGGTCGCAACGGTTGTGCGGACAAGACCAGTGATAGAATCAACAGTATCGAGGATCCTAGTAGCTCGATGGTGATGTCGATTGGCAGGTTTGTAGATGCAGCTAAAAGCGGGTTTGCGGCGTGATGGTGCTCGTGGACGCTGTACAGACTGCGGTGGTGGTTAGCGATGGAAACCGCCATGATTTCGGGGGCATCCTACGAGTGCAGGAGCAGCAGACTTGACACTGCGGTCAGACCTCTGGCAAGGAGCGACATGGTGTATTCGTTCGGCGCGAATAATGGGGCGGATGGAGCAACACCTGTACTGCGGCGTCAAGGTGAGACTGCTCTAGGATGAGGTAGGTAGTTCAGAGGTCTCGTTCTTGGCACGTCAATTGAGGCTCTTTCCTGTTCACCTCATGACTGACATGCGCGTGCCCTGAATCTTCCTTTCAATTTGTCCCTGGATTCTGAACCACATTGGCCGTCTGCACTGATTTGACGATGCCGTTGACAGACAAGCAATATTGATGCAACGACCCGCAGCATTAAGACCGCGAGCGTTCCCCAAGCCTCATCGCAACCTATACGCTCTCCCAGCTCAACGACTGTGGAGGTTGCGCGGCGCTCTTCACATCCAGTCAGACGCCAGACATGCCTCCACGCACCGCCCGGATCCGCTTTACCGGAGCCATTGGCTCTTTGAGAAGGTCGATTCCGCTTCTGCCGTACAAGATGGAGAGGTGAAAGAGGTGACTGGCGAGCCAGGATGGAAACAGCTTTTAAACAACCATGAGAAACTTATTTCTCTTGCCTCCCTCGAAGACAAGACTTTAGTAGAGAGCATCCTGGGCAGGGAACGCTTTCGAACTGACATGAGCCTCTGGAATGCCCTCTTGTCCACCCGGATCCGTCTCCACGGACCATTCGCCTTAGTTCCTATCTTGAAAGAAATGGCAGAAAGGAAGGTTCTACTGCCTGTAGTAGGCGAAGAGGCAGATTTCTTCTGGCATACGGCAATCGAGGCTGCCATTCAGAAAGATCTCCTGAGTGAAGTACTGTACAAAGACCTACAAGAGACGCTACAGAAGCGAGGGCAGCTCTGGGAGCCGCTGTACGCAACGGTGCTGTCTCGTGCTTTGGCGTCGGACACGAAGTCGGCAATATTCTGGCACGAAAGGCTCCAAGACTTGGGCCTCGCGACTGAAGGCAACTTCAAGACTGTCGTCAGAAATGCGGTAAATGCTAGTGACAGAGCGACACTCAGACGGTTCGGTTACCTCTACCGGACGATAAAGCCAGGAACTTATCACATCCACGACTTTATCATCCCAAAGATTAAAGGAAGCAAAAAGTCCGTATATCGATGGCAAGCACTTCTCGTATCCATGAAAGACCTCCCTGCAGATATCTCGAGTCTGCCAGTGGAGCTCCAAAAGAGAGCTGAGGAAATCCTTCGCCATAGACCGATCGACGAGACTACGCTCGAAAACGAGACGTCTGGTCCCAATAGAGACCTATCTCTCGATGATGATATGAGAGACTTGACTGACCATCTCCGACGTCAGCGAAAGCTTGCAGTCGAAAGTATCAGAGGCCTCGAGCCTGATGGTATTAGTGATGACACGGCGGCACGAGCGTTTGCGACCACTCTGTTTTCAGTCGAGGCCATAGTCCGAGCTCTTGCAGGACTTGGTCTTCAAGTTCTAGGACCTGTAGCCCTCAGACAACTGTGTCTACGATGCGATGGGCCCCAAGACGTGTGGCAGAAAGTGGTCCTGCTACAGGAAAGGAACGTTTCGCTATACCCTTGTGCCTACAGCAAGTTCATCTACTTTCTAGCAAAGAGAGGCCGAGGCGACATTCTGAAATCAACCTTGGACTGCGATTTACATCCAGATACATTTGGAGATGCCGACACTCAGAAGCAATTGTTGCGGGAATACCTTTCCCGGCAGGACATGGATCAGGCATATCGGACACTGGTATTGATTACCCTATTCTATCCAGAGAAGATTGGATCCATCTGGAACGCCATGCTTAATCACGAGGTTGACAAAGGTCCTGCCCGAATCAAGGCAATTGTCGACGACATGCTGAGCAACAACATCCGAATCACCTCAAACTCGATCAAAAACATATTTCTGAACGTTGCACGCATTCGTCGGCAAACGAGATTCCCGGACTACTGGACCAATCAATTGACCCAGCCGCAAGAAGGGTCTTATGATGATCTGAGGTTCATGACACGCCTGTTCATGGATGTCACGCGCCAGGGTACAATGGTTCCTCCGGACGTTTGGCAGGGACTGCTCAAGTTCTACGCAATGGACGGTAGGCTTATGGAGATGGAGAAGCTGGCCATGTGGCTCGCGGTCCGCTTCCCTCCACGGAGCAGTCTTGTGCATCGCAAAACATTCTTTCACGCTAAGAGTCGGTCCACCATCACGCGGAAAACTTATGAAGGCATTTTCAACGCGTCGCTGCAGAAAGCGATCATCGAATGGGGGTTCAAGACCATTGGACACTGGATGCCGTGGAAACAGCTCACGTTAGGATTTCGTTCAGCAGTGCTTGCAGAACGGAACAATGAGTGGCGGCACGATGAAGTAGCTGTCCTACGTTGGTGGGATCGCGGTCTTCTGCTCTGCCGAGAACTCCAGAGACTTGGTTTCCGGGTGGATCCACGGATGGTGGAGTCAATTTGCATCAAACGACTACGAACTCTTTTCGGGGAGAAGCGATCTGAAAAGCTCGAGAACGTGCAATCACGGGACCGAAATCTGTTAACCATTCGAGAAATTGTGGCGAGGGCGAATGAGATATTTGACAAGCAGGTATTCCAGGGTGTATTACATCTTCCGGACGAGCAGCTTGCAGAACGGCTATTTGCGCGAGACGCCGAGGAGACGATGCGTGGATCTGAGCGGCAGCGTCGATTTGCCAAGATGCTGCTTGATGCAACCGAGTTCGAGGGAAGAATACTGGATCTGTATGGAAATTTTGGCGGACGGCCGCAGGCACAGCAAGTCTTTGAGCAGATCAAGGTGCGGCTTGAACGGCTTGAGGCGGAGCATCGAACGCGAGCGTCTTGGAGCCCTTCAAGACCTTTGCCAAAGGCGGCCCACGAGGCTACGGACGGAGAGCAGCGGCAACTCCTTGCGAACGGCTGAGATTTCTGGGACTAGCAGTTCAGCAACAATGATACCCATTAGGCCACCGTGACGTGCATTTCTACGGTCGTTCTCGAAGCTCGCTAAGCCGTAGCATCGAAGCTACACCCGACTTCAGATCGCAACGAGCTTCCTCATGGCGCCGCAAAGCGAAGTTTTCCACGTGGCCGAGACCGTCGAGCGTCGGAGGACCCGCGACGGAGAGCTCATTCTCACTGGTCATGCGCAATACTACCTTGTTAGCCTGATGGTTAGCAGGGTTTGACCAACGCGGGGTGGCATAGCCTTGGCTTGTGGCTGAGATTCCAGACCCTGGTGACCACCACTCCAAGCACCATCAGCAACCTGCGATTTCTGCTTCTCTGCCTGCCGTGCCTGCCCAGGCTCACGCCTTCGCTTCTTGGCTGACATTGCCTGGCTCAAAATGTCCTTTCGCCGACGCATGCGAGATTGAAATCTCGATAGTATTTGAGCCCTCTTGTCGGCCTTACTCGTGAATTGTTTCGAGTGATTTCTGAGTCCTTCTTATCTTTAGTCAGCCCTACAAGCACCTGATTGTTGCACTCGACAAGATGGCCCCTCAGGACGCCGGCGTGACTAGTGGCTTCGCTGCCCACGATGCTTCATCCAAGGCTCCTCCCTCCTACGCAAAGAACGTCTATGAGATTACTGAAGAGGAGAAGGCTCCCCGTGCAGATGCTTCAGCCGACATCACTGGCGGCAAAGAGGCCGGTGACACCACTCACCGCACTCTGAAGCCTCGTCACATTCAGTTGATAGGCATTGGTGGAACCATTGGAACTGCTCTCTATGTGTCCATCGGCCGTGGTTTGATCAATGGCGGCCCAGGTTCCCTGTTTATCGCCTTCACCTGGTGGTAGGTCATCGCTTCACTCAAAGTAGCTCTCGTACATTTGCTGACTTGACCCAGGTGTACCTTTATTGCCGCAGTCACAATGTGTATGACTTTCCCACTCCATCCCAGCTCTCTTTCTTGCCATGCTATGACAGACGCGAACGGCCTCTGCGTATCTTCATGCCCCACGCAACATCCTGCTTGCCCAAATGCAACACCTCCCAGAGCACTCTTGCCCATTCTAACTCCTATGCAGGCATGGCTGAAATGGTCACCTATCTCCCAATCTCCTCTCCTTTTATTCGCTTCGCAGGCAGATACGTTGACGAGGCGTTCGGTGTTGCCGCTGGCTGGAACTTCTTCATCTTCGAAGCTGCCTTGGTTCCGTTCGAAATCGTCGCCTGCAATGTCATCATCCACTACTGGTCCACTGCAGTGCCTGCAGGTGGTATCATTGCCATTGTCATAGCCCTGTACTCGGTCCTCAACATGTTCGCTGTGAAGTGGTATGGAGAGACGGAGTTCTGGGCTGCCCTGGGCAAGGTTTTGCTGATCGTTGGTCTAATTGTCTACACCTTCATTGCCATGTTGGGTGGCAACCCTCTAGGCGACAGATTTGGCTTCCGCTTCTGGAAGGAACCAGGCGCTTTCACTGGCCCTGTCGACGACTATGGCGTTGGACTTGGTCGCTTCCTCGGGTTCCTGCAGTGTCTCATTCAGGCTTCCTTCACCATTGCCGGTCCCGACTACGTCTCCATGGCTGCGGGCGAGGCCGAGAACCCACGAACTGTCATGCCCAAGGCGTACAAGGCAGTCTTTTACCGTCTGACCGCATTCTTCGTCCTGGGTTCTCTGGCAGTCGGCATCCTCGTACCCTTCAACGACGCAGAGCTCACTGCAGCTTTCGAGAACTCCCTGCCCGGTGCAGCTGCCTCGCCATACGTCGTCAGCATGAACCGTCTTCGCATCAACGTCCTCCCGCACATTGTCAACGCCATGGTCCTTGCCTCTGCCTTTAGCGCAGGCAACTCGTACGTCTACTGCGCCTCTCGCTCTCTCTTCGGTCTCGCGCTCGAAGGCAAGGCGCCCAAGATCTTCCGCAAGACGAACAGGAACGGTGTACCCTACTTTGCCGTCCTCGCCGTCCTCGCCATTGCCCTCCTCAGTTTCCTACAGGTCAGCAAGAACGCCGCTGTCGTGCTGCAGTGGTTCGTCAACCTAGTCACTGCCTCGCAATTGATCAACTTCTGCTGCATGTGCGTCACCTTCCTCGCTTGGCGCCGCGCTCTCGATGCGCAGGGCGTTGATCTAAGGTCGCTGCCCTTCCGCGCACGCTGGGGCAAGACGTGTGCGTGGTATGCGCTGATAGGGTGCTTCATCATGACTTTTGTAGGCGGGTACAGCGTGTTCTTGCCCGGAAACTGGGACATACCCACTTTCCTGTTTAGCTATGCCATGGTTGGCATTTTTCCCGTGCTGTACGTTGGGTGGAAGCTAGTTAAACGGACCAAGATTCGCGATCCGAGGACGGTGGATTTGGTCACGGGTGTGCGGGAGGTGGAGGAATATACTGCTAATTTTGTGCCCAGGGGGCATAAGAATGAGTTTGAGCGGTACTGTGAGGTACTTTTTAGCAAGATTTTACGGTTGTGGTAGATTTGGGATTTCGAGATTGGAGTGTGATTGATTGGCCCTCTCACAAGATAGTTACAGTACCTATACCTAGGTAGGTATGTAGGTATTTTAGAGGTGCTTTACTTCCACCGATATGAGTAGAGGTACTCTGAATTTTTATACAAGCAAAAGTTACTGTGTACTCTTACTTCATGGAAGCAGAGACTCCTACCTTGGGGATGTAAGAGAGCAGATGATTCGGGCCATTATGCTGGGAAATCCTCCTGCTTGATGAGAGGATATCATGTCATGACCCTTTGCTATGATTTATGAGTTGAAATGCAAGGTCTTTTGTATTCTCACTTTCGTCTTCGTCTTCGTCTTTTCTTTTCTTTTCATTTTTTCTTTTATTTTCTTCCTTTTCTTTTTTTTTATTTTATTTTGGTGGGCATTAGATTCAATCGTGCTGTGCTGTGCTCTGCTCTGCTCTGCTGCACACTAGTCAAGTACCAGGTTGAGCAACAGTCAACCTAAGCGCCAGCACGTCAATGTCACGCATTCTTCACTGGGCTGTGAGCCTGTGAGCCTGTGAGCTTGTGAGTCTACCTAGGTACCTACGTACATATTGGTTACCTACATATCTACCTACATACATACCCAACGCACGACCAAGATGTCCAATCGAATGTTGTGAGGAATTCATTTACAGAGAAACTGCCTACACTCTCAAAATTGCCAGAATCACCAAATAACCCCCGAAAAAAAAAATTCACCAAATAGCCAGATTGAACCCCTTGATCCGCAGCCGCACCCAGCCAAAACACAGCAGCGCAGCAGCATAGCTCAAGCCAGTGAACAGCACAACACCCCAGTACATCTCTCTGCCCTCGCGGCCCGTAGCCTTAATCAGCGCCCCGGCAATAGGCAAGCCTGTCAAACTGCCAAAGGCAACGACCGTGTACGCGCTGGCGTAGTACCGCCCGTACTCGCGCGTATCGCACAGCTGACCCACACAAATCGGGGTCAAGCTAATGTTACTCCCCGAAGCGAATCCAAAGGTCACGGCGAAGACAATGACCAGCGCGACGGAGGGCTTCACAGGGGCCAGGGCGTCCGAAAGCCAGAAACCAAAGACGGCGATGAGGCAGAGGATGATGGAGAGGATCATGGTGTTGTACCGGCCCCATTTATCCGCTATGGCGCCGGGCAGCCAGCGACCAAAGCACGATGCGGCATTCATGATGGCGATGAGCTGATATGCGAAAGCGCCTGGGCCAGTGACTTCGCCCTCGAGACCTTCGCGCGCAAGGTAGTAGCTGGTCAAGTACGTGACGGGGATGAAATATGCCCATTCGACGAAGAAGATGCCTACGGTCGTGACGAAGAGGGCACCGGTGCCGTCGAAAAAGATGCGCGGGTCAAAGAGCATGTCGCGCCAGCTTGTGTCTGCGCCCTTTCGCGGGGGCAGGCGCGAGCGGCAGAGGAGGACGCCGAGGAGGACGAGAACGAGGATGACGAAGCCGAGGACGCGCGTGGACCAGGCCCAGCCCAGACGGGGGAGGAGGGATTGGAGGAGCAGGGGAAACATGATACCTCCTGCTGAGCCGCCTGTTGCTGCTATGCCGGTTGCTGTGCCGCGGTTTTTGTTGAACCAGTGGGCTATGGCGGCTATGCTTGGGGTGAAGAGGAGGGAGGCTGCTATGCCTGTTGTTAGGCCGAGGTTGAGCATGAATGCCCTGTTGAACTCTCCATGTTAGTCATTGGTGCTCAGGGACCGATGAGGAGAAACAGAGAAACATACCAATACGACTCGCAAATGCCAAGCGTAAAAACAGCAATCAGCATCAGAGCTCCTCCAACACCTAACAGCCACCTCGGTCCCTTTGCATCGAACACGGGCCCTATCTGCACGCCCCCGAAGAAGACGAGAAAAACAAGTAATCCGAAGATCCAGCCGATGCTGCTCTCGTCATGCCCAGCAAGCTGATGCGAAGAAACATATGCCTCAAACACGCCAATCGTGTTGACGATGCCAAATCCAGCCGCCATTGCCGACCAGGATCCAAAGACGACAAGCCAGGCCGCGAGGCCGCCTTCGGGGTAGTCGAAATCGACTTCATCTGCATTGGTGCTGCCGATTGTGCTGGGCGTGCTGATGATCGAGGATCGATCATCGTTGAAGCCTTGTAAGGTTGCAGGCTGCTCGGGCACATCGTCGGGCTTGACATCGCCCTTGCTCTTTTGCGTGTCGAGCGAGGACTTTGATGCTGGGTCCGTGGTCCAGGTAGATCGAATGGACATTATGAGGCTCTGCG
Source organism: Taxillus chinensis (assembly GCA_023512835.1). Classification (NCBI taxonomy): domain Eukaryota; kingdom Viridiplantae; phylum Streptophyta; class Magnoliopsida; order Santalales; family Loranthaceae; genus Taxillus; species Taxillus chinensis. The sequence goes on from JAKCVP010000011.1 coordinate 182,089, forward strand.
GCCAGCCTTATGGAGAGAAACCGCTCAGCAAAAGGTACCCCAGCAGGCTTGACGAAGCGGAAGCAAAAGAGAAATGGGGGGAGACGCTAGACGAGGACAAGGCGTTGAGAAGCAATGGGCAAGAGGACGATGAGGCAAGAAAATAGTTACCGGTGCTGGTTCCAGAGGTGGTGGGAGACATTTTTATGCTAGACCTTGTATGCCGCGGACATCAGAGAAATGTCTGGTCTCGTCACACTAATGGCGAGAGATGTCACGGCGGTTGGGAGGGCTCGATGGCAGGGTCCGTCAACAAGATGCTTCGGTCTGATCCCAAGAGGCAGCAGCCGCGCAGTGGGTCAATGGAAACAGGTGCATGGCGAAATTTTCCCTCGATGTCCACGCCTCTATGACTGCTTCTATGCCGAGTGTCGGCATGTGCACTCCGAACGGGCGGCGCTAGGGGAGGGCGCCGAGGACGGTCGGAAATGCACTTGATAGGCATGCGAGAAGAACATAGTAGAAGCAGGGCAAAAGCTTAAGAGACGGCATCAAAGCCATATGGGAGGACTGGGATAGCCTAGAAGGCGAGTAGGACGAGGAGTGAGAGGGACCTGAGGTTCTGTAGACGGGAGGTCCAATGGGCAGGTTGGAGTGTTCTGGAAGGACGGAAAATGAGATTGGCCGACGGGCTGTCCCATGGGGTCCATCGACCAAGCTCATATCCTTGATGCTTCAAGATTGATCGTAACGCTACCATTGGCAGCTGCTCCTGGTTCATTTCTGGGGTATCTAATCCTTGCTTCCTTTACGCCGGCCGATGCTCGCTAATGTGGCTCCGTATCTTCGCCCTCTTAATAATGCTCTTTCCAAAATTTGAACCTGACTCCGGGACTCGTTGCCTGCTTGCAGGCATGCTTGATGTCTCTCGCTGCCGCGTTGGGCCCACAGAAGTACACCCCCACGTCTGTCTTGAACTGCCTCAGATCCACATCATCACCTAGGCTATACGCCTGACTGTTGATTCCATCCCGGATGGCGGTGAACAGCTTGTGGAAGTCAGGCCGGCCAAAGTTTGTCCTTGAACTCAGTTCTGTCAATGGGTCCTTCTCCATGCCCACGCTGTTCAATATGATGTTGTTGGTCATGTCAGCATCCAGCTTCTGTGTGAGATATGTGTGGATTCGCAAGAACTCCGCGCCAATGCCTGCTCCGCCTCCGGGAGACGCTGCCTCGGCTAGGGACTGCTCCTCCAGGGATGCCAAGAGCGACTGAAACCACTCAAAGGATGAGGTATCCCTCGCCACCCAGATGAACTCGACACGACGCAAGCGGCGTGAGACGTCAGGGTTGCTCCGCAGGTGCCAGATGTTCTTGAGGATACTAGCCCAGGGCGTCACCCCGATTCCGGTTCCGATCAGAACAGCAATTTCGTTGTCGAATACATCCTCTGCTGGGGCACCGTAGGGCCCATCGATACGAAGTTTCGGCATCTGCTCTCCGTGAGCCAGCGCGATCTCGTAAATCCCTAAAGGGTCGAGCTCATCGAAGAGCTTCGCTTGTGCGGCACCAGCGCCAATCGCATCCGCAAACTCTCGGGTAAAGTCGCCAACCTGACGCATGTGTATCGATACGTACTGATCAAACGGGCATGAGGTGATAGTGAAGGGATGCCATTGGCCTCGGCTGACGGTAGGGCAGTTGATGAAGATCCACTGCCCAGCCTTGTACTTGAAACCCTTTTTGTAAAATTGAATCTCTACTGCGTCGTAGGGATGCTTGATGACTCGGACAATCTCAGCATAACGACGCGAACGAACCTCGCGCCAGAGACGCTCGCCCAGATACAGAGCGGCTGCGACCAGCTCCCATCGCCAACCCTCGTATCCGATGCAGTGATTCCAGAAGTTTGTGCCTGCAAAGGGCGAGTATGGATCTGCGCTGTCGCGCACAAAGCAGCCGGTCGCGTGTGTGTACATGGCCAGGAGGAAGGGTATGAATAAATGATGTGTGTACCAGAATGTCTCAAAACTCTGCTGCCGAATCTTGGCGTGTGCCGTCGTATACATCAGCAGCATGCAGAGAAGCATGACGTGCCCAGTGATACCGCCGGCTTGAGTGTAGTGTATCTCGATAGCTGCTTCCCGACGGACCTGGTACCTTTCAACGTTGAAGAAGTTGACATAGTGAGCGCACACATGAACGCAGGTCCAAAAGAGCATTGCGTAAGCAACTTGTCTGTGGAAATACTGCGTCTCGTCCAGTGGTATCCACCTAATCTTCGGCCGGAGCCAGGTCATGATGTTCCGTAGCATGGGAATGAGAATGAGAGTGGTATCGACGGACAGGACTAGCCCGGCTCCTCGCGATAACCACACCGAGAAGTTTAGACCGTTCAGCGCGGCCAGACGGTCATTGGCTGCCTGTGAATACCTAGAAGATGTTATTGGCCGCCGGCCGGACCAGGAAGATGCTTGCAACATACCAGCCTACGATGAACAGCGCGATATGGAGGCCATGGAAGATTGTGTAGAAGATAATCTTGGGGGTTGTAAACTGCTTCCGCCACCATGATGTGGTATGGCCCATGTCGACTGTGAAAAAGCGGGCCAATGCGCCCGGTTGCAGCGTTGACGGGCTACAGTGGCAGGGTCGTTGAGACCGTTGGAGTCAGGTGAAGGGTAACGTCGTTGGTGCTTGGTTTCGGAGGAGGGGAGGACTAGAGATTGTGGGAGCAGCGAGGCAGAGGCATTTCAGGACCGGCCAGGCTTGCGCGTCGCTGGAGTAGCAGGTGAAGGGCATGACCAGCAAGCGCAGACGTGATATGTCTGGAGGGAGGAAGCGGTGGCTGCAGCGGGCACGCTAAGGGGATCCTTCGAGCGCCCCGAGCCCGCCAGTCTCCCTCCCCGCCGGGCCAATCCGCTGCCTGGCTTAGCCGCCCAGGGCCCTGGATCGAGGGCTGAGCCGTGCATGCCCTGCGCACCTCAAGAGCCGTTGCTCGCCCAGATCTGACAAGAACGGGTGAGGCTGGGCCGTGGGAGACCGTTGCGATCTGAGCAGGCGTTCTGGAGTTGATGTCGTGATGGTTCTCTGGCATAACAAAGGCAGACGGAGAGCGAAGCTGAGAGACTGGAGAGCCGGAAAGGGAGGAGAGCCATTTCAGAGGCAGCAGCGAATCATGGCCAGCAGCAGTCATGGGCGGCGCTAATGGGAAGACAATGAGAATGCACCTTTACAACGTTATTGGTGCTTGATCGTCTTGCCAAGTGCCGATTGACAGGCGTCCAATACCATTCTGGCCCATTCCTCCATTGCTCCTTTACCTCTCGCTGCCATCGCCCTCCGCGCCTTCCATTTACTGCAAGCGACAGCCCATCTTTCGGGCTCCACCTCCGCCTCCTGCTCTTTCTCAGCTTGCTATTGCATCCCATCCGTCATGCCAGCACCTCTGCATCTGTCGCATCCAGAGACGAGCAATACCCGCGCCGTATAGGTAGACGCTTGCCTGAAAACCTAGTCGTACTCTCCTCAACACTGCGAGTCATTATTCCAACTCCATCGCGTTCCTGTCCTGAGCGCCATGGGCAAGTTGGTGAAGAACCATCTTGCCCGTCTGGTGATTCTGACTGCTTCAATTTGTTGGTAAAATGTCACACCTCCTTCAACTTGAAGCGCTAACATCTCCAAGATCAAATAGCAGCCGCCTTCGAATGCTTCTTTTGGCCAAAGTTGTTCTGGGACTTCAACACCAAAAACCTTGATCATGCCGTCAGGCCCGTCCCCGTCCTACAGATCATCAACATGATCTTTGGCGTCTTCTGTACCGCCTTCGAATGGCCTGCACCTTTCATTCAAGGCTACAGCTTTCACCGCTCCTTCGAGTTTCGCTTCTTCCTGTATCCCATGAGCGCACTCTTTGCTGCTCTCATTTACCAAGGCACCAATCCGGCCCTCTACTATCTGATTGCCATCGGTCTCTATTTCTGGGCCTACTCTGATGGCGAGGTGCGTTGCTGTCCCCCATGTTTCTGCATCGATCTAGTGTCACTGACGTCTTCTGTAGGTGATATGCTCCATACCCTGGACACTTCCCAAGAAAGGAAGTCGTGCTGCCAAATCATGACATGCATTAATCCTTGTTACGGCCTGACGATTTCACGATCGGCGTTTTGGGATCTGGGGAGGACACATCTTGTAAAGGAAAGTACAGTATGAGTAAAACAGTGATACCTGCTCATGATGAGCAAAGTTCCATCCCAGGGGGAATCGCCTGCTCTATGCTGATAATGAAAAGCGAGGGATGCGCCTGCTCGCTAGCATGCAAGGCTTCCAAACTCTCTGACATGCCCCTTACATGCAACTTTGCACCGTTGTCATATGATACAATGGGTCAAGGAATATCTGGGACTGCGTGCAACGTCATTGCTCCTCGACCACATGCCCCAAACTCTGCCCCATCTTGACTTTCTGACCCTTTTCAATGTCCCACGTCCAGCCGCCTCTTCGCCTGTTCAGCTCGTCGTAGCCTTCGTCCAAGCTAGGGCGCTTCCCCTTGGGTGCTTCGAAGACCATCACAATCGTGCTTCCAAGCTGAAACCCTCCCATCTCTTCGCCACGCTTCAGAGGTTGACCTCTCAAGAGTGCACTGGCACCACCGTACGTAGCTTCACTGAATCCGCTGTATGGCTCCCCTCGCTCCTTGGCCTCGGCAGCCGCCTTGTCCGCCTCTGTGTCAGTTGTGAGACTATTCGTGCGCAGTTCACGATCGAAGTTGATCTTGATGGATCCGACATTGGTTGCACCCACGGGAATGTAGCTGAAGAAGCCCCATCGCCATCGGCCAAGGAGGACCACGCGCTCATTCAGGGTGAATAGGCCAGGCAGATTCTTAACCAGATAAGGGGAGACCGAGTATAGCTCACCCGCGAAATGTCGCCGCGACTGCACGACCCAAGACACGGGTGAGTGGAAGCGATGGTAGTCTCCAGGCGCGAGGTAGACGACGCAGTAGTAGAGTGCCGTCGGTGTCTGCTTAGCAGGGCTGAACGGGGACCACCACGGCGCTTGGTTCTCCTTCTCGGACAGCGCCAGCTCGGCACTGACGTCTGTCTCTGATGAGCTCTTTGCCTTGGTCGACTGATCGGTCGCTGGTTTCCTTCTTCTGAACCACCCGCCCTGTGCACCCTTTTCCGGCTTCTCGGCGGCACCGGAGAAGAGGTTGGGTAGAGTGTATGAGATGCCGTTGACGCGCGCGAATTCTTCCTCGGCCTGTATCCTCTCCGCTTCTCCATCTGCAGCTCGATTTACGCTTGGTTGCGCTGATTTCGAGGAGATTGATATGTTTGATGTAGCCTCGTCCTCGCTTGACGGCTTCCGAGAGCCGAGCAACGCGTCGAGATTGTATGTGACACCTTTGATCTGCTCCACCTCACCACCTTGCTCAATCAGTCCAAATTGGACGATGCAGCCATCAGCCGGCGAGAGTAGCGCATTGGGATTCGGATCAAGGGGCCGCACGCCAGGTTTCAATTCGCGGTAGAAGAACGAAGCGAGGTTAGGATAGACCCGAAGATCTGGCTCTGCGATTTCGTCAAAGCTAGTACACCGTCAGTTCGGGGGGAGAAAGCTCCACAATGGCAATCTTCTCGAAAAACGTACTTGACGCCAAAGATCCAGCCGTAGAGCTTGAATCCGGGTATACGCAGGAAGACGGGCAGGTCTATCTCGTTGAACTTGCCCCATAGTCTTGACACGGCCTTGAGGGGTAGCGTGGACATGACCTGGACCTGCCACGGCCCTGAAGGCTTCACTCGTTCCCTCGGCGTTGGCTTCCCCTCTGCGTCTTGACCGTCGGTCTGTTGATCTTTTCCCTTCCATTTTCCTATGGCGACATGTATGGCCAATCCACCTACTAGGCCTGCAACGATCGGTGCCCATTTCAAGCTGCGACTGAGCTGTTCCACTCGTTCGTAAAATGTCTCTGGCTGACGAGAGGGAGGTTCATAATGCGGTTTTTGCTGTATTCTAAATCGGCGCCCTGCATGAATTGCGCGCCTCGAGTTCGAAGCTAAATGATGTCGTGCTACCGGCCGCATATAGAGTAAATTCGGTGAGCGCAGGAGGGGGCTATGAGGGCATGTATGCCTCGTGGCAACATCTGAGACGGCCCGAGCGCCTGCGACTGGGATTCGTGCCATGTCGGCGCAACTGGCAGCGCGGAAATGTGAAAACAATCTTGCAGTGCATGGGCGAGTGACGGCCGCCGACAGGGTCACGACGTCAATGTTCGAGGCGTTTTGAAAGCTTGAAATCTAAGACTAATGCGGTAACTAACAGTAATCTTCGACTCGTCGCATCAACCTGCACCGCGCTGGCCGCCTGTTTGTCCCTGCGCCTCGCCCTCCGCGCAGAAAGCATCTTGACATCTCTGTAATTGCCTTCAGACTTCGCACGTCGCGACAAGCCGATCCCGCGAGGACTTCAGATTCCGTGATATGGCTGTATCGCTATCTCCGTCAGATTTAGCAACAGCCGCTCGCATCCGCTCGCACCGCGATGGCATTCCACAGTGGCCTGATGGCACTATCTCGCCACCATGGCTTGACTCATCCACTTGTCATAGATGTTTGCTCCTTGACTGATCACGAGCAAACCCTGCCTTTTGTGCCGCAGATGTCCACTGCCACACTGAGGCGCGGAAGCCTAAACAAAAGGCTCCCGTGGGTCGGGCACGAATAGATTTGCATAGTCTGACTCACGAGGGATTGCGACCTCGCTCGTTGGCAGCACGGCCATACAAGGTCTACAGAGTATATATTTTTCGTCGACCCTCCATGTTTCTGCGCTGATATCTGCTCTGACTTTGCCTTTGCTTTTTGTGACCAAGACCAACTCATTCATCCACACAAAAGCCACCTGCAGTCAGAGCAGACAAGATGGGACACCGCCACAACAGACGTCGCTCACGACCACGAAGCACTAGAGTGAACGACTTCCAGGGACGAGTCATGAAACCTGCACAATACACGGACAATCGAATCTATTTGCGCCACGACGGTCTGCCAGCCACTTTCGCTGACCCACAAGCCTGGTTATCGACCCTGGAAGCGCAAGCGACTTGCTCGGCACTCAATGTGGTACGCTTCTTATTTGATGGAGACCTGGATTACGACTGATTACGCCCACGGACGTCTTTCGCTAGGCAGATGCATTCTCCTAGCTCATCGCCACTCAATTTCCTCACTTTTCTGCCTTTTCTCCCTTTCCATGCGATCGATTTGGCGCGTCTACGCGACTCGCGTCCACTCTTTGCAATATCACCTCGAATTCTACGACCTAGCACACTCATGTCTGGACATTGAGCAGCCACCGCATGCCCTTGACTGTGTCTAATCTCCACTTCTCGCTAGCTTTCATCTCTGGTGCAAACGCAAAGAAGCCGTGCGGTAAACCTGGATACATGACTAGGTCCACAGTCCTGCCCGCTGCGCGTAGTGCCTCCTCAAGTATGAGCCCATCGTCGCGATGAGGATCCCATCCACACACCTGTAGAAAGGTGGGTGGCAATCCTGCGTGCCCCTGCGGGTCAAGCAGAGGACTGTGCAGTGTCGATGCTTTGTCCGGCTCTGAGAGACCCTCGTAGTATCCTATACTCTCGCGACCCAGGCAGTCTGCATCTTTGCACTGTTCCCAGCTGAGGTAGCGAGGCAAGTAGTGCTCTGGCACGACCTCCGCCGCAACTACCTGCGGCATCTGCACGAGAAGACCCGTAATCGGCGGCGTCATATGCTCATTGCGAGCGCGATACGCCGAGACAAGCGCTAGCTTTCCGCCCGAGGACGTGCCTCCGACTATTAAGCCTTTTCTGGGGTCTGCCTTTAGTTCAGCTGCGTGAGTCATGGCCCAGCTCAGCACTTGATAACAGTCTTCTGCCTGCGTTGGGAACTTGGACTCTGGCGCTAGCCGGTACTGCGGGCTGAGAACCACTGCACCAAATTCTCGTGCGAAAGCACGGGCTTCTGACCAGGTCGGCGTACGGAGGATGCAGCCTCCACCGTGAATCCAACAGACAAGGGGGCCATCAGTGGTCGATGCATGTCTGGTGACGTGAACGTCAATATCTACGTTGGAAGAGACGGGAATGCGCATGGTCTCTTCGTGCAAGTCGGTCTCAGGAGGTGGTAGCGTCGCTGCTGAGGCTAGCATTGACCGGAGGGCATTGATATCACCACCTAGAGGCGGCATCTTGCCCCGAGCTTGCAGTATCTGGGATGCTGTGAGTGGCACGTAGGCTAGGAAACGGGAGTCAAGTAGCAGGGAGCCTTACAGGCGCATATTCTGGGTCGACGTTTGCGAGCGCAAGAATTTCCTCAATTGAATTTGTCATTCTTCTTCGTTCGCAGACAATTTTATGGAGGAGTGTTATAGCACGATTGGGTAGGCATGCTTCTGATAGAGAGGTCAACACTTACTTTGTTTTATACGAGAATCGTTCCGCGGAGTGTCCGCACTTGTGCTCATATTTCGCCCCAATCGTATGGTCCCCTTGCAGAAATGCCAACAAGCTCTTGCAGGACCTCGTACTCGCAGATGATCGTAATGTCTGGTCTGTCTGGCCAAGTCCGGCCTGTGTTCAGACTACAGCCAGTGGTGTGCGTTCGAAGGCTTCTTGTCATAACTCTGCCAGACGAGCTCGCTGTACCGATCAAGCGATTGCCCAATCCTTACCACGACCGGGACTCTTGCGGCGAAACTGACCTGCACCGACAGCCTCGACTTCATCATCACTCTCACTGTCGTCAATGCCAATGAGAACCGGCATTCTGAAGTCCCCTTCCTTGTACGCGTTGCCGTTCCTGCTGTCATCGATTGTCAAGATGTCAATCTCCTCGTCTTCTTGAGCCTGGACACGTCTGTTCAACTCTTCTTCAGGCAACACATCGAATTCATCCTCACGCTCCTCATATTCGACGTTTTCTTCGACCTCGGAGAAGTCGGGCGCCAAGGCTGACCAACGCTGAGGTGCGGTAACAGACCAGAGGAAGATACGACCAGAGTCGACGCCGATAGCAGCAATAAAGGGACGGTGAGGGTGCCACTGAGAACGGTCAGAATGCCTGAAAATCACGTTTTGGGGGAAGGGTTCCCTTACTTCGACCATGGAGAGTTCCTCCTTAGGTCCGTCAAGGATCTTCTCGATACTCTGATGAGTGGTCTCCCAGACATACAAACCATGGCTCTTACCAATCGATGCAACAACGAACTCACCACTGGCACTGAAGGTCGCAGAGTTCCAGATGGCGTTATTGACAATATCCTGGTAACGAAGCACGTCTCCGAGACGGTAGTTGTCAAAGTCGATGTCATCGTTTTCAAGACCCGGAATACCGATTGTACGGATAATTTTGTCGGTGGAGTTCATGATAAGCTTCTGAGCCTCTAGAGAACCAAGCTTGATGGACGTGATGATGCCATTGGCAGTATGAGAAGAGAAGCGAGTCTGGCGTGTCGCCGTGTCAATAATATTGAGCCATCCCTTGCTGGTGCCAGCGATGACAAATTTGCCAGAGTGCGAAAATACTGCCACGGTCGTGTGTTGCTTTGCATCTTGCGCCTGTGTCTTTTCGGTGATGTCGGCTGCATTGCGCTTAGGTGCGGAGGGCAAAGTGTGCTTGACAATCTCTGGGTTGGTCGCATCAACCAGCGACAACTGCTCTTCGAACAGAGATGCGATGAAAATGAAGTGATCATCGGGGTGCAGCTCCGCGATGTATACTGGCGCTGTGAACTTGACAAGGCGCAAGCGGGAGCCGTCGGAAAGATCCCAAAGGACACAGCGATAGTCTTGAGAGGCGCTCAGAAGGTAACGACCGCACTTAGACCAACTGAGAGATTGTACTTGTTTGAAATGGCCACTCAGCTTGCGTGCAACTGCTTTGGTTTCCATGTCAAAGATGACAATCGTGCCATCGTATCTGCCGGAAGCCAGGAAGTCTCCACGGTGATTGAAGCGCAACGCGGTTGCATGACCATTGTGTAGACTACCGTAGACAATGTCCGGACATTCCTGTGCGAGGATGAAAGGATCGATCAGATCAAGATTCATTGTAACGGTGAGTGCGGCGCAAAGTGCGGTTCGTGGGTACAGTGGACAAGGTTCTGCTCGCAGGCGATCACGTCTGTCTAGACGCGTATCTGAGAAATTAGCAATTGGTTCCGTGTGCACATTTAACGCGTGAGACGTACTTGCAAGGGCTTGAGCAGCTAGCAGTATGCGCACGCACTATACTGAGCGAGTTATGTGGTCGGCGTAAATTGGCAAAAGGTGTCAGACAAAAGGAGTGGTGAAAGTTTTGCGAGAAATAATAGCGATTCTCAGCTCATGTGATCAGATAACAGCAAGAATCCCAGGCTGTCCCCGTTCTTGCCATCAGCGGCGACCATCTTTCACGATCACAAGTTTTCTGTTGGCGAGGGTGAGACGCGTTCACTCGTCATTCTAAAGCGCGTGGAGCCCAATCCTCGGCTATCGCGCTTGCGGCACAGGCTGCCACAATCGTGTGAAAGCAGCTGCCGCTTTCGCCCCGAATCAACTCCTCGACGCCTTTCTTTGACTATCCTCCCCAACCCAACCTCCATCCGAATCCATCTTCCAGCCCTCGCGCGGCGCTTTGTAAAGCCAGCGCATCACTATTGACGTCTTGAACGATCCGTCTGACCTCCGACTCACGCGCGTCGCACCTCAAACTGCATCCATAGAGGAAAGATCCCGATCAGGCCTTTTGGCCCGGGCCTTTGCCCATCGCGCTCGCGAAGGACTTCATCACAGGAGATCGCGCCTTGTCTCTACGGCTCTCAGTCGGTCCCGACGATTCACCTGTATCCTTCGAGTTGATCTCGACGCGTTCAACGCCTTCCGTTCTGTTTCGAAATCTTCGCGTCAGGATACGACCCGTATCGACGCAACACACAAACCGTCAAGATGTCGGGCGTTACTTTTCAGCAGTCGAGCGCTCCGCTCAAGACTATCAAAGAAATTCAGTTCGGTCTATTCTCGCCAGAGGAGATCAAGAACATGAGTGTCGTGCACGTTGAATACCCCGAGGCGATGGATGAGCAGCGAAGAGGACCACGAGAGAAGGGTGTGAACGACCCAAAAATGGGCTCTACGAACCGCGCTTTCAAGTGTGGAACTTGTCAAGAGGGGATGTCGGAATGTCCTGGTCACTTTGGTCATATTGAGCTTGCAACTCCTGTCTATCACGTCGGTACGTTTTGAGAGGACGAGCACTAGCTTTTTTGATCATTGCTGATGCTGACTTCTCAGGTTTTTTGACGAAGACGAAGAAACTCCTCGAAAGCGTCTGCCACAGTTGTGGCAAGATCCTCGTTGATGAGGTATGTTCTTTCCCTTTTTTGTTGGGAAGTCAGAGAAGCCACTAACACTACACAGAGCAACCCGCAATTCGCCGACGCACTCAAGGTTCGCGACCCGAAGAAGCGTTTCGACAAGATCCACGCTCTTTGCAAAGCCAAAGACGTTTGTGAGACTGATCCTGAACCCGGTCCGAACGACGACGTCAAGGACACTCCCAAAGCAGGCCATGGCGGCTGTGGTAACAGGATGCCTGTTATCCGCAAAGAAGGTTTGAAGTTGTTCCAGCAAATCAAAGCAAAGAGAAAGGACGAAGACGAAGATGACCAAAGACAGTTTGAGAGACGCCCTTTGCACCCCACGCAAGCGTTGAACATCTTCCGCAATATCAGTAACGACGATGCACGGAAACTCGGCCTGAGCAACGATTATGCGCGACCCGAATGGATGATCATTACAGTCCTACCTGTACCACCTCCCCCCGTCCGTCCTAGCATTGTTAGTGATGGTGGTGGTGGAGGCGGTCTCACAAGTGAGGATGATTTGACATACAAGTTGTCCGACATCATTCGCGCGAATGCCAATGTCCGTCGCTGTGAGCAGGAAGGCTCGCCAGGTCACGTTATTAGCGAGTTCGAAACCCTACTTCAATTCCATGTTGCAACGTACATGGACAACAATATTGCCGGTCAACCTCAGGCTCTTCAAAAGTCCGGAAGACCGATCAAGGCCATCCGAAGTCGACTGAAAGGCAAAGAGGGTCGTTTGCGTGGAAATCTGATGGGCAAACGTGTTGACTTCTCGGCTCGTACCGTCATTACCGGTGATCCAAACATCTCCCTACATGAAGTCGGAGTTCCTGAATCGATCGCTCGCGTCTTGACCTATCCTGAGACTGTCACTCAGTGGAACATCGAACAACTTGCAAGACTGGTCAAGACTGGTCCGAACAACCACCCCGGTGCAAAGTATGTGATTCGCGACGATGGGCAACGAATTGATCTTCGACACCATAAGCGCTTGGACGATATAACATTGCAATATGGTTGGAAGGTAGAGCGTCATTTGCAAACTGGCGACTACATCATTTTCAACCGTCAACCCTCATTGCACAAGGAATCCATGATGGGTCATCAGGTCAAGATCCTGCCTTACTCCACCTTCCGTTTGAACTTGTCAGTCACAAGTCCTTACAACGCCGACTTCGATGGCGACGAGATGAACTTGCATGTACCGCAAAGCGAAGAGACTCGTTCTGAGATTCAAAATCTCTGCTTGGTACCAAACAACGTCGTCTCGCCTCAGCACAACAAACCAAATATGGGTATCGTCCAGGACAGTCTCTGCGGTATCTACAAGATTTGTGATAAAAATGTCTTCCTGGACAAGGAGCAAGTATACCAGGCTATGATGGCTGTTCCAAACTGGGACGGAATCCTTCCATACCCCGCCATCCTGAAACCCCGTCCTCGTTGGACTGGTAAGCAGATAATCAGCATGATCCTACCCCCTATCAACTTGAAGAGAGGTGGTGACTGGGCTCCTCTCAAGGAGCGCGGCAAGGGCGAAGTTCTCATCCGTGAGGGGGAGCTCATGTACGGAATGCTTGAGAAGAAGTGCGTAGGCGCTCAAGCTGGTGGTGTCGTTCACATCACCTATAACATGCTCGGTCCTGATCGAACTGTTGAGTTCTTCAATGGCGCGCAACGGGTTACCAACCACTGGCTTTTCCACAACGGCTTTTCCGTCGGTATTGGAGACACCATTCCAGACGCCGCGGCACTGAAGAAGATCAATGCGTCTGTCGCAGACGTCAACGTTGCTGTCACGGATCTGCTCGAAGAAGTTGCGGCCGGTGAAATGGAACTTCGACCTGGCATGTCACTCCGAGAGTCTTTTGAGACCAGAGCTCTGGCACCTCTGAACAACGCTCGTGAGTGTATCAAGACTGCTGATCTCAACCCCTTCAACAACGTCAAGACCATGGCCGATGCTGGCTCAAAGGGCTCCACTTTGAATATCGCCCAGATGTCTGCCCTTGTCGGTCAGCAGGTCGTTGAGGGCAAGCGCATTCCCTTCGGTTTCAAACACCGTTCCCTACCTCATTTTTGCAAGGATGATTACTCGCCACAGTCTAGAGGATTCGTGCAGAACTCGTACCTACGTGGCCTGACTCCTACGGAATTTTACTTCCACGGTATGTCTGGTCGTGAGGGTCTGATCGACACCGCAGTCAAGACCGCCGAAACTGGATACATCCAGCGTCGTCTCGTCAAGGCGCTGGAGGACGTGACCATTAAGTATGATACCACCGTCCGCAATTCTCTTGGAGATATTGTCCAGTTCGTCTATGGTGAAGATGGCATGGATCCCATGAAGATTGAGAAGCAGAAGATTACCATTATCACGTCAAGTGACAAGAAGTTCGACGAGCAGTACAAGGTGAACATCATGGATCCGCACACTCCGCTACGTCCGCGCCTCCTTATGGCAAACGACGTCATAGGTGATCCTGATGTCCAAGGGCTGTTGGATGCCGAGTATGACTCTCTTGTGTCAGCTCGTAGGATGCTGCGTGTTATGAGACTTGATGAGGATCAGTCCTTCCACCTACCCCTCAATGTTGAGCGCATCATTGAGGAGGCCAGACGAAAATTCAACATCCGCACAGACACGCAGAGTGATTTGAACCCTCAGTATGTCATTACTCAGGTCTACTCTCTACTCGCCAGTCTCGTTGTCGTGCGCGGCGATGACGAGCTCTCCAAGCAAGCGCAGGACAATTGTACGCTTCTTTTCAAGGCCCTGGTGCAGAGTCACCTGGCGTATAAGCGCATTGTCATGGAGTACTCCCTGAACAAACTTGCCTTTGATAAGGTCGTGGGGGAGATTGAGAATCTGTTCAAGCGAGCTCAGGCAAGTCCTGGTGAGATGGTTGGTGTCATTGCTGCGCAGAGTATCGGTGAGCCCGCCACTCAGATGACACTGAACACCTTCCATCACACCGGTGTCGCCGCCAAAAACGTCACGCTTGGTGTACCTCGCCTGAAGGAAATTCTCAATGTTGCTGCAGATATCAAGACTCCTGAGATGAAGATCTTCCAAGAACAGGAGAAGACTCGAGAGGGTGCCATGCAAATTCGTAGCAGGATTGAGCACACCACGCTGCGCCACGTTACCCTCCGCTCTGAACTATATTACGACCCCGTCATTCAAGATACAGTGATTGAGGCGGACCGGGATTTGGTTGAAGCTGAATTCATTCTTCCGGATGATGAAGGTCAGACCTCTGTAGACAGGCAGTCGCGATGGCTACTAAGATACACGCTTGATCGCAAGGCACTCCTCGACAAGCAGCTGTCAGCTTACGATGTGATGTCGCACATCAAGCGTGACTATCCCAACGACCTGGCCGTCATGGCATCCGACGAGAACGCGGATGAACAAGTCATTCGTATCCGTCTTGTTGACACAGACATGGACAAGGAGTCCAGCGAGGAGGATGAGACCGAGCAAACTTTGAAGAAGCTTGGTGAACACATGCTTGATACGCTCACCCTTCGTGGTGTCAAGGGTATCTCGAAAGCATTCGTCGACAAGGAGACTGTCGATGTACTCAAACCCAATGGTGCCATTGTCAAGAAAGCCGAGGACCCAGAGTGCAAGCAGTTCCATCTTCTGACAGACGGTACTGCGCTCAAGGCTGTCCTTGCCATCGAAGGCGTCGACGCCGTCAAGACTACCACCAATCACTTCGGTGAGGTGCTTGAAGTCTTGGGTATCGAAGGCTGCAGAGCTGCACTGTTGCAGGAATTGCGCAAGGTCTTGTCCTTCGACGGTGCCTACGTCAACTACAGACACATGGGTCTCCTGGGAGATGTTATGACTGCTCGTGGTCATCTCATGGCTGTCACACGTCATGGTATCAACCGAGCGGAGACTGGTGCTCTGATGCGCTGCTCTTTCGAAGAGACCGTGGAGATTCTCCTGGAGGCCGCTGCGTGTGGTGAGCTCGACGACTGCCAGGGTGTCTCCGAGAACATTCTACTTGGCCAATTGGCTCCCCTTGGTACTGGCAACATGGATATTATGCTTGACCAACAGCTCCTCAACGACAGCGCCGTTCACAACAATGCTGCAATTATGGGCTTTGCTACTGCCGGTATGCCTGGAGGCGCCGCAGATAGCGGTGCTGCTACACCATACGACATAGGGTCTCCTCTGCAGGACTCTGGCTATGCTACGCCTGACTACAATGCCTCCTTCTCGCCCATGGCAACGCACGGCGCGGATGACAATGCTGGTGGGTTCTCTGCCTACGGCGGTGCTGACTATGGCGCTGGTGGGATGAGTCCCTATGGAGGTGCTACTAGTCCGTACGGTGCTGGTGCGACCAGCCCATTCTCCGGTGCAGGCGCGGCATCTCCTGCTTGGAGCCCTCATTCTCCCGCGTACTCTCCAACATCTCCTGCATATGCAGCGGGTGCTAGCAGCCCTGCCTTTGCCCTTACATCACCAGGGTTTGGCGCCGGAAGCCCAAGCAGTCCTGCATTTGGATCCACTTCGCCTCAGTGGTCGCCAACTTCTCCTGGTGGTCAAAACATTTCTCCCACCAGCCCCATGGGGTACTCGCCCACTAGCCCAAGCTACTCGCCAACGAGCCCCAACTATTCTCCAACGTCTCCACGTGGTGGTGGAATTGACTACTCTCCCACTTCTCCACAATACAGTCCCACATCGCCTCAATTCTCGCCCACGTCACCACGCGCCGCACGTCCGGCTCAGCGAGCAGGTCAGGCCAATTCGCCAACATCTCCTGCCTATTCACCTACTTCGCCCGCCGGCGCCTATTCTCCGACGTCACCAGGCTACTCTCCTACTTCGCCTGCAGCAGGTGGCAGCGGAACTCCTGCTTGGACTCCTACTGTAAGTTGGACCTCTTTTCAATGATCCGCCTGCGATTGCTAACTCTGTCTCTGCAGTCTCCTCAGTATTCTCCGACCAGCCCTCAGCAGTAGTCGATCTACGGCATTTTTCCGCACCCATTTCTTTACGGTGTACCCAATATTTGTATCAAAAGCTTCTCTAAGCGTTCCGCTGGACGTAACGCCACACTTTCGGGCGTTTAGCATCTGACCCTGTCTTCTCGACTCAGAAGACTCGACTTTCCTACCGACTTGAATGCTTTGTTGATTAGTTCGGCGTTGGTGGGATGGATTGTGATTCAATACGTCTGAAACTAAAAATTTGCATGGATGTGATGCCGTTAGAAGCAAGCAGGTTGAACAGAATGAGAGGCGAGAAGCAAAACGAGGGACGAACTTTTTGGCTGATGCTCCAGTTTGCATAGGCTGCGATAGAACCAATCGAGGCGAGAGCTGAGGTCGAGCGAGGTGGAAATCTGGAGGCCTCCTACTGCCCCAATCACTCATGCGAGGTCTGCAGACGCAACCTGTTTGCACAAGAAGATTTGATAAAAAAAAATGCAAAAAGTTGCATCCAATGTGTGATGGGGTTTCTTTCGTGAGCTCTGACGGCTGCTTGGCTTGCTACGCTCGCTACTATTGTGAGGAATATTCTTGTCTCGCAGAACTCCATAGTTTCTCACGGGCAGATGACTCAACAATGTGGCTTTGATCGCGAGAAATAGTGAGGACTGCAGTATCAGGTCTGGCCGTGGTTGCAGGAGCGGGAGGTAGCACACTGGTAGATAGGCGCTTGGAGTGGAATGTCTTGGCGTCGAGCTGGATAAGCCTGCACCTCACAATGACTCTGCACTCGGATTTCGATGCGCATTTCTCTGCTCTGAGACTTACCTGTACCTTTGAGACGAGGGTGCAGGAGTGCTTGAGACCTCCCCGCAAGCCGCAATGGCCAATTCAAAGTGAGTCCAGATTGCAGACTTTATGTCTTCCCCACTGAGTACCGTTCGATGAACACGAAGCGACCCTGAGCAACCTTTACCAACTTGGCTTTGAACAATCTGGACATCAAATGAGATTTCAGGGCACTATGCATTTAATATCGCGAAGAAACGAATGAGAACAATCTGATTCACACGTTGTACAAGAAGCTCAACATGAGACAGATATGAATATACACGTCTATTCGAACGACCCGACTCGATTCTCCCCAACACCTGGATCGTAGTGCGCGTCGACGGGCGCGGCTTTCACAAGCTGAGCAGTACATATGCATTTACGAAACCGAACGATTTACGAGCTCTGCATCTGTCGAATGAAGCTGCGCGCGCAGTGGTGCGGGATATCGAAGGTGTGGTCCTGGCGTACGGACAGAGCGATGAGTATAGGTATGTGTGTCTCCTGTTGCTCTTGTCCTCATCCAAGTGCGGGTCGCCGGAAAGGGGAGATGTAGTAGTCATGAGCAAGCAGGCTTACGACTTGGAAATTAATCTAGCTTCGTCTTCCACCGCAGCACAAATCTCTTCGAACGCCGGGAGAGCAAGCTCGTGAGCACGGTCGTGTCGACATTTACAGCGCACTATGTGCATCAGTGGTCGCATTTCTTCCCCGACACACCGCTGGCCGACCGACTCCCTACCTTTGACGGGCGCGCCGTGATCTATCCTACCATTGGGAACCTGCGAGATTACCTCAGCTGGCGACAAGTAGATTGTAAGTGCACGTCATTCCACGCCTCACTACCGACAGACGAAAACACGGAGAAAGGGAGAGAGAGATAAGGAAGTGGGGTTCATGTTGACAGAGTGGGCACGGGAAGGCAGACCCATTCACCAGCTGTGGTACCCACTGTGGCTGACTGCGCAACATCACAGGCCATATCAATAACCTCTACAACACCACGTTCTGGGCTCTTGTGCAGAGGGGTGATCGAACACCGGTAGAAGCAGAGGCGGATCTAGCTGGGACATTTTCCGCGGATAAGAATGAGCTTCTATTCGCCAGGTTCGGGATAAATTACAATAATGAGCCGGAGATATTCAAAAAGGGCAGCATCATCTATCGCGACGTAAGTAAGCATAATCCCATGACAGCAGGAGTGAGGTGGGGCGCCTAGAGAAAAGGTACACTAACGTTGTACATACAGTATGGCTTGGCCGAGTCAGGCGCGAGCGCAACACAGAGCGACTTGGTCACAAAAACCGGGAAGAATGAGCCAGGCCTGCCGGAAAGCTTGTCCAAGACACAGCTAGAAAAGGAAAGGAAGAGGAGACTGAAGGCAGAGGTGGTGGTGGTGCACGTGGACCTCATCAAGGACGAGTTCTGGCAGTCACGCCCTTGGATACTCGAAGGACGACCTCCTCGTTGAGACTGGCAGCGCCTCATTGAAGCTACAAGCAATACATGTCGCAGGTCGGAAGCCATGCAGTGGTTCCCTGTAACACGGATTTCGCTGCCCTTGGCATCCTTGGGCAAGACATTGCGCAGGCGCGGTCCTCCTCCTGCTTGGCTGCTTGCATTGCCCGATCACAGTTCCTGCCATGTAGGGAGCCGAACTCTAAGAACATCCGCGCATCCGCGCGCGGACGAGGCGCTACACAGAAAGTGAAAGGCGACCAGGCGCAAGGGGTCACGTCTAGAGGCGGAAGCAGAATGATTACGCAGCACACCGGAAGCATTAGAGCCTGTCACTATCAGAGTCATGGGCATGCAGAATCCGGGAGATGCGATAATCTGCGCAGCGGAAGTCAGATGATAGGATGGAGTAGCACCTGGTCTGACAAACAACGCCTAAACGTGAGGATGCGAAGGCAAGCATGGCAGCCCAAGGTGTGCGACAATGGGGGCCAGATGCCTCTTCGATCAGGTACCGAAGTCTCCTGTGCGACCCTACAAGGTCAGCGTGGCAGCGGCTATTGTCGGTCAAACAGGTGGTGGCGTGGGCAAGGCGAAGCTGAGGAAATGACAATAAGTGTAAGCTAGGAAGCAGTGGGACGAATGCGCGCGCGTGACTGTGGCGGCGCGCAGTCGCAGGCGCAGGCGCAGCAAGCAGAATGGGGAGTAGGTAGGACTCCGGAGCAGGAGCAAGACCAGTGGTTGCGAGTGTCCAGACAGCAGCAGCAGCAGCAGCAGGTGTGGCTGCCGTGGCTCGCTTCCGACGCCGCCCGGATGCTGGAGCGGTGAAACAGTGGCAGCTAATTGGCCGAAGTTGGCTCGAGATGGCACCGCAGCTAACGAGATGGTGGACCATTGAACCAGACAGTATTATTCAGATGACAGGCGGATCAGTGTCTCGGTCACAGAGACAGAGAGCTGGCCAGGCATGTGGTGACTCGGCGATGCTGGAGCAGGCGCCTGGCCAAGGGTTGCACAGCATGCGTGAGAGGTCAGACCCTTGGGCGCCGGAATGAGGAATAATGGTCGGATGATTTTAGCAGCAACCGGGAGGGAGCCGGTGTAGCTGCCGCAGAAGACATGCACGGCGCCTGAGGGGGATGATGCTGCACGATGAAGTGTCGGGTACAAGGATATGCAGGGAGGCGTGGATGACATGAGAGTCGCGGCCGCTCAGGAGGGACATTATTGGGATCCGGTGAGCAGCATGAGCATGAGCAGCAGCAGCAGCAGCGGTCCGTGTGTGATGTGGGGATCTACGGACAGGTGACGACGAGCGCAGTGAGCAGTAATCTCGGGCAGTCAGTATAAGGTTAAAGGTCGTGTTGCGATGAGTGGCCGGCGAGGAATTACGTATGGCGTTGCATTCAACAGTCTAGAAGCCCGTGTCGAGCAGCGTGTCACGGCTGGCGGCCGGCTCTGCTGCACGAGTTGGGGGCGGGTGCGGCAACTTATCAGTGACGGAGTGATGTGTCCAGAGCGGTGCGGGAGGGTGGATGGGCTGGCATCGATCGCGATCCTGGGCAGAGCGCTGCACAGATGGATGTAGTGTGTAGAGGTACAGCACCAGACAGACGATGGCGGAGGGGCAGCCGCGGGCGACAAATCAGGCAGTTGCAAGAGACATCGGCGAGAGCACCAAGGGAGGCCATCGAGGGCATTTCCATAAGGTTTTGCGCCGGCGGGCAGCACCTCTGCGCCCAATCACCGCCCGCTGAAATAAGGAAGATGTGACCGACGCTCGTAATCCTGCGCCAGGTGGGCTGGGCGGCATGTGAAAGCAGACGCTCCGCAGGCTTGTCGCTATCTGCTGTCTTCCACGGCAGCCACACTCCCAGGCAGATTGCACCCAGGTATGTACTGTACAGCAGCTGTTTGCCTCTTGCCGCCCGCCGTGGTGGACGTAGCCGGGGCTGCGCACATGCGACGCAGCGCGCTCCATTGTGCGCCGCGCATCGCAATCGACAAAGCCAGCCCGGCGAAGCGACACGCCAGCCTGCCGTCGCATTTGAAGGACCCTGGCCTGGCAGTCTAGCAATCGGCCGCCCGCGCATCCACCGTCGATCTCGGACACAACGCCCGTCTGGAATCTTTCCCTATTCACCCTCCGTAGGTATGGTGGTGGGGAGTTACCTAGTTAGTGCCTGTCCTCCATCCCCCCCAACCAACCTACGCAACTTTCTTTTACCTTCGTCGCGTGCCTCCCTTCCTCATCTTCTCCTCTTCCCCGCGATCCCTGCCAAACCCAATCATCCATCCCTCTGCCGCACGCTCCATCCCACTATCCTTGCCCACTGGCCCTCTCCCTTATCTCGAACCTCTCACAGCCCGCTGCGCCCTTCCTCCCCTGGCGCCTCCGAGCTGACCTGCAGTATCACCACTCACCAACCCCCACTGACCGCCGTTTGAGCCGCTCCCACCGCAACATCCTAATATATCCCAAGCCTTGTCAGCTCGCGTGCCTGCGTTTCCTTATCTTGGGCCCCGGCACGTCTCTGATCGCCCTTTACAACCCGCCGCTACTCCTTCCCGCCGACCCATTGCCCCCCCGGCAAGACACCACCTCTTCTTACCTATCCTGCTGAGCTGTCCCTTGTGCCGAGACACCATGGCCGCCAACATGACGGCCTCAGTGCCAACGGCCATTCGCAGCAACGACTCCTCCTTCTCCCTCTCCAGCCAGATCAGCCCATCCTCGTCGCTTTCCGGCACACCCAGTAACTCCTCTCCCGCCTCTCCTCGCAACAACTACGGCTTTGCGCAATGCGGTCGTCAGCTACGACCGCCCCGTATGCCTCTATACACACCCGCAGTCCTACGTCCAACCGAGCGACCGAACAAATTTGCAGTCAAGCGCGGCGAATCACAGTCTCAGCACTCGTTGACTCCCACTAGTAGTGGCGACGACTCGGCCTCGAGCAGTGACAGCATTGACCGTTTGGCCGCAAACAAGCTTGTCGCTGAGCCCGCCATCTACAGCAGCCTGCACCGAATCATCACGGAAGAATGGTAAGTGACGGGCACCTTTGAAAGTTGTGTCGCCAGCTGCTAACGGAGCTCGGCAGGGTAGAAGAGCGATACGACGATGTAGCAGGCGAGCCCACACGCGACCACTGGAAGGTTAGTCTTCACTCTCGCTCATTTCGAATTGCGCCAACGTGCTGTGCGCACTTTTCTTCGAGCGATCGCTTGCGCGCTGGAGATGGTTGTTGCGCACTGCGCGAGGCGGTCTGGAAGAAACGTCAGAATCTCGGGACACATCTCTGAGCGGTGCAGGGACGAGGTAGCGTACTTATACGCGCCAAACCAAGCATTGCAAAGATGACGCGAAAGCGCCTACAAACACGCAATCTCATCCTTGACATCACATGACACCATATCACCCACACTGAGTAGAACGATTGCTGACGGATACTTATAGCCCGACGCACATGTTGAAAGCTGCGAACAAGCTTTATGTCGCTCAGCCTTCAGCATGCTCAACCGCCGACACCACTGCCGCCGTTGCGGTAACGTCTTCTGCGGCTCCCACTCGCTCAAGCTTGTCCCGCTCGACCACAAGGCTCTCTTTCACCCCCAGGGCAACTGGGTGCGGGCTTGCGACTCTTGTCACATGGATTTCAAGACTTGGGAAAAGGCGCGTGGCCGTAGCCGCAACGACAGTGGACGAGGCAGTCTTGCATCTTCTGACAGTGGATCCGGCACCGCCACTCCCATCATTCCTACTGCACGCCCTGCCGACGCAAACAAAGATAACATGGTTGTTGGCTCTTTGTCCCGCGACTGGAACTGGTCTACGTTTTGAGCCCTGGAGCTGGTAGCCTGGTGCATCTCCAGTCTAATGTTTCGCTTCTCCCGGTGCGCCAGCATTCTGACGTCAGTCGGACGCTTTCGCCTTTTGGACACTACAGCCTTTTTTGGATGACTTCTTTCTGCAGACGAGCACAATACCCCCTTAGATGTGGCTTGTTTCTTGCAGCTTTCTTTCCCCGTGCGTGTACGCACAAGGTTGATCGTTTTGATCTACAGGTAGAATGGGAACCGGATCATGGCGTTCAGGGGTCCTTTCATTTGAGGCCATCTGGGCATGATCTTCGCTGATGCAGCGAGCGATATCAACGCCAACTAGACACGCGTCTTTGACGCCCCTTTGCCGGCAGTAGTAGACATATAGACGGGCTTAGCTGAGCTTCGAGACTCAGACTTGAGCGGGCCGAAAAGGCCCCTCGATGAGTTCACACTCATGACTAAAAGCTTGCATCCCCATTCTTTACCTCTGGTACAAACATCCGGTCTCTACTCGTTGTACTAGCTTCAAGCCCTGAGGCGTGACTTCTGTAGCTGAGTCATGTTCAATTGAGTTATGGACATAAATAGTAAAGTCACCGTGCTTATACAGCCAGCCGTCATGCGTCCCATGCGTCCAATGCGTCCATGCGTCAGGGAAACGTCAAGCGTCAACCGCTGGCCGTCGGTCCGACTTGCTCACTTCAGCCACGTCTGCTCCCCCATTCGTCCGCGCGCCCGTCCGTCCGCCCATCACCTACAGACATCACACGGCTTCTTCCAGAACAGCCTGAATGGACGAGTCTTTGACACGAGATGCTCCAGGATGGCAAGTCCCGTCTCAGGGTTCACTGCCGGTGCAAGGATATGATCAGGCAGGCACCGCAGTAGATTCATTATAGGCTGTTGGCTATTCGCATTTGGTGGACAGAGTTGGTCTAGGTCGCGCCATGATGTTCGTTTTGCTTCTAGTTTGGTTCTTTGTGCCTCTATTGCTTTAAGCACCGGAGTACCTATATAAACTGCGTGGCGGTGGGACCGGGCCCACAAACGGCCCCTGAGGGGGCAGATTCTGGGGCCTCCCCACCCGCCCTGCCACGAATCTTCCCGCCACTTCCTCTCCGTGCCTGCGAGCGGCAGCGGTCATCTCCCTGCGACGCCTGCGACAAAGCGTTCTTCACCATCTCCCGAGACTTCTGCAGCATAGCGCAGGCCCAGCGGGGGTGCCACCCCTCACTACAAGTACCGCTGGCGCCCTCCCCTGCCGACGAGGAAGCTCCCAAGATGTGCGCACTCTCTATGCATCAAGGCCGTCCCCTTCTACTGAGCTGAGACTCCCCACTCGTTCTCGTTCGCGACCATGCCTGCCCGACGCCGGAACCCACGCCTGAAGACCATCGATCGTGACGCCATTCTGCGACGAGACGCCCGCTTCGACGTGGCTAAGCCGGGGAGAAAGAAACGTTCTGATGCCATGATGAAGTCCATGGCCAAGGTGCTACAACACTGGTCCCGGTGGGTCGACTCCTTTTCGAGGCGGCAGCACCTTCAACGAGCAATCGCTGACCGCACGACGCTTGTTAGGTTCTCAGTCCTCATGCATGGGGCCGAGTGCGACCCTCTGCAGTCGCTGCGGGCAGCCAAAGTCGAGGACTTTCGCCGGTACATCGAGTACCGTCTCTGCACCGGCGACTTCTCGAAACAGAGTTCTATTTGGACCGAGTGGAAGATCTTGCTCTGCGTCGTAGCCGATGAAACGTTTTCTGAGGTGGACTTGCAGATCCGGCAGGAAATGCACGGCGTATGACCTCCTCTCCTGTCGCGAGCATTGCGGTGTGGCTGATCGGCGATGTAGCTCCTCTATGGCCGCTTCGTGGACGAGTACGACCTCAGCCTCCGCGCTCGAGAGAAGCCGGTCATGAGCGTGGAGGACCTGGCGGTGACCCTGCACCACCTGTGGGCCGTGGACCGGAGCGTGTTCCCTGTCGAGAGGCAGCGCGTTCAGCTCGCGGCGCTCTTGCTGACCATCGCCTACACCTCGTCTCGCCCAGGCGCTCTCGTGGAGGCCTCCTGTGCCGCAGGCTCCAACGAATGTCTGACGTACAAGGACGTGCGCTTATTGGTCATCCCTGACCCTGAGAAGAGTACGGGCAATCTCCTGGTGATGGAGTTGTCTCTGACCTACACGAAAGGAAATCGATCCTCGCAGAAACCGTATGTCCTCCCCCAACACTTTCCCTTTGTCTTCTCCTCCTGTCTACTCTCAGAGATGCTCTGATTGACACTTGCAGGACGACCTACTTCTTTCATGAGCGCGATGATAATTTAGCCCTGTGTCCCATCCTTCACTTTGTGGCGTTGGCCATTGCGGACAATGCTTTCGAAGCCTGTATTACCTGCCCCGAGCAGATCTATCACTTAAAGGTGCCTCCGGAACGGAACAGCTTGCAACTGCGCTGGAAGGCGGAGATGCTGGATATCCCAGTCTTCCGACGCTCGGTGAAGGTCCTGGATGGGATCGCCACGTCCTCAAACAAGGCCTTGACGTACGACATGTTCAACAAATACCTCATCCGCCTCGGCCGATCGGTCGGCTTCAAGCATGCGCTGACCGCGTATTGTCTCCGACGAGGGACGGCGAATGCTGTCGACGGTAAGCAGCACCCCTCTAACGGCAGCCTTCGACCTTCTTGACTGACCTTCGCCAGGGCGACACACGGATGCCGAACGCAATCAAGTCTTGGGCCATTCTCGGTCGGAGATCTTCCTCCGCCACTACATCTCCACCCAAGTCAAGGCGGATGTGCAATCGGCGTTCCTTGGCTTGCCAGTGCGAGATGCGTTGATCAAAGCGGTCGGGCGAATGTGTCTCGACCGGGATGTGCGAGTGCCTCAAGCCTTGACCGAGGCGCAGAAGATGTCGGTCAACAAGAGTCCGGAGCTGATCGCTCTGACCACGAGAAAAGCTGAACTCGCCGCCATGCTTCGAAAGCGGCACGGCGGTATCAAACAGGCCGCCGGAACCTCCGCCCACGACCGGTATACTACCCTTGGTTGTCAGTATCGTGCGCTGCAGAAGCGATCACTGGACGAGAAGCTCGAGGAGGTCCGGCAGGGATTCTTCTCCACGATTGATACGAGAGAGGTTGATGCGCAACTTCGGCCTTGCGCGCCTCCACCACCGGGTGCAGACACCATCGTTGCGACAGACGCGATGTGGCAGCCATTCGACGAGCGCGCCCGTCTTTGCCACAGCTTATTTGCCCAGCTTGAGTTGAAGGTAGTCGAAGATGACGACGTGCATCGATTGCAGCGTCGTTGTCACGCTATCAGCGATCTAGCTGTCCTGTCGTACAAGAGGGAGACGCCTCGACAACACCCAACAGAGGGTGGAATGGCTACGTCGAAGGCTCTCGCTCGAGAGCTGGAACTGCTAGAGTTTGATTGTCTCGACGACCCTGGCCAGTTTCCCATGGAGTGCCCTAGTACTGTGTGTTTGTTCTGCCTCGGAAACGAAAACATCACACACAACAGTCGCATGTTCGCATTCAGCCGTAAAGATGCCCTGAGGCGTCACGTCGAAGGTACACACCTTCAATACGTCGGCACTGACACAGTATTCGAGTGCCCTCACCCCTTGTGTCAAGCTATTTGTCTCGGGCATAGTGGTTTCAAGAGTCACGCCTCCGGAACACATAACATTTGGCATTGATATAAAATCCTAGAAGCCAGATCTTCATTGACAAAACATTGTCACGGGAATGTTCGTGGCCTTCTCGCTGCAGCTGCTGCTTGGCGAAAGACAAGGCCTATTGCGCTCCATCTAACTTGAGCCGTATTTCTACCTCATAGGCGTGGCGGCTAGGTAGCTGCTGCTGGCCGAGGCTTTACAGTTTCCACAGACTTTTGGATTGCAGGAGAGTACGATCCTCCCTTTCCCAATTGATCGTCTCTTGCTCGCGCAGCGTTTCTATGTTGCCCGTCATCCTGACATGTGATTGTCGCTAATGTCGCATTCAACACCCGCCTTATGACAGAGCAAGTCGCCTTGCCAGTCTCTTAGGATGAGGATGTTTCAGTGCAAGACTCTAAGTAAATTCTAGAACATGCCACGTAGAGATTGAGAAAGAACCGATATAATTTACTTTCCCCTTCCGCGCGGTCTTAGCATGATCATCGCACTCAGTCAGGCAGACGCCTGCCTCTCTTCTGTGAATGACAGGCTACGTCTATTCCACGGGTCTGTGAGAGTCTCCTCTTCGTGAGTGATCGCACGTAGACAGAATTGCGTGTGGCTTTCACGCCGTTGCAGGTCGAGATCCTGCATATGAGCCTCATGGGAGTCAGCCACAATTCCGACTCTAGGCCGCGTCTGCGCCCTCGCAGCCACTCCAGTCGGTCCTGAAGGTACTGGGGCGAAGCTCTGATCCTTGAATTGAGCTTATGCCTGTCGTCTTGCAATGGAATCGTCTCGACTGAGAAGACTTGTCTGGACGGGCTGGATTCGATAATGATGGGCTTCCCTTCCAGTGATGCTGTCGAGCTTCTGACTTGTGACGATGCATAGACATACAGCCATGGGAAGAAGGCTGAGGAAGGTGAGCATCGTACACATGGCGACTTGCGGGGTCACTGAGGATGGCGCAGGCGTTCTCAAGCTGCTGAAAGACTTATTTGAATCCGCCTGGTCGGTCTGAGTGCGCGGCGAGGGCACGCCGCCGATAAGCTTTCTTGATCTCGTCGAAGGAGTTATCCTGGCTGACTTGCAGGACTGCACAGTGATAAATGGTGGCCGTCCCTTTTTGAAGTAATGTGCAGCAAGAGGATGGTGCTTGAGGAACCCATGGAAAGGCGGTCACTTTCAGCGTTTATGGTCTGCAAGGTTCGAACATCGTTGTTGCTTGTCTGAAATTAGATCGCAAGGGTGGCCAGGAGCGAACTGCAACAAGATGATCTTCTCCCATCTAGTCTGGAATCAATTGTTCTGACGGAGTTCAACAAAATGGTATGGCGACCTCTCGACGAAGTGAATTTGAGCGGTGTTGTAATGGATCAGAATCATGCCTGGCAGCCAGTGGGCTCTACACCGCGATCAAGGGGCTCCTATGTGACCTGCTCCGGCAGCATTAACAGTTAGTTTTCCGGCTCATTTTCGCCTCTCTGTCCCAAGATAGGATGTTTCTTATGTTGACGCCCTCAACAAGTGCGTGTATGGCCAGGAGACAACTAAGCGCCGCGTGATAGTGGTGAAGTCGGCTCTGAATTGTCAGTAAGCCGACCGCCTGATCCACATATCATGGTTTGCCGGAACACGTACATGCCCGCCTCTAAGCTCTTTCTGTCTTATCCTCTGTCAACGGCGCTGGTCTCAACCGAGAGGACACATATGCCACGACCTCACTTGCTCATGCTTTCGACCGTCTATGTGCAGTGCTCGAGCTCACTCCGACGCAGAACTCGGACATGGCGGACGGTAAGTTGGCGTCGCTCGCTTCGGAAAGAAGAGATGCCGTTCTTCAAAGACAGCGAACGACAGGCGAGCTTTCAGCAGCGTATATATGATATTTGAGGTATTTGCGTCCAAATCAAGACAAGAAGAGCAACAACAGCGATCTGCCCCTAACGCTCATAATCCTCTCCGGATTTTTGCTCTCAAGCAATGCTTGCCGCAAAAGAATCAGTGGGAAAATCTTTATTGATAGTTGAAGTACCCGATGTCCGTGAACAGCGGACCTTGTAGGTGCACATACAGATTTCCCTTGTGACATTTCTGAAGGCCCGTCATAAGACGAGTGAAACCAGATCTGCCGCCCAATTGATCTCACCAGGTATGTTGGTACTGATAGCCTGGCGTCACAGTACCAGGAAACCCAACTGCCAATCAGACGATATTGTACACCAACGAGCAGTTTGTGAACATTACCACGTTGAAGTTTTTGAAATTTTGAAAGCAACGATGAAGAAGGTGTTGCACACACACAAGACACGAATGCATTCGGATAGGGCTACCTTCTTGCGTGAGGCTCTGCGGACAAAGAAAGCTTCCGTCAGCGACTAGCGCCTTGGGAGGATAGAACTGAGATCATTTTGACATAGTTCAATGGATAAGATGGTCACTTTCTGGAATAGCCACAGCATCTGGTCCTTGATACAAAGAGGCTCTATGCAGCATCACATCAGGGCCTTGTCACGCAACTTGGCTTGCTAAGGTTGAAATACGCACAATGGCTCCGACCCCCACCCTTGCGGCCCGATCGTCTCTGGAGCATATCATTGCGCAGCACCAGACCTCCTGTCATGAGATGCTCCCACGACTATTCTATCCAGCGTCCCAACATTGCAGTGTGAAGGACCATCGATGGTTCCCCCTATCATACGCTAAGAATCTGGTGCGGCCCCACTGACGACCTTCCTATTTGATTGGAATTCCCCATGACTCATGCGATGCGGTTTAGCATCGCTTCATGATCAATACTCAGACAAAAACCTGAATGAGGAGCGGGTGTATGGCCCAGTCCTGCTTTGCGTCGCGCTTGGGAAATATACGGTCTGTTTCAATCGAGTACCGTGCCAGTTGCGCCCTGCTTTGAAACACTCTAGGCATTGCATTAGAGCGCCTCGCGTCTAGAAGGTCGAATATGTTCACGAAGATGTTCGAGAGTCTCTTCAAAACCGTAGCGGTTAGCGTCATCTACGTCGTATTGATTGTGGTGACTATGATTCATACTTTACGGCAAGCGTTGACGCTCCGAGGAATCTCTTCTATGCCAACATCCATGCAAAGCCGCTGATATCCTGTCAATTTGTCCACCGTGTTGTAACTATCTTTGGCCAGCCGCACCGCAAACCTGGCGCGTTCCTTGTAGAAGCGGTACGAACCAGCTTTGATGTTCTTCTCCTGGGCAATGTGTTCGAACTCGCTGGTGATTGTGAGAGCAGCAGGGTTTTGTCGGAGGTCGTTGTGCAAGGATGAGTCTTTCTCGTGTTGCCTTAAAGCAGTTGCACTGCCGAAAGATCGCTGGCAAGGCTGACAGAGTATCATCTTGCAAAAGGCCAGCCGAATTATCTTATGAGCTGAAGGTCGAATGGAAGAACCACGTCGCATTCTTATGGTGCACGAGACGGAATAAGAGTGCAGGCGCGCATTCACGAATAGGGATCACCCAACGGTGGTTGCCGCTGACTGTGCCACCCACTGTCATCCTACATAGCCCAGACTATGTACATAGTCTGGCCATTAGATAGTAACATTTCTAGTCCCGATTGGGACTAGATCGTTATGTTAAAACCAGGCAATTCGGACAGACTGTTCGCATGATCGTGTGCAGACGGAAGGAAACGGCGACAATGGCAATCGCAAGCCTACAAAAAGACTGTCATCGCCTCGTCTGTATCCCCACAGCTATCCTTGAAGAACACTATGTGTCGACAATCATGGACATCGTCGAGATCATAGACTATACCTTTCAGAACCAGATTCTACTCACAGAAGCACTCGAGTCGGCTGGGGTTTCGGCAATTCGCCCTGATGGGTCGAAACGTCTTGCAATGCTTGGAGCAAATCTTGCCAGTTTGGTATTGCTCCAAGATTGGTACGCAACGGGTAATTCGCGCCGTGAGTAGGTTCTTCTTCGCAGAATGCAACCGATTTGCTGAGAACTCGAAAGAAACCATTAGCGAGCAATTGACCCGTACACTCTCGCGCCAAACCGTATCTGATATCTGCCGAACATCCAATATCGATCGCTTCATTGCTGTCAATGCTTCCAACGTTCACCTGACAGTCGCCCCGAAGGTGATGGCGGACTGCATCTTCGCTCTGCTTGGCGCAGTCTGGATAGACTCAGGCGAAGGTCTCACGCAGGTGCGAAAGGTGATGGGACGTCTCGGGTAAGTGTGATCAGATCAGAACAGAAGACACAAATTCTGATGCCTTGTAGGATCATCTAAGTGCTGGTGATTTTTGTTGTTTCGAGCATGCTGAGGCTGTCGGGCAATAGCCGGAGTAGCTGATCCGCGGAGAGTTTCTGGAAATCAAATTTACTTGTGCTCCGGCCAGAGAGGATGTGCCACAGATGCACATCGAGAGACTGCGCTATAGACCTGAGAAAGGAGCCTCGCGTGCGATCTAAGCATGTGATGAAGAATGCTAAGCTGTCTTTGTTCAGAAATTCGAGTCTGTTGTAATTAATGGTGAGATCTAATCCTAAGGCATACTGGGCATAAACATACTCTTGAGTGACGACACGTAGGTCACCTGTTCCAGGCACCATTGCAAGAATGGCATCGCCAAAGCGCTCTGCCAGAGCATCCCAGCAACGACCAGCATGTAGTAAGTACTTGATGTGGGTGCGGGATTTCTTGAATTCCTCCGGATCCTGCAACGTAGCTGCAGCTACCAAAGGATCTGAGAGTGAATCAGTTGTCAAAGCATCTAACACATCAGCCGGTGAAAGTGTTCTGTATAGAGATCTTCGGGCTCGTCTCAGTTTCACAAGGAGAAGCCGTCGCAACAATCGGCATTGTTCTGACTTAGTTCCCAAAGCTTGTAGATGCTCCATGATGCTGGATAATGTGGGAGCGCGATCGTATGTCCAAGCGGAGTTCTGCAAAGGCCCTTCCCGCAGCAGCTCGCGAAGCCAATTAAAAGCATCCGGACTCGCGATTGAAAGGACGGTACTCGCAATGAGATCAACATCTCCACGAACAGAGGTGGGTATGCCGTCCAAGACCGAGTACATTTTGTGAAGAAGCGGGGGTACGCGGCCATAACGTTGTTGGGCTACCTCAGCCTGCTTCCGTTGCCGACACGCCCGATGCTTCGAGCGGGCTGCTCGCGAGCGGGAGGAACTCCGTGGTTGGTAGCACTGCACTGAGTCTCGCGCTGCTTCATTGGCGTAGGGAGCGCTCTCATTATCCGATACTATTGAATTCCCTGGTGGATATAGTCTAGAGATCGTCTCAGCGGAATCAGAAGCCAGCTGAGCCCCCGCAGGGAACACAGCGTGATAAGTCCGAGAGCGATTCTGCGGGAGCATAGCATTATTGCACGGCAGTAGGCCACTGCAATCTGCATCGTATCGGTAGCACGAATGTGTTTGGCTACGTTCGTCGTGAAGGATGTAGCTGACGTCTAAGAGCGGCCTATCAATGGAATTCTCTTGCTCGCTCACGATTTGCTGAGAGTAGCCACGGACCAAATCAGTGCCAGATTCGTGATCGCTCATGTTCCAAGCGCCATTGCCCTGATTGTTGTACTCCAGGTCCTCTATCGCTTCCAGGTCAGAGACATGCGTCGTGGCAATGAGTGTGTCAGAGCTGTCACGGAGGACTCTTTCTTCTTCTAGTAGATTCTGAAGTAGGCTATCCGCGGAGTCACGATGATCCTCAGGCAGTGCATACCAGGCATCTTCGACTGCCTTGGGTAGATGTAACCTGAACGCAAGTCGCGAATGGGTAGGAAGATTTAGAAAGGACTCGTACAAGAGACGTCGAAGGGTCTGTAAAAGATCATTTGAGTCGTCAGGGATACTGATGAGTGGGGAGAGATCATCAGTGAATGGCATCTTGTATAGCTTCTGGGCTTCTGTGTGAGAGCGGTCTGGGAAACAGGAGTGTAGTTCCACAGCTGACTCATCGGCAGCTGGTGTGGCTTGGCCCGTGGCTCTTAGTGGGCTTTTACCGAAGACTGGCTCACCATAATGGCCACCCTAGATCCATACCAATTCTCCATGGCGCTCGAAAGTCGTCCGATTAAGCGCGTCCGAACAGACAGCAGCGGCTTCTCTCGCCTTAAGGACTCACAATGCAGGGACGCTCAAGGTAGCCAAGGGCCTCAAGGGCGTCTGTCCCAGCATCCGCGTCGAATGTTGCTGACTTTTGTCAGAGCCGCAACGAATCAAGAGCGAACCTCTAGAGCCCGCGCAGTCTAAGGACATCGACTCCAATGATGAGCATCATGCTATGACGTTGACAGCGCCGAATGAGCCACATACAGAGCATGCGCCTTTCGACACCGCGCTAAAATACGATGTCTGTACCCCAATCATAGATCCCTCCAACGTGTCGCCCGAGATACTATATCGAGAGAAGCTATTGCACAGGAAGAAAGTGGCAGAAATCTCCTCGACCGTCCAGAGGGAAGAAGCGTCACTATCCGATATGTTGGGTCAGGTCTCTCGTTTGAGGACAGCTATTGAAGCAAAGGCACAGACACTGGATCAGCTGCGTCGGCAGCAGGCACATGAGGTTCGAATGGAGCAAGAATGTGACGATCGACTGGAACAGGCCTGGAAGCAGCACCGTTCTAGCCATGGCAGAGATGTATGAGCGGTAGTGTCCTTTCTGCTTTGCAGTCCTGTTCCGTCCATCAGACCTGGGACTGTTCAGCAACCGAGCGGTGACTCAAGATCTCGTCCTGTCCTCATGCAGAGTGCATCGCGTGCCGTGACGTTGTCAATCCAACTGCACGCGCATACCGCAGTGGTCAGCTACGTTAAGAAGAAGAAGAAGAAGGCCGTCGGGCTGTGTTCGCAAGCAGGAACTGGGAGCTGAGCCGGTGTAAGGACTGCCGCGAGCGTCTTTGTGAGGTATTATCGAGAACGGTCCTTCGAGGCAAGGTAGATGGTAATCTGTGAAAGCTAGTCGTCGAACGTGATGCATTCGATCGCTTCCCTGCCTGCTTTTGTCTCATTGTTGGACGAAGTCCAGGCCTCCGCACTTGACGAGGCTGGGTTCGCTCTGGTTGATTGCTTCTTAAATGTGGGCTGATTTTCGTCTGTCCTCGATTTCTATTTAAGGCGGAATGAGGGACCAGGATATCAGCATTCGCGTGGCAGTTTGAGACAATCAGCAGAAGAAAATCGGTAGTAGTACACGCTCTACTCCAAGTGACAATACGTGATCATGATGGTCACATGGTCGTCTGAGGTATTAAGTAACGTGCGAGCAACACGTTGTAGTAGAAGGGCGCAGAGACAATCTTTGCGTCGGTAGGTCATTCCCGTGCTAAGATTCAACAAGGTGCGTGCGCTACAGCAATGAGCTCCTGCCACGCGTGATGCAGAAAGGTGGCCTACAATGTACGAAACGTGTCTTGCGCGTGCATCGAAGTCATCGACGGATGGGAAAGAAAGACTGAAGCTCCATTTTTGCCTATTACCGTTGAGTGTGTGGGAGGAGAAGTCCGGATCCATCTTTGCATCCGAAGCTAGTGGACACATCGCGCGTACACCTCTACCGCAATCTTTGGACTGACCATAGCTGGCTCTGCTGCCTTGTCGGGGCTGCTACGGGAAGCAACGAGGTTGGATGTGGACCGCTTCAGCTCAGACTGGAGCTACCATCTGGTCCACAAATTCTGTCGTTTTGGGCCTCGTTACTTCAAGGATAAGATACGCGGAATTGTAGCTCTAAGCACAATGGCGATACAAGATTATGTCAATCAGATTGAGGCCCATTCGTATGTTGAGCACACCTGAATACCACTCATCCAGTGAACAAATGGCTGATGCGCATTTGTCGCAGTGTGCCGCGCACCCTC
The DNA here is from genome assembly GCA_023512835.1 of Taxillus chinensis. Taxonomy (NCBI): domain Eukaryota; kingdom Viridiplantae; phylum Streptophyta; class Magnoliopsida; order Santalales; family Loranthaceae; genus Taxillus; species Taxillus chinensis. Next base: position 216,086 of record JAKCVP010000011.1, read on the forward strand.
ATTCAAGCTCGACGCGGTCAACGCCACAGCAACGGCGATGTGCTCTGCACGATATGTCACGCTCCTCCTATGTCACTGGCAGCCGGACAGTCCATTCCGGCACGAGAAGATGTCGAAAAAAGGTCGTGCTGGTGGTGGAGCGTCTCGGTCCGAGAACAAGATGTCTAATGGGATCGTCAATCGTGCATGAGAAACACAAGCTGATGGATCTGGTTAGTAGAACCCGAAGGATAGCAGACAGGAATGCGACGCGTGTTAGGCCTAGATAGAGATACCGAATCTCGCGGCAGGTCCGCGTGGGACTGGGGATGTGCGCAGCTTCTGTGCAAAAGATGTGCCGGATCTTTCTCACATCCTGATCCTGTCTTCGAGCCGCAATGTCCATAAGATCGCGAGTGCGATCCCATGGCAATGTATGCAACAGCCGATCGACATATTCCTCCATTCTGTTGAGGAGGGAGGGCTCATGCGGGGTCATGTCGAATTCGCTACCCATCAACGGGTTCGAGACCTTCCGTTGATTGCGCTGAAAAAATCAGACCAACTAGGTATCAGAACTCGTGGAAGCTCCACAAGCTCACTGGGTGGGTTTTCGTCTAGAGGGCTTGTATTGTCTTTCGGTCGCTTCTATGCTCACCGCGAAAGTCCAGTGTCAGGCAGAGCTGATGGCATTTTCAGGAAAGTACATACACGAAGGTGAAACAGGATAATGGCGCGACAGAGGCGCATTTGCATCTGAGGCCACGCCCGAACGTGTGGCTTCGTGTATGCCCTGCAGCGATTCGAGCTTGATCGTCTGGGAGAACCTTACTTGCGAAGAGCGTCGCGGCAGGAAAAGGGCCGAGATGAGGAGGAGCGGGTCCAGGGTCCAGGGAATGAGTTATATCGAATGACGAAGCGGAGAAAAAAACTAAAGAAGTCAAGACGTCAACTCTGGACGAGGCCACGAGCGCATTGGACACGGAGACCGAGGCGCTGGTGCAGCAGGCGCTGCGCTCGCTCTTCACCGGGCGCACCGTCATCGTCATCGCGCATCGGCTCAGCACGATCATGGATTGTGATAAGATTGTGGTCCTGCGGCGAGGTCAGGTCGAGGAGTGCGGGTCGCACGGAGACCTCCTTGCCCGAGAGGGTCGGTATTTTCGGATGTGGACCCAGCAGTTCTCTTCCGCGATGGCCCCGGAGAGGTTACCGCAGTCCACTCTGCGTGCTAGTCCTGGTCAGGCAGGGAAGAAGGGCGTGGAGTCCTACAAGAACGATGGCTGGGACGCGCTCCAGCAGCTAGGCTGACGTCCATGGGAATGATGCGATGTGCGAGGTCGTGCAGAGATCAGCGGATGCGGGCAACGCACCGTTCTCGCGCTCACTCAACCCTCTTGCCCATTGTACGGTGTCTGCTGACGCTGTCCAACCTGCAGCCGAACGGTACGCTCGTTCAAAGGATCGTGCGTGGTTGTTACAGCTGCGCTCTTTGCTCAACTTCTCGACCTGCATCAGGCCAGTGCGTCGAGAAATGTCGGGATCATGGGGAGGCAGGGGTTGACAGCCGGAGGACGTGGTTGAATTGGATTGTCGATGGCTGCAGGATTATAACTACGAATGGGAGAAGAAGCGGAGTAGGAGGAAGTGAACGGCTGCTCAGGCCGCGAGATGGGAACCGTCGCACGGTACAATACCCTGCAGACTGCTGACGAATGATCTCCCTCGACCAAAATTTTGAGGCGGGAAAAAGTGCCAAGTGTTGGGGGCATGGCGGAACCCCTGAAAATGCTGGGACCAATCCGTCCCTTCTACGCGCTGGGGCCCCAATGGCGCAGGCGGCAAGGTGCAGCACATAGCCGCCGACCACCCTCTTTGCAGCTACTGCTCCTGCTGCCAGGCCCTTCCTGACGAGTCCGGATGCTGCAGCATTCAGAACGAGCACGACACGGTACCGATCAGTCCAATCTGTACGCGGTGATGGATGCAGCCGTGACCCGCTCCACGCCCATCTGCATTGCCTCACACTGACACGGTCGCAGGCAGGCGCTCCAGAGCTCTATTTCCCCACCACGCGGCGCGGATGCGGCCAGCACTCTAGCGCCAACTAACCTGATACCTCGAAAGGGACTTCAGACCGCACAATGTCGTGAGATACTCTGAAGAATGGTGACACGCAGAGGCACTGGCACCTTTGCCGCCCGCTCCGTTGGCGCACCCGGCGCATATATGGGATGGATTGGTCCCCACAAATTTTCCAGGTCTCGGCCATGCTCCTCCGCTCCTCGATCATTTTGGTCTGTCCCCCGGCATATCGGGATAAGCTATTGTGCAGTACTGGGCCGTTCGCCTGCGCCCTGCTGTCCTGCCTTGACGCCTGTCAAATGACTGTCTTGCCTCGACGACTTGCCTTGACGACTGTTGTGCCTTGACACTTGGCTTGCCTCGACACCTGTCGTGCCTGAGGGAAGGGAGGAAGGACGCATTTTCTGTGCACTGTTACATCTTGAGAAATCTAGCACCACCTCCCATCTCCTCAGCGATGTCTCGGCGTCTGTGCGGTACTGTGTTATCAGCGACCACGGGCATAGAGCAGATGGCTGCCAGTGCATATCTCGTCGAAAGTAGCTCAACTGCAGATTACTAGTTTGTCATATCCCATGTCGTTTGCGCCCAAGTCATTGGAAATTCGCCGGATCTAGCCACACAGTAATGGCCGTAGGCCTCTCGAATTTAGCGTCAAGGGCGTTCAGACGTGTATGTTATGTCAGGCAACGCACCAGATAAGGAAGCGACGAGACGCATTATATTTGATTTTCCAATCATAAGGGCTGTTCTTGGACTTGATGTTCGCGGAGCGCCGTTCCCAAGAGGGTAAGGTACTTGCTCCACAGATCTGCCAACATCGAATATTGCGAAAATTCCGATGCGCTAGAAGTGTATTGACTACCACGGTCCCGAGCCCTATCCATTCCCTGATCACTTTCGATAGCGGGCCAATTCAAAGCAGGATGCTCATTAAACACACGACTGCACGAAGTGAACTGGGATGGTCGAGAATCTGCGCGTTGACTGGGCCGTTTCCTGTCTGTCTTGTATGTAATGTTAGACCAGTGGCGATAGTGTTGTGCCGTAGTAAAGCCATTCATGTTAACCATGACTCTGTCATCATCCCAAGATTGACCGCATGATATTTGTAGTAGATGAGTTGCATGCTCGCTTGATTCATCGCTTACTTCACAGGATCCGAGACTTCCCTAGAAGCAAACGCCATTTGATCACCATCCGGAAAACGCGATTGGAGACCACGCGGCATAGTGAAGAGTTGAGAGCATCATCGGCGGCGGCCTTCGTCACTCCCAACGTGGATGGTAACATGTCACTTTGAACTAGCCGCGTGTGCCGACCAAGCTTGTATAGTGATTCGTCTTCGTCTTCGTCTTCGTCTTCGTCTTCGTCTTCGTCTTCGTCTTCGTCTTCGTCTTCGTCTTCGTCTTCTACTTCTACTTCTACTTCTACTTCTACTTCTACTTCTACTTCTACTTCTACTTCTACTTCTACTTCTACTTCTACTTCTACTTCTACTTCTACTTCTACTTCTACTTCTACTTCTACTTCTACTTCTACTTCTACTTCTACTTCTACTTCTACTTCTACTTCTACTTCTACTTCTACTTCTACTTCTACTTCTACTTCTACTTCTACTTCTACTTCTACTTCTACTTCTACTTCTACTTCTACTTCTACTTCTACTTCTACTTCTACTTCTACTTCTACTTCTACTCTTCTCTTCTCCAGTATCGAGAGGCGACGTTCGATGTAGCCTTTCGCGGTCGGTACGACACTGAATTTGCAACATTCTTACAACAGAGGCAGTGATCTAAATACCATTGAAGTTACTTGGTCCGATGACTTAGGGGTCAACCAGGAGGTAGACCTAGGACGTAACACACTAGGAAAGGTGAGAGACGTTCTAGATATATCGAGAGTGACACTACCTTCTTCTCACTTCTTTGCTCGTCTTGTTGCTTTGTAGCACAAAGGTTGTCATCCGATTTGTGGTAATTGCTACGGCTGAAGGAAGACTTAGCATCTGCCTCATACTGGTGAGCGGGTGCAGAAGAATTCAGCTTTGACTTTGCAGGTATTGGCTGCCTCTCGGTCTCTGGAGTCTTTGAGGGAGGAAGCTCATGAACTTTCGTATTCCTTTTCCAAGCCGCTGAACCAGACATGGCGGCGTCAAGAGAATTTGGGGCGAGCGCGATGGATGTGCACGACCGCTGCTGTCGATTCCATCGAAGGGACGAAGTGCCGTCGCCAGCAGAAGCCTGAGATAGGTGCTGCTAGACCTATTCTGGTGATTCTACAAGCATGTCAACTACCACCACGCCTGGAACAGAGCTTTTCCTGTTGCCTGCAAATGTTCCCACCAGGGCGAGACCAAGATGGTTCCAAACATTCCATATGGGCGCTTGCATCAGCATAATTGGTGAGCGATCCCGAAGTCTCCTATCAATGCTTTCGGCTTCCTTTGCTAACTTTGTGCGCGCACTTTAGTACCAGTGACTCGATCCCCTTGCTTTGACGCCTACCTTCATATCGGTCTACAATACCCTCTGTTATCATGCGAAACAGTCTACGCGCTCAGGAACAGGAACGTAGCGAACCTAAGATAGGATTCAACCTCAATTCGGGCACGATTTAACATACCCACCCTGACATTAGGCATTACGCACACCTTTACAACATACTTTCCACTCCGAAGCGCAATGGAATGGTCAATGGGCATACTCAAGACATATCTTTGGGTACGATGCCCGTCCCGCGTCACTGTGCTGACGAGGGTGAAGCCAGAACATCGCCTCCAGCAGTCAACTCGTATGTTTTCGGAGGCGCATGTCAGTGGAAGTTTTCGTGCTAACATCATGTGCTATCGTCTCCGTCCAGACAGGGCGCGCACAGCTCGGACGCGCACTGGACAAGCCATAAGCCAGGCAGCTTAGTCCACAGTAAAGGTAGATCATTGTGTCCTTCAAACACGCATGATCATGAAGCGACAGGCAAACTGGCAGCGCGCAATCTTGGCACTTCTACCGCAGGTCATTGCTTGAGCGATAATGGTGGACGAAAGTCAGAAGCGGCAGCTGTCAAAGAGGAGGAAACAGGCCTGAGCACGTCCCAAGTTTGAGGATGGGCTTCGCCATGGCCGTAGGTGGAAGAGAATCCCGCTACGGATGTGTGATAACGCCAAGACCATGCGATGTCAGGTCGCCCTCTGTCGCCGTTCAGTCTCCAAGCGACAATGCGCTAGTCTCAGCTTCAGCTCTCTCTTCGGACTGCAATAACGGCTGGCCTGCTTAGAAAGCGCACCGTTTGTTCCGAAATGACAATTCAAGATGCCATTGACACCTCCGAGAATGGCATTCGAACCATTATGAACGCATGGTAACTGGCACGCTCATCAGTGCTTGCATATGCTTATCTTCTTGTCGACCTTGCGTGTCGTAGTCTCCGCAGTTGGGTCGTAGGAGTCTGACGAGACTTCCTTCGGGCGCGGGGCCATGTACATGGAGAAGGGGTATTTGCAGACATCGCCCCGTCTGTCGCAATGACCGCAAACCGGCTTCCGCTCGTCACAGCGCACATGGCGCCTCTTGCAAGATCCACATCCAGTCCGGCTCCTTCTTACAACGTCGAAAAGGTAGCGTGGAGGCTTCGTCCCTTGAGCGTTCTTAGCCGTTGTGGATGTCCGGAACCTTGTCCCATTCGATTGGTATGATGAAGTATTATTTACTGTCTGCGATTCGGTCATGATGCAATCAACTTACAAATAGTGTCCCCCGAAAGAGATTTGAGGAGAGGAAGAACGCAGGGTGGCGGGGTCACGGCGGAGACTCTGAAAATGCTGGGGGCTAATGTTGGAGGAAGTCACTGAATTCTGACTAGTGACTGTAGAGATAATAGCAACTATATATACACACCTCCATACCCTCTCGGGGGTGTCTGGGTTTGAACTAGCCGAGGTCCGTATGCTTCTGCTCATCTTGTCTGATACGAACACGCCCAGGCTCAGCGGACACACGATCGCCGGTGTCCACAATCCACCGTTGCACAGCTAATCCCTCCCTCCTGCGCGCCGGAGGCCCCAATAGAGCAGGCGGCAACACAAAGCCGCCAAACCTCTTTTGCAGCCACTTTGCAGCCACTGCTACTACTGCCGGTCCCTTTCTGATGAGTCTGGATGCTGTAGTATCCAGAACGAGAACGACACAGTCCAGATCAGCCCAATGTCTACTCGATGGATCCAGTCGCATCGCACACTGAGCTTACATTGCCTGACACTGCCATGATCGCCGGCAGGCGATTCGAAACCGGCTTCATCACAACGCGGGGAGTCTTCATTCGTGGTGAAGCGCAGGGGAAGTAAGTGTGCGGGAGCCCACGCCTCACCCTGGGAGACACTTTTAGAGCACTCCATCGTCTTGGCAGTCGATGCAACATCCTCTCCGTGCCTCCCCAGATCCTAGTCACTCACTTATCTCAGCGCAGCACGCCTTAGCAACCGACGGTCTAACTCCACCTCCATCCGCGATAGTTCCTCGTTGACCCGATCTACATGAGTCGACACGTAGCCTGTCTCAAAGATAGCCACTTTGCTCGAAATCCACGAAAGGCGGCGCTTCTCATGTCACCCCCACTATACTCTAGAAGCCTTACATGGCCCCCCGTCACTCTGCCCTACTATCGGGAGGAATATTTCAGGAAGCATTCAGTGCCTACAGCGGAAGAGATTCGCAACGCTAAGGATGTCTTGTCTCAACGCAACACCGAACGAGTTGTAGCTCTTTCGCTGGACGTGGTCGTGAGGCATGGACTCGCCTCGAACGAAAGAGAAGGTCAGAACCTGCTGTTTCTTGAGAGTCAGTGGCCAGAGCTCCCTATTCCTAGATTGCTGGCCATGTTTCGCGAAGGCGGAGAAATGTTCATCGTCATGGAAAGGATCCATGGTCAGCGGCTGGACACGCTATGGCCTAGCCTGTCGGCGAGCGAAAAAGACTCTGTCATAGCTAGTCTGAAAGACACTTTGAATCATGTCCGTTCGGTGAAAGGTCATTTCTTTGGCAGCATCGACAGAGGCCCCCTTCCGCATTACCTCTTCTACAGCACTGAGCATGACCCAGCACGGTCGGGACCTTTCTGCAGTGAGCAGGAGCTCAATCGAGGGCTGCTGCAACAGTATCAGCACGTGCAGGCACTGAATGGGTACAAGGCCTATAAGACCCAATTCTACGAACAAGCGTTCGCGAGAGTTTTGCAGAACCACGCCCCGGTGTTCTCCCACACCGACATTCAGCGGAAGAATATCATCGTCAAACGGCTTGGTCGAAGCGAACGTAGCTCTTCAGACATGATTGCATATCTGGTGGACTGGGAAGATGCAGGTTGGTATCCAGAGTACTGGGAGTATTTATCGATGTTCATAGGATTCTTTTGGGCAGATGACTGGTGTGAGAGAGCGGCTGAGCTCGTAGACATTTGGCCAGCAGAAACTGCTGTGATGAAACTTATGCACACGGATTTGTTCATGTGAAACTCGTGTCTTTACAAGACTCCAGGTCTTCTCGACGATACCCTTCAAGTTCCTCGTCCGTCAAGATACGATGCCACTTTGCTTCAGTGCCGGTATCGCTTGATTCTCCGTCCATTCCGTGCATTTGATAAGTGGAGGTCTAGTCTCATCGGGCTTGTAAAACGTGCCGTCGGGCTTCATCGGCTCCGTCCTCATGCTTGCGCGGTTAAATGCTTTCTGCTTCGGCGGTGGTGGCTGTCGTTGGCAAACCTCGTCTAACGCTCGTGGATACTGCGACGGATCGATGTTTCCAATCAAAGACTTAGCGTAATAAGTCCCAGACTCCTCCGGCCGTTTGCCAGGCTTCCTCTCGTATCTCATGCCAGTGACCAGATCACCCGTCACATGATGAATGAAACCAGATCCATCGTTCTTGTTGGTCTCAACGAATATGACTGTGTGGTAGCGCGGCCCTGGGGTATCAGGGTCCTGGACTGCTAGGTGGTATTGTACCCGGTAGACGTTGTGGGGGGCCGGCATTGTGATGATGTTGAGGAGCTTGTACAAGCGAGTCGAGGAAAAGTGTAGATATCGCGTCTTTGACTGGCTGGCCCTTAGGTGAGGAGGGGCCATACTTGTAAGACCATCGCGAGCCGCTGTTCACCTGTACTACGCGACTGAGAATTGCATATCGCGGGCTCCCCATGTGCGTAGGGCGCTTGTTCATTGGCTATTTGGGCCGACCGTGCTCCAATCGACGGCTTTATCAGTACCTTACACTGGCGTTGTTTCAGCAGCTGCGAACAGGTTTTGCACGGTACGCTTCTAGGCACTGGCCACACACCGAGGCTCAGAGCCGTGACAATGGGCACTGCATGGTACCGCCAGCTCTATCGAGGTCTTGGGAACCGAACGATGCATCGGCCTCTATTTAACGACCCACCCTGAGAAATACTGCTTCAACAGCAATTTACGAGCTGCAGCGGGCCACGCCCTCGGCTCGATAGCTCTTCCTAGGGAGCTCGGAGGACCCGGTCGCATGCGCAGGCTGCTTGAAGCAATATTTGAGGCGTGGCAGGAGGTCCCTTGTCACGAGAAGACTGTGCGAGGAAACAGAGCGAAGCGCAGGAGATGGCGACGCTCCAAAGCACTGCTTCTAATCAGCTTGCTTCGGAGCATGTGAGAGACGAAACGAGACAGAAGACATCTCGCAACCACGCTGCTTTCTTCAGACTCAGAGAGGCCACAAGATGTCAACGAGGGCTGTGCTAACAATGAGGCGGTGAAGTAACAGCGGCCACGCCGGGCGGCAGAAGGTTAGTGACACTCGCACCGAAACATAGTGGCATCCTGGCTTGACGGTGGAAGGACGTGCTCATGTCAAAATGGTATGTTTCCTGACACAGGCAAGCCGGGGCGTAGTTGCGAAACATTGTGTTACCAACAGAAAGATTGCTATGGTGCGAATGATCGTGCGTGTTTGTCAGAGCTGCGCTATTTGCTCCTGTTGTGGGAGGCCAGTGCCTCGAGAAACTTCTAGGTCTCGGGCGACCACGGGGGAACAGGGTTTCATGGGAGGTGTGGACCGTCGCACGGTGTAATACCCTGTATATTGCTCTCGAATGTTATCCCTCGACAAAAATTTTGAGGCGGGAAAAAATGCCAAGTGGTGGGGGCACGGCGGAACCCCTGAAAATGCTGGGACCAATCTGTCCCTTCTACGCGCCGGGGACCCAATGGAGCAGGCGGCAAGGTGCAGCTCTTAGCCGCCGACCCTCCTTGCAGCCACTACTACTGTTGCCAGGCCCTTTCTGACGAGTCCGGATGCTGCAGCATCCAGAGCGAGCACGACACGGTACGTGACCCGCTCCACGCCCATCTGCATTGACTCGCACTGACACGGTCGCAGGCAGGCGCTTCAGAGCTCTGCTTCCCCACCGCGCGGCGCGGATGCGGCCATCACTCTAGCGCCAACTGACCTGATACCTCGAATGGGACCCAGCGCCTGCACATTCGGAATGTACAGCTTCAGACCGCACAATGTCGTGAGATACTCTGAAGAATGGCGGCACGCAGAGGCACTGGCACCTTGCCATCCGCTCCGTTTGGGGGACCCCGGCGCGTAGATGGGACAGACTGGTCCCCGCAGGTCCCCCCCAATTTTCGGGGTCTCGGCCATGCTCCTCCGTCCCCCAGCGTCTTGGGGTAAGCCATTGTGCAGTACTGGACCTTTCGCCTAGCTCCTGCGCCTTACCATCGCCGACATTTTCTTCCCCCCGATCCGCCCTACCGCCATCAACGATACCCCACACAAGCGCGGGAGCCAGCTACACCTCGAAGAAGCTCTACCGAGTGTGAATGTCGGGCAAGACAGACAGTGCGGTCAGATTGACATATCGGGGCTCTCAAGTGCGATGTGCCATCGTACACAATCGTGCATGATTCAGAAATGATTACTGCGCAGGAACCTGACTGTTCCAGCATTTAATACTCTGCAACGCCCGCAGTCTTGTCTCCGTATCTAAAATTACATCGCGAAGGATGGCTAGTAGCGAGAGCTATTACAAGATGTTGTCTGCTCACATAGTCTATCTCGACACTCTGGATGTCATCACACTATACTGATGAAGCTCTCTGGAAGAGCGTGAGTCATCTGCGTCCAGCCGCTCCGCAATACGTGCACCTACTGGACAGCGTCTCCGACGAGCTCCGGCGTGGTGGTGTCACAGCAACAGCGAAGCATCGCCACCGTCGAGTAGCTCACAAATGGTCCAAGCAATTCGCTGAGGCTGTCAAAGATGGTGTCATCTCGGTCACAGGCAAGGATGTGGACGGTTCATTGGCGTGGCTCAGCCATCAGGTGCACGCCACATCCTAACATTCAATTGCCCATGGGTGTTCGTCAGATCATGGAATTGTAGTGCCCTACGGCTAGGCAAGCATCTGCGTGAATAAGGATGAAAGAGAAGGCCCAGGTTGACGTTCGAGGAGATCTCAGCACGCTGTGATACATCAGTAGATCTGAATATACCCTGGAGGACTCGTTAGAAGTAAGCCGAGGAGCGCCAGTCATGCGGGAGATGCTGATCCTATGTGTGGCTCATCAGTAACGACTCGATTGTCCCGCGTCTTTCCGTCATACAGCCACCCCGCTCAGCCTTGCCCGTTGCTGCCTAACGGTGCGGCCCGCACCTTCCCATGGCCAGGATCATAAAGATATGTTCGCTGATTGGCATCCTCCCCATCCAGGCTTAGGATACCACTGGATGGCACAGGAATCAATATTCTTTGTTGACCCCCGTGGCCTTCGCTACCTATTTCCTTTAAGTAAGGTCAAATCTTGGGAGGTAAGACATCTTGACAACCGTGAAGTAGTGAGCTCACACAGACCCCCAACAGGAGCTTGAATCTTGTGTTCGTAATGCTTGGCAACGACTTCCTTCGGAAGCCGAATTCAGTGCAGATGATTATGATGTGGTGATGTCGGATGGAACTTTGGTGAGGCCGTTTGCGTGGGTGGATGCTCTGTCGAATCCAAGCACTATCCGTATACAGCGGCGGAACATCGCTGATCGGTTCGTGGCCCTCGTGGAAGGAGCAGGCGAATACACCCGGCCTATGGATTCACCAAATGGATCATGTACTGAGGATGACGAAGATGACGCAGGGGTACAAGCCGCCTATCCACCAGAAGCACCAGAAAAACCAGACAGGGCTGATATCGACTATGATCAACCAAATGCTCAACCTCGTCAATGGACTATACTACAGCAGGTAGACATGCTCCATGTTCCCAAACTTCTTCGCGGCCTCACTAACAAAACTTGAAGACCCTTCCGGCGGCTTCGTCTATTCGAAGGCCTTGTGACAGATCGAAGTTGGCCTGTTGGACAATGCTTTGTTGGACGGCAGGCTATCATCGCCATCGCAAGTTTCGCAATCCTTTGCCCTGCGTATGTAATCAGGACGCCCGACGTTGCCGCGTGTGCGTCGAAGGGGAAGGGTGATTGATACGTCCGCACGACGAAGATCTTTGAGAGTTGTGTTGCGACACTGCGACGACAGAAGCAAATGGCCTCGGTGCGAGTAAGAGAATGCTGCTGTTCGTGTACCCTTGAAAGTATAAGGTGCTATTACTCTCTAGATAAAGTAGTAGGAGCGGCCACTGTGAATAATGTAACAGTTGGCTGAGTCTCGGAGAACGCGGAGCGCTTGAGAGTCGACATGAAAAGAGCGTTGGACCAAAACATTAGCGGCAAATGAGGTACAAGTACCATCTACGATGGCATCCGCCGGCATAGTCTGAAGCCTGAGCTGACGTCGATAGGAGCTCGAACCTCTCATTTGCGCTGGGAGAGTGGCTCGAATACGACGTCGTTGACACGTACGTTCGAATGGGGCCACCTTCTTGCGTGAGGTCCTTACGTCACACGACCTGCAGACAATGGAAGCTTCCGCCAGCGACGGGCGCCTTTGGAGGATGTCAAGGATAGAACTGAGATCATCTGAACATATCTCCGACCGGTGGCCTGGACTCTTTTTGGAATAGCCATAGCATCTGGTCCTTGACACAAAAGGCTCTATGCAGGATCACGTTCGCCTATACCGGGCTATCTTGATAGTGGAAGTCTTGTCGTGCAACTTGGCTTGCTACAATTGAAGAATGCACAATAGCTCTGACCCTCAAGGTGTTCAGTGTGATTCGTTGATCTCTCTCCCTCCTTTGCGGTCCGATTGTCTCTGGGGCAGGAAGAGCAATTCTTCGCACTTAGAGCGCTAATCGTCTTGACGATGGCTTTCGGCGCCTGCCCAGAACACGATTCGTTGGGGCTGTGTTCACTTTGGCAATCAGACTTGTCGTATTTCCGGTACCCCGTTTCAGAATGCCACAGCTATTAGACATAGCCCTGGCCTGATCACCTAGCTGCGGATTCACAGATGGCCAGATGGCTGTCTTAATAACTGACTAGACCGACAGGCGTGTGATGGAGAGACATCCGATGCAGCTACTTGCCTCTCGCGGACGCGCACCAACATTTGCCGTTTTGACCGCAAATGATGACGAATGAGCGAGCTGAAGAAGCAAGACTTATAGCTTTTGGCCTTGGCGCTGATCCAGACTACGTCCGCATTCGGCTGGTTTGTTTTCATACGAAGCAGAGCTGTTGTGGCTACTATCTCACGTCCACCATCTTCTCATCACAACGACTCAAATTCTGAATATGTTTTCTCAATCAGTCTCTCTAACCATATCAAGCCTAAGCCATTCCAGAGGAATTCGATGCAGCATCCTGGTGCAGCCTGGCTCCAAGCTGTGTCCCCTGCGCGTGCGGCTCTTCTCCACAAGATTGATCAGGCCGTCCTCCTAAAGTGAAAGCGAGGAATTTGTGTAAGGAGCCCGGCAGTTGAATTAGGACCATGTTCGAAAATGGGGTGATAACCATAGGGTCGGTCAGTGCTCGCGAAGCGTAGGCATGGTGAATGATAGATCTCGTCTAGACTACTTTGGTCGAATAAGACTGTAAAATCATGGGGCTGAGTTGCCAAGCCGATTACGGCGGCGCTCGGCTCTGTTGCAGCTCATCAACTGCAGGTGACCTGTTGCTAAGATCTCATGTCTTGTAATCTGCTGGTTGCTTACATGTTCCAATACTCGGCCGTGACACCTGCACCTGGTGGCTCCTCACGACCTACCGAGACCTCATCGTCTAAGCGCACGCCCAGCAAAGATGCCACTCCATCCTATTCACCGCTATTCTATTTCACCAAGCACGCGACAACAACTGCCATTAGCAAAGCCGCGCCATCGTCGTTGTCGCAACAAGACAGTACCCAAGTAGCTTTCGGCTAGGGCGGCTTGCTGTGCTGTGAAAGCGTCGTCAGATGTTCCTACTCAACGGCGGCCTGCATGGGCAACGAGGTCACCCATACCACGCAACTGCTCTCGACAAGCGTGCATCATGAGGCCGGCAGTTCCCACATCCCGATACCGCCAGGCGGGATGTTGCAAGCTAACGACCTAGATAGCAGTACGATGCTGAATGGAATCAGTGGTAGGTCTAGCCTCGTTTGACGAACACAGGGGCGGGGGACAAACTCTAAAGTAACCCTAAGTCCATGTTTGATTCCAGGTACCCGCCACTAGCCACTATCCGACAAAGCGACAGGGTGCTGCGGAGCAATGACTTGATTGGCGCAGGCGCGCGTAGTACAAAGTGTCACGTGATCGTGGAGTCGAAGCAACGGACAGCTGAAACCAAGAAGTGCTGAAGACGGCAGCGACTCCTCATCGTGAGACTGTCCTTCGTCAGCAAACACACAGAATCATGGACTAATCAAACGTGACCGGTCAGGTTCGGGTGTCCCCGAGCTCGCGCGAGCGCCACGCAGATGCGGATTATATTCCCTGTGTTGGATTACATAATATAAGTCAAAGTACTTATTCATAGTAATCTGCGTCGCGGTGCACCCGCCGCCGCTTCCGGCGTCGCCCTCGGATTGGCTCGGTCCTCGGCGGCGTCGGCCGCCGTGCGGGACCTGGACGACCTCTCCTCCTGCCCGCCTGTGCCATCTTCCCTCTCCTCCTTCCCTGCTCGCGCGCCCCTTTCAGCGACCCTCCTGACGGGCCTGGCTGCCGAATGCAACCCCTGACTGTACCCACGGCGGCACGGACAGTGCGCTGTCACCCATGGACACCGTCCCTCCTGAACTCCAACCGCGTCGACTTCCTCGGGAAGATACATACCGCTGGACGCCCAGCGCAGGCCTGCCAAGGTCGAACACAAGAGCCTCGCTACCACGGCTGATCAGCCCAAGAGGCTGTTGCCGGCTGCTGACGGCTGGTGCAACGTGACGCGATGAGAGCTCCGACTGATACGCCTGCAGTTGCTCGCTGTTCTAAGGCATGGTCCTTTTCCTTATGCCGGTCATGACCATGTCTGAATGGCAACGACGCTACACGGCCTCCCCCTGGCTTCACCCTCTTCGCAAACCTTCAGCAAGCGCGCTCTCCGAGTGGGTGTGATGCGTGCAACACGGGATGAGCACCACCATTGAAGGCCCCTGTGCAGTGTGCCAGCTCAGCGCAGCGCGTCTCACTTGAGAGAGACGAAGTCGCTATTGGCCACTTCTCCTTTTCGGTGACACGACTGCGACAACTTTCCCCCGTGCCAGGTCTAAGCATCCCGCATGTCACCCTCATCGGCGCTGAGGCTAGCATGGGCCGCGACAGAGATAATAAGCACGAGCTCTCCATAAGGACTCGCCTCTCGCAACTCAGAGCGTGCTTAGTCTCCCACCTATCTTTCTCAAGCCTGCCTGCGATTCCCAGTTCTCCACGATCTGGCTCCCGAACCTCAAATTCTCTCACAACGTCTGAAGCGTGAAATGCCTGAGACGTCCGTATCTCCTGGACAGGGGAACGCTTCGCCCAGAATTTTGTGCCAGCAGACTGAGGAAATTCCTGATCGCGCCAGCAGTCGTCGTCCGGCGCCGTCACCCAACTGCGATTCTTCAGCAAGTGCGTTTCCATCCTCCAACTCCTGCTGTTCGACGAACACTAATGCGCAAGTAGTGCAACAGAGTCTATCACCTTACCCGTTGTCCGCGGCAATGCCCTCACCAGGTTTTACCGCCATTGCCACTCGAGATGGCATCGACAAGGCTGCGCTCGACTGTGCTGCACTGCCTGTCCCAAGCAGTCCATCGTCTAGGATCATTGACACTGTTACGACCTCATCCCCAAATTACATCGGCGTCCAAACTCCCGAGACCGACATTGACCTAGGCTCCTGTAGTGATGTTACCAGCACGGCTGACTCGGAATGGGCGCCCGACAGTAAGAGTGGCGAGTTCATGCCTATGTGCTCTTCGCCGTCCGGCCGCAACTAACATGTAGCAGAGCCTGCGGTATCAATGCCCGTAAGTGGACGAACTCCGACCCGAGAGTCGCTGAGTGGCTGTTCTCCTCGACCTGCACGTTACTCCGATGACCCACGGCGCTCGTGCTTCATTGGCTCCAAACCCACGCCGGGCCTGGTCCTCTCCGCGACGCCTCTGAATACTCTCGACGTCCAGACCCTAGAATTCGTGTTGCAGCTGGTCTCGGATGTCATCGCAAGTAAGCTCGGTCAAGCTTCTGCTTTTGGAAATGAGTCACGGAATGGCCGCACTAGTTCGCGACGGACCTCACGCGCCAGATACACTACAGCAGAGGACCAACGGCTAGTAGATTTAAAGCAAGGCGCTTCGTCATCTCCTCCACTCTCATGGCCACAGATCCAACAGTACTTTCCCGGTAGATCTAGGGGCTCGCTACAAGTGCACTATTATCATCTACGGAAAAATCAACGGCCCAAAGGTGCAAGAAGGGGTGTCTTGGAATAAGCATTGGGGTTCCTTGTAAACAGCTCAGGCATCGCAATCGTCAAAGGCGCGTCCGTGATTTGCAAGGATACAACGTCAGCTTCTTTGGAATTGATGCTCATCATTTGCTGAATTTGATATGGCGTCCAGCTTCCACAGCACTACAGGCGAGAACACGAGGTGTAGTCCTCGACAGGTCATCTGCGAGCAGGATCTCTATTGATGGGGATCAACTAGCATCTCATTGCCAGTGATCAAAACTCTGTGATCTTGTGCGTAATCAAACAGACGGTCCCAATCCACGCAGATGTGGTCGCTCCAGTTCCTCGTCTTGGGCTTTCCGTCTTCCCAGAAAAACGTCGCTAGTGATGTATCACCGCGACATATTGCAGCTTTTCTCAGATATTCGAGGCAGTGATCTGTTGGGTTAGCAGAAGGACGTAGTAAGTTAACACAGTCTCTAGCAGATCTCAAACCCTTACCGACATGCGTATTTTCCGTGACTATATCTTCTTGTGTCATATTCGGGTGGTAATAGTCTAGGTATAGGTGTTGCCGAAGCCGCTTCTGATGAACAGTTAGTATGCTCCACCGGAGACCAGTGTGTGCTCACATACGATACAGTGCAACTCGTGAAAGACTGCCATCTCCGCAATGTAGCCGCTTCCGTCGCTCAAGGCAATCGATGACGTGTTGGACATCATAAGAAGCTGTGACTCGGAGACGCGAATTGCCATAGCTTTGTATTCATTAGCATCCCACAACGGCAACAGACGGCCTAACATCTTACGCTGTAGAATATCCCGCCAAGCCCGATCCATCTCCGGTCTTGCCTCTCCGGCAAAGGAGTTGTTGTCCAAGGGTCGTCGTATCCTTTGTTTCACATATCGAATGGCATCATAGGCAGGTGCTTTTGAGATCAGTGAGGTGTTTCAAGGGTCTTTGGGGTTCGCTGCATCGCTCACGAAATGAGTTCCGAGGGGCCATTCCAAGTTCACGTGAGGCGGATATCCAGAGAGCGCCGAAGATGATATTACTAATAGCTAACAAGCAGCAACATATCGTTCTCATGTCTAGTCCTGTCCAGGGATGTGAACGTCGAGCATGAAAATCTGGGCACTGAGACTCGTCCAGTTGGCCAAGTTCATTGTACCGGTGATTCAGAATCATGAGGTACGCTCGTCAGGCGAGTCCGCCTTGTCTGACCGCTATTGATGTGTTCGTCCCTTTGCTGCACTGTGTCGTGGCAAAACAACGTACGAAAGAAAGAGAACGAGAAAGGATGAAGAAGCTTCTGCGTCACGGGGATTGGGTGGTATATTGCTTCAGAACAATGCAGAGGTACTATGGCGTGTTCAGAGAGGTGGCGCGGAACTTGAACTCGAAAGGCATCAGCTATCAGGAGGCTGCAAAAGGCGTGCACGGGTATGTAGAATTTACTCCAGGGGGCCGCCGAGTGTCCAAGCGATATATGGGGTGACATGTCCGGAGCTCGGCAGCCTTCGACGTGCACTCGAGCACCGTTCCAGCGCTATCGCCGGACACTGGAGATGAGAATGCTGATCAGGGTGGCCATTCTTTACCCCATTAGGCTGCCTTGTCCGTCCATCATGAATATCATCCTGCAGGCAAACAGACAGGCTATCAGGTAAATAGTTGGCCCCTTCCCGCAAGGCTGTATGCGTGACTTGAATATGCTGGACCAGCGCATTGTGGAACGCGCGTCCGTGCGGGATGTAGGGTTCTCATACCTTGGCTACAGGTTTCCTGGTATCGCCTGGGTGATCTTGACTCTATGAAGTCAAGACTTCAGCCTCAAGTGTGATCAGAGGCGTTGATGGTCTGGAGCACCGACATTGATCAATTTAGACGTAGCGCTTAATGGTGCTACATTACTTTTGCCCCGCCCCCCTCTCCTTCTTCTGCGTTTCATCCTTTTCCATAGCGCAAGCTAATTGGGATTCGGTAGGTTCGCCAGATGTCGGTCGTCAGGCATATCCAAGAGCTTTCTCATCAGTCGCGCCCTACACTCTCCAAGCGTCATCAAGCCTTCGATCATGTCCAACCACGGGATCCCTCTACACTGTCAAGACGATAGCGGTGAGCTGGAACGGATGTTCGACCACGTCACCGTAGTGGGACCCTGCCAACACTGTCAGCAGCGCAGGAGCCGGTCACGCGGCCTGCTTGTCTTCGCGCTGTGTCAATCATTCTTGATTCTGATGCTAATTGGAATCACACGGGATCTCATGCGATCCCAAGCAAAACAGTCCTCCTTTCGATCCGGCTTTCGGCCCGCAGAGGACGCTTTGAGATATCAGTCGCAGATGTTCGAAAAGTATGCTTATCTGACGAGTGCCACAGCCCAGGAGCCAGGTCCCGAGCTCGATCACGCATGGCATAGACTACTGTCGGGCATGATGTTCAGAATTAGTGGCGAGGAGCTGGCCGCGCATCAGCCAGTTCAGACCATCGCTCTCGCGGACGGAAGTGGCTTCGTCGCCTCCTTAGGAGTATATCACGAGCTTCACTGTATCAAGCTGCTAAAGCATTGGTTACATAAGGATCATTATCTTGAGAACACGCCGGAGCCTCAGGTTGAACAATACTGGAAGCATTTGAACCATTGTCTTGATTGGCTGAAGGGGGCAGCATTATGTAGAAGCGATACCACATTGACGACCTTGGCCTGGAATGGAACAAGGCTGGACTCGGAATACCCCATCGCGTATCAGTGTGTTGAGCCTAGCTCGGTACTGACTTGGGCAGAGTCGAGAGCTGTGGACGTGACGAGGCCTGGGGTCCTTGCGACGGATTCAGCGTGATTTGCTAAGACGAAAGAAAATCTCAAGGATAGCGAAATCTCACTCATTTTACATTTTGCCTTATGCTTCACGATCCC
Organism: Taxillus chinensis; assembly: GCA_023512835.1. Classification (NCBI taxonomy): domain Eukaryota; kingdom Viridiplantae; phylum Streptophyta; class Magnoliopsida; order Santalales; family Loranthaceae; genus Taxillus; species Taxillus chinensis. Next base: position 234,901 of record JAKCVP010000011.1, read on the forward strand.
GTACTATCTTGATGCTTGAACTTTCCGACACGGGTAATGCCCTCTCTATCAGACGTACGCCATTTTACAGCCCATTCATCGAGGACGTTCACGTCGCGACACGTCTTCTCAGACTCAAATGCCATAACCCGACCGTGTTCCTGGTCTGTAATTTCCAGATTTGAGTCCGCGGCACAGATGATCGCTTGCCTCAAGTAATCATAACAGTGGACCGAATGCTCTATATTGTGCATCCCGTATTCGTCCCAAAGATCCCCGACCATCTCCCTCAGGGTCTCGTTGGTTTTGGACAGAGCGTAATAATATGCCAGGCGCATGCCATGTAAGCAATGGAGCTGGTGGTACATTGCAACGTTCATCTGCTGCGGAGCTGAGACCGGGTGCTTGACGAAAGCACCTCCTACTATTCGAATGGTCATCAGGTGCGCAGATTGTCAGTGGGAACAGGAGCTTACGTGGTGCGAGAGCGTTCCATGCATCTTCAGACTGACGTGTTGGCGCATCTGAGAACGTATGGTTGTAGGTCCACATCTGCTTGACATTCCCTGGCGGCGCCAAACGTCCATCTGCGAGGAACAGGTTCCGGCTCCGCTCATACTGTCGACCTGCCAATAGCCCAGCCATACCGAAGGTTATTGAGAGCAAACATATGACGATGATATGTTTCACACTGTTGTCGCCTTTGCGCGTGTCGAAGAGCGGTGCTTCCGACTTGGACTCAGCTGTTGGTGGCGTGTCGGCGGTTTTGAGGATAGAGTAGGACATCGCACTCCAATTTATGCACGAGACCAATGTGTCGAGCCGTCGAGAGGTTGTTCACAGCCTGTTCCAGCGTATGGAAGAAGGGGCGGGGGCGATTGGAGGCTTCTGGACAATCCGCCTTGATGGGAGTGCAGGTACAATAACGTGGCACTCCTCATGACAATCGCACCGTTTGCGAGTCGCAGCGATCTCTGAACTCTATTTCTCATTTGGAGAAGTCAGTCGTCACATCGCATAGTAGTGTCCATACTGCTTGCGGCGCAGAAACACGACCTTCGTGGCTGTCATTTGCCCCAAACATCCCTTGGGGGTCAAGTGTAGCGCATTCCAAATGCAAGCGCCGGAGCCAGTCGCCATTTTCAGTCACTTGACGCATGTGATGCTTCTGCACATGCGCCAAGTTCCCCGTGGGACGTTTGCGTGGTATCTGCCGACTCTTCGAAAGAGGGTCCGAGGGGGGTCCGAGCTGACAGCTTGACACATCTCCGCGCCCAACGAACTTCAAAAACCTACTGCGCCGCTAGAATTTCTATCCGTTGCTCGGTGCTCTAAAGATACAGACTGTCCTTCAACCCTACCCCAGAAAGAAATAAACCCTTCATTTCAACAAGTGAGAAATCGTGTCTCCCTCAAACAGACGCCGAGAAACACTGCATAGCGGGCCTGGTCTGTCCCTTTGACGATATCCATCATGAGATTTTACAGCCCCGCCATCCTAGCATTGTTCCCTTACTTGCTGCTAGCCAAGCCAGTTGGCAACGAGTATGTCCCTTTTCCATCCTTGGAATGAGAACCAGCAGCTAACAACAGAAGACTTGATGACGATCCCTCAAGCTGATGAGGTTGCGACTGCGGATTTCGACGCGGACTCAGCTTTACGCTCTGAATGGAAACGTGAAGAACACAAGGAGGTGGCCGAGTGGGATGCCGACTCGGCCCTCCGCTCGGAATGGTAGAGGCAGCAGGAAGACGTGGTGGTGAGGGAGCAGCCGGGGCAAATTGAGTGCGTACAGAGCTTCTTCGTCCTGAAACGCGCCATGTCCAGCCTGCAAATATGTCTAGACTAATGTCAATGAAAATTCACTTACAGATGCGCATTCTCTCTGTCGTTCCCGCAATCCTGGGAACATTTCGATGTCCTTAAGCTTCCTCTCGCCAGCACAATGCGCCTACATACAGTGTCCTGTTCAGAGTGTACTGGATCATTCAAGGGTGTCGTGATCTGCGTTCTGAACAACTTTCCTGGTCACACCGAGGCCATGGCATTCGATGTCAGACGGACGAATATTCAGGATGCGAATGATTCGGTGAGCAAAGGTCAACGAATGTCGATCACGTAGATCGAACGGTCGGGTGTGGTTGACCGGCCCGAGCGTCAGCACCAGACCAAGCCACGTCCTGATACAACCATTTCTCAGAGTATCGACATCCCATGCACAGTTTTGATGTACCAGTGAGCACAAATATGGTGTGATTGTATGATCCTATTCGCTTCAGCAGCGAGCAGGCGTCGATGCTGCATCTTGTGTTGTCCCGGACATTCATGATGAGGCTGGGTTAAGCACTGACGGTGCGCCACTGAAACCGCCCACGCCGCCGAACCAAAGCTTATGTCGTCGCTCGGCTGTTCCGGAACGGGATGCGCCTGTGCATTGGCGTGCTGGTGCGCGAGATAACCAGAAACTGTCCATTGACACTGCGCAATCCTACCTCGGCGCAGTGCCGGCGGCAAGCCTACTGCAGTGGCCTTGCCGCCGGCCAGAGCATTCAATGCTCGCACGGCGGTACGAGCTGCAGCTTACGGGCTCGACCGACCAATGAAGACATGGTGCAAGGTTGTGTCTACCATGTACTATCATTAGTACCTTGTTCGCACCCAGTCGAATATTGTCATTCGCTATGTCGATCCCCCAAATCTTGCCAGAGCGGTTTCAAATGCGAATTGATCCCCGGCCATACTGTTTGTACTCCTACTGGCCGACTTGATTGAATCTTACGTGGAGACTTTAACGTCGCGACACTTCGTACATTGCCTTGTTGTCTAACCCCATGGCTTTCACTACGCCTCCAGAGTCTGCTGCGGAGCAGTATGCTCTCTCCATCTGCTTGTCGGTCCTGGCGTCAGTGATGGTTGGGCTGCGCTTTCTTGCCATCAGAGCGCGGAAGAATGAATATGGAATGGATGATTGGTGGATCCTGGTTGCCTTGGTAAGTTTCATCGCAATGGCACATCGAGCCTGGGCTCACATAGTCAGGTTTTCACGTGGGCGACAGCAATAGTCAACATCGTTGGTGCCGCAGCCGGTAATGAAGGCCAGCATACCGAGCTGGACGCTCAGGGTATGCCTATCCTGACAGAGAGGTACGAGGTATTTCTAAAGGTCAGTCTGACACTCATATGGCGCAATGCTGCCGGACAGTCTTGGACTGATGTTTCCTAGGCCATTCTCGCAAACCAGCTTGTTCAACTTGGCGCAGTCGGGGCAACGAAACTGAGCGTGTTGCTGTTCTATCGACGCATATTCGTAGGCCGTATTTTCAACTTCATTACCTGGATTCTCATGATTCTCGTATGTCTGTGGACCGTGGGTTTCTTTTTGGGCAACGTCCTGGAATGTATCCCACTCTCCAGAGCCTGGGCCCACGTTGTTGGAGGCTATCCTGACCCGCAATGCGTTGATGCTGTGAGTCTGTACCTAGCTCAGGCTTGGGCAGATGTCTTTCTCGACGTGCTCATCCTGGTGATCCCCGTTCCCCTCGGTAAGCGAGATGACTGCTTGTGTCAAGAATCAAGCTGACAGCAACCCTAGTCTGGCAATTGCAGATGCCCTTCAAAAGACGCCTCGCTGTTTACGGTATTTTCTTGATAGGGCTTCTCACCGTGGCAGCAAGCACGGCAAAATTGGTGATCCAGCTCAACATCGGCGGCGAGATTGCTGGGGTTGCTGATGTCTCATGTCCGTTATTCCCTCCCTGACCTTACACCTTGCTTCATTATTGACCGCGCTTGATCAGACTTCCTCACTCCGATCATGTACTGGCCCCTTATCGAAGCTGCTCTTGGGATCACTGCAGCCTGTCTCCCCAAAATGCGCATTCTCTTTACCGAGGGTCATGGCTTCCACAAGCTGTACTACACGCTGCGCAGCAGCTTCAGCAATGTTTCGAAGCCCCATCCAAGCAGCAGGTCTGGTAGGAGTAGACCGCCCATAGACCTGAGTGACCCTCTTACTGGCGAACACCGCGATATCGAGATGGGCAGAGACCCTATCACAATGAAGCCTCGGTCAGTCCTTCTTCTTTGACACACCTGCTATCAGTTTGATTTCTCATGATTCATAGTATCTTTGGCAGCAAAGTGAATATCGACTTCACAGGAGCCGTCAAAACGACAAACGGATTGCACAGTCCCGATACCATCTTAGTTGAGCGCGAGTACGGCTCGAGTCTGAGCAACATTCACAGCACAAAGTCGAACGACCAACAGAGGAACGCTTCAAAATAACGACCTCTGTTCTGGCGGGACTCTGAGGGTTTGGAGTACATATTGAGTTTGGTAGCATATGCAAAGCTGGAACAATGTACGATGTGTCCTTGCAGAACGTTCAATGCTATGTCTAGACAGCGTAAGTTCGGGGGGCCACCATTCAGCGGTGTGTTGCCCTTTCGAACCTTGCCTCGTACGAGTGCATTTGGACAAGTGTTTGCGACATAAGTCTCGCGCGGAAGAACCGAAGGTTTACAGTCCGAGGCAAATTCTGTAGTCACATACGCATTTGTGTGATTCGAGGCCAACCGTGCCAACGTCGATCGCAGCGGGCCCGGCGCGAATGTGGGACGCTAAAACTGGGGCGAGGTCGTGCTTTTGCAGGACACCCCGATGTCCTTCGCGCCGACGACTTGGAGTGCTGCCCCACCTTATTCGTGCTTATAGTCGTGGTCATCCTCAAGGGGTCACCGAATCCTTTTTCTGCAAAGACTCGGAGGTTCCTTTGCACTCCTCATTTACCTATTCTTTGCCGCCCAGACGCAGCGGTCCCCACTGACGAGAGAAATATCCATACATCTGCGTCACCATGGCCTCAAGGATCACGCAACTCGCAAAGATAATCAGCGATAACGCGGCTTTGGTAGAGCAGCATCTACAACAAAATGGCCATCCCCCAGTATCGCTAGAAGCCGGAGCCCCCAAGAAACCCCAAACATCCGGCGAAGCAGAAGGATCCCGAATGAAAGCCATCGCTGCCGCCGAAGAGCTACGAGATCTCCTAACAGGCCCCGCAGGGCTGCTCAGATTCGACTGGACCGAGCACATGAGCCTGCGCCTCGTGTCGCGACTCAAGCTAGCAGAGCTAGTCCCCGTCGGCGGCGAAACGACATTTTCGGAGATCGCGGCCGCGAAGGGGCTGCCGGAGAGAGACGTACGTCGCATCATGCGGCATGCCATGACGCGACATCTTTTTCGAGAGCCGCGGAAGGGGTATGTTTCGCACACGGCTATGTCGCAGTTGCTGGCTGAGGACTTGCAGCAGCGAGATGTTCTCGCGACTGTGAGTGATCTCTTCTGGCCTGCAGCGCTACACGCCACGGATGCTGTTGAGCGATGGCCGGGCTCGGAAGAGCCCAATCAGACTGGTTTCTCTCTGTCGATTGGTGCCGGTGGGAAGAAGACTATGTGGCAGGCTCTTGCAGAGGATGAAGAGAAAGGGCGCCGGTTTGGTGTGTACATCGGGGAAGGTGGAGCAGATGAGCCCCTGTTGGACATGGTAAAGTGGGAGGGAGATATCATCGATGTTGGCGGTTCCCATGGAGATGTCATGGTTGACATCCTGCGCAAGAAACCAGCCGTTACGTCAGCCGTGGTTCAAGATTTGCCAGAGACTATTGCCAAGGGTAAGGAGCGCGCTCCGAAGGATCTTGAGGGACGCTTGAGATTCCAAGTACAGTAAGTCCTGACATTTGCCATACTCGACATCGCTAACATGAGACAGTGATTTCTTCACACCTCAGCCGATCGCAGGGGCAGACATGTATTTTCTTCGCTGGATCTTCCATAACTGGTCGAACAAATACAGCGTACAGATCCTGCGCAACCTAGTGCCTGCGCTCAAACCCGGTGCTCGGATCATTGTGAATGACTATCTCTTGCCCGAGCCGAATACCCTGCCCGCCAAGCTGGAAAAGGGCATTAGGTGAGTTTCCCGATCCCATGATGGATTCTCCGAGCTGATTTCATCCAGATGCATTGATATGACGATGCTTCAGCTTCTCAATGCCACCGAAAGAGACGAAGATGGCTGGCAGGCACTATTCAAGGAGGCCGATGAGCGATATAAAATTCTTAGCATAAGACCTACGCCACCGGGAATCATGTCCATTATTGAAGTTGTGTGGAAGCCCTGACGCAAGGACGCATAATGCATGCATCATCTCCAGGTTCGGCCCCAGTATGTATGGGATGACCCAGGATCATCGATGATCGTCTTCATCGCGCTCTTGTTCCCGGCGATCAAAGCTCAGATAGGGCGCACTTGGAGCTCAATGACAAATCCGCAGAGACTACGATCACAAATAGCAGTATATGCGATAGAGGTCTGCTGAGCTGCCTGCGACTCGCTAAGGCCGATCCTGTTATCATGTTGATCGGGAAACACTCTCAAAGACGCAAACGAGGAGTTGGACCTGCATCACGCGTTTCAAGATGACCTTGGGATAGGCTCTGGCGACAACGTCTTTGCTCATCGTGAGACATTGCTGTGAAATCTTGAACTTCGTGGAGTTCTCGACAGATTGGTTCAGCGGCATGCAGGTGCTAGGGACTACAGTCTGGCCCGTCTAGCTATCCAGACTCTGAACTACAAGATAAGCCATCCACAGATTGGCGCCGTGTATTACTGAATTTGGACAGAACCGTCGTGAAAGCTTTCCGTGCCCACTGGCCATTCCTTAATAGCTTATAGCATAATCAGCAGTTGGGGCCAGAGCGAAAATTAGTTGTCACTTGACCAATGCCAACCACGAGCTTACCTTGAACTACCAGCAGTGTGAGCCGCAGAGTCCAACTCCGGATGCCTTGAGGACAAAGATCGAGTACGGTTTGGCTAAGCTCAACCCAAGCTTTCTTACCTTGAAGCTAAGGCTGGTCAATCCGGAGATGCCGACATGGCAGCTCGCACTAAAGTCGGCAAACAGGCGTAGTGGCTGAACTCCAAACTGACCAGGGAAATGTCAGCTTGATTTGCGGCTACGCCAGAGCGTTGTAGTATATCCCTGCACCTATTGACCGTACTCGAAAGAGGACGACATGCTCTTGCGGAAATAGGTATCTCTGCCGCCAAGAGGCATCTCGTTAGCTACAGAGAGATGGCCGCTAAGCGCGTCGCCGATGGTTCGGCGGGTGCACCATGTCCGCATTCCTCCCCCTAAAGATCTCGTCGTCGCCTCCTGCTTCTGATGCGGCGCAAATCCTGGGCCGAGATGCGACACCGCTTTTCAGGACCGCTGGAGACCCCGTTCGGTCTCGAGCAGGAGCCGATGTCAATGATCAAGTATATCCCACCGAGAATGTGGTTGAAGCACCTCCGACAGCGGGTTCCCTCCCAGAGCAAGCCCTGATCCCTGGAATGCAGCCAACGATGGTGTCCGCTCCTGATCTGGACACTCACATCGAGGTGCTTGTGTCGCTATGGAAGGACAGTCCTCATTGATTAGCCATCTTCTGGGTCGACAGGGGTGCCGCCGGTGCCGTTCAATCTTGGGCGACCTACGGAAATTCGGTCGATGAACCCGCCGTTACCGCAACGCTCAGCATTCATTGCATATGTTCAGCCGGCGGGTCAAGTTCTATGTCGGTCATGAGCTTCGTTTCCAAAGACGGTGGGTGCTGAGTACGCTGAACAACCTCAAAGGCTCTCTGGAGCAGGGGCAAGTGGTGTGGATTTACCCTTACTAAGGGCACATGGGTTGATACAGTTCATGCATGATCCACACGATGCGGAGACCGGGACATCCTGAACATGGGACTTTCTTGGCCACAGACTGCTGATACGCTATCTGGTAGCAAATGCTACCCCGGTCTTCGATCAATCCCTACAGGGCTCCAACGCCCGACATATTGTATATACAATTCTTTTCGTTCCTTCTTCGCGGACTTCCGGACGTCGGCGAGTCGCTCTCATTGTCCATTTCACCCTGTGCCGACCCGAGAGTCGCTGAGTGGCTGTTCTCCTCGACCTGCGCGTCACTCCGATGGCCCACGACCCTCGCACCTCACTGGCTTCCGATCTGTGCCACACCTGGTCCTCTCCGCGACGTCTCCGGCTACTCTCGACGTTCCGACTCTGGAGTTCGTATCGCAGCTGGTTTCGGATGTCATAGCCAGTAAGCTCGGCCAAGCTCCCGCTCTCAGAAATGGGTCGCGGGACGGCCGCATCAGATCGCGACGGACTTCACGCGCCAAGTACACTACAGCAGAGTGTCAGCGGCTGCTGAATTTGAAGCAGGGCACTGCGTCATCCCCTCCGCTCTCGTAGGCACACATTATGCAGCAGTTTCCCGGGAGGTCCAGAGGTTCGCTACAAGTACATTACTGTCATTTGCGGAAGAAGCAACAGCCCACAGGTGCAAGAAAGACTATCTCCGGATGAGCTCTCTCATTCGTTGTAAGTAGCTCAGGTGACATTGGACGACGGCTGTTCTTCGCCGTTTTGCTTGCTCCCTGTCTCAAACAAGCAAAACGCGCCGATGGACTTCGCAGGACTCTTACTGCCACCGTAGAAGTTAAGGAGCCTGGAATCATCCCCCTTTATCACCTGTAAATCAAAATGGCTCTTAACGGCATCGTTGGAAAGCTGACGTAGTGTGACGTGCAATCGTGGTGGCCTTGAAGCAGACTCCAAATGATGTTGGGACTTGATACTGGAAAATTCGCGTATCCTGTACATTGACAAGGAGTCGCCGGCTGCATCTTGTGTGCGGCACGTCCCACATCGTAGTTCGGCCCCGCTCAGATTAGTACTGTTTCACTGAATAGATGCGCTTAGTTTTCATTGTATGTTCGACGACCGGCTGGGATCCTGCACGCCAGAAGCTGCCATGCTTCTCGTTGCGACGGCCTCGACAGAGGGGTCAAATCTGAGTTGCTGCTCGCCTCAAGTGCGTTGAGTAGGGGAATGAGGCTCAGTGAGCTGCTCGGGGCGAGCTGGGATCCTCCCTAGTCGATTCGTTGGGCAATCGACAACTGACCTATGGTATACGGCATCAATCGCAGTCTGAGCATGAGGGGGAGCTGGACGAGGAGCTTACTGTGTCGCCAGTCTCGCTTGTTCCAGTGGGCTCAAAGCAGCGTGATCACGGTCCAAATGTTGTTTGAAGGCCATGGGACTATGTACTCGACCGGGCGGGTCGCAGTCTCGTGAAGAACACGCGTAGAGGAACCCTGAACAAGAACCATCCAGAGCCCCGTAGACTCTATTCAGATGCCTCTGCAGACGCCTCTTTGAACTGAACTCTGATGAGCAATGGTCATAGAGGCAGAGGTAGTTGCTCTGCTTCACATCATCCGGGATATAGAGAAGCGGCTCCGTCCACAGCGCAGTCCGAGAGTGATGTTCCAGCTGTTGAGTAAGACTACCCGACGGTGGAGTACGCGAAGCGGTGGATCGGACGGCCTCGCTGGGACCTGCATGGACCGTTGCGGATGGATGGTCCATGTCGTCGCCGCCGCCGTCGTGGCTTTCACCAGCGTCGTCATAGCCCTCTTGAGCCATGGTCGGGCGCTGGCATTTCCACGTAGACTTGGCGCTTCGATTTGCGATGTGATCGCTGCTTCCTACGCGAATAGACTTCTTCAACGGCACAACGATGATCAGGCTGCGACGTGGCGTGACAGCAGGACTGGTCTTTTTGCATTGCTGAGCCCGTGCATATCCTAGCAATGCGCCTTGTTGATCGTGAAAATGACAACGAGCCTGATGCTCATGACATTCTGCTCACGTGATGTCGCTACCTGATTCACTCCTAACCCTTTCGAGGGCTTGGCGTATCGTCCCGACCCATTCCGTGCGTGGCCATCCCCATGCCCGCATCACCCACTGAATCTCAATGTTTGCACAATTGTCTCTGCCCCCTTGCATCTTTGTGTTCTGCTGATTTGATACGATGCTCAATGTCGTCAGGTCTGAAATCTCGCATACGTCGCCTCTTAGGGCGAACAAAGGATGTTTCCGACCCACCCAGCTTGATCACCCAACAGGTTTGTTCCCATTGCAGTTCGACCCGAAAGAGCAAGAAGGGCACTGACAAACCACAGGCAATTGCATCTCAGCCGCCGATGCCTGCTGCGCACAGCACGCTAGAAGTGTCCTCTGAAAGACTGTTGGGTCTGCATGCACTTCACGACCCTCTGAATAGCGGTGAAGAGAATGGAACTCCCCCAAGCGTCGAAGTGGACATAATTGCCATTCATGGCTTGGGTGGGGATTCCTATCGAACCTGGACCAGCGATAATGGATTCCTGTGGTTAAGAGATGCCATGCGAGACGTTTTCCCAAGAGCAAGAGTCTACACATTCGGATATGACTCCAAGATATTTTTTAGTAAATCCGTGGGAGGCTTAGAAGAGTTCGCGCGACAACTTTTAAGCGGCATTCAGAGAGAATCGCGGCGTGTGCGTATAATGAAAGCCAATGCAGGCGCTGAGCGATCGAGTCTGACTCTGTGCCGCAGGCCAAACCTCCCATCGTTTTCATCTGCCATAGCCTCGGGGGGATCGTTGCAAAACAAGTACGGCATGCTTCTCGCGCTCTAGACTTGGCTCCGAACTGACATAGGTCGTGTGCTAGGCTCTGATCACTGGCAACGCGGAGCGCAGTGTCTTTGCGCATATAATTGACCGAGTCAAAGTCATGTCCTTTCTCGGGACGCCCCATCGGGGTAGCGCTATCGCTGACTTCGCCACAAACATCTCCAAAGTGATGAATATAGCATCTCGTAGTATGCTGCTTCCTGTCCTCGGAGTCACTCGATCAGATCTACTGAGCCTCCTGCGATCTCATTCAAGCGAACTTGAAAAAATCAATCGAGCGTTTGGAGAACCAGCCCAAATGCTCAAGATAGTATCCTGCTACGAAGGATCGCAACACGACCTCGCTGGCGTCACGGTGAGTACTGCAAGAGCGAAAATCTCTTTCACTGGGTGCTAATCCCGTGAACGCCGCTTAGGTCGTGCCAAAGGATTCTGCCTTGCTAGCCTATCCGGGCGAGCGCGTCGTTTCACTTCGCGGTAATCATAGCCAAATATGTCGGTTCGACTCCATCGATGACGAGGACTATAAAGACATTGTGGAGAACATTCGAGATGTCTTCGATCGAGCAGTGTCCTCTCTCCGCCAGCCGTCCAATGAATGTGAGTGCTTCTTGCTCGAAAAGAATTCTTCGAACTTGAATTACTAAATGCCCAGGAGCCCTAACTACGTCTGAGTTGCATTATATTGAGGGTCTCGGGCGATCCAGATCAAGCCATGCTGCAGCTCTGGCCAGCTACCTCCAGCATGTCTCTGATGACACGTGTGAATGGCTACTGAAGGATCCTGCGTTCCTGTCATGGACGGCTCAACCAACCAAAATACTTACAATCACTGGCGACGCTGGTTCGGGCAAGTCTACTTTATGTGCCTTCTTGAGTAGACATCTCCAAGAATCTCCAAAAATGGCGTAGCCTCGTTCAGACCAACCCGCAAATCATCATTCCCCACCGTCTACACGATCCTCTGTGACCATCTTGATTCATCAGCACGCGATGCTCCGGGGCTTCTTCAACTTCTTCTAGTTCAGATGGCTCTCGGCGAGCGCGCCGTGGTGGCTAAGCTTCGGCGATTCTTTCGAGATCCACGAGAGCGCTTTCAACATTCGATAGACTTCTTGTGGAAAATATTCCTGGTATCCTTGGATGCGGTTCGTTCAGATCGGGTGTTTCTTATCATCGACGCGTTTGATGCATTGGACCAAGGTTCTCAATCCGAGCTTCTTCGCCTATGTTGCAGTCTGTGCCAAGACGATGATGGCTATGCTGATGTTGAGGGGACTCCGCGAAGAAGTCTTCCTATCAGAATTTTGATCAGTTCAAGGCCTGAGCAAATGATTAGATTGCTAAGTCTCCAACCCAATTCCATGGAAGCGATAGGACGTATTCCACTTGAGAGTTCGCCAAGAGGATTCAAGCTCTCCATGGCTGCACATATTCAACGATCCCTTCGACTGCTCGAGGCTGCTCGAGTGCTTACAAGACAGCAAAGTTCCAGGCTCCAAGCAGAGATGATGCAGCACGCGCAAGGGTCGTTTCTATGGGTTGACCTACTTCTCAGACACATTGCGTCCAGTGCCGTGTTGAACCAATCTATGATGCACTCTCTAATAGAGCAGCTCCCATCAAGTCTCGACGATGCTTACACGCGACTCTTGCCGGAAGTACATCCTCAAGATGTTCAGTCACTTCAAAAGCTCCTGAGTGTTCTAATAGCGGCTTGTCGGCCGATGAACTTGGCAGAATTGAAGGCGCTAATGGCTCACTCGACGAGCAACAAACATGCCAAGCCCCACCACTTTTATTCTCTTAATCTTGATGTCCTGCTAGGTCCGTTGGTGAGGTTTCGACCTGTTGCTTTGCCAGAGAATCAAGAACAACTAGCAGGTGTTCGCCAGGTGTCTGGGCCGAATGACGATCCGAGATTCAGCAATACGCCTGATTTCGCGCCTACGTCGTTCCTGCAGCCTATCGGCATTGACGGAAGAGCACTCGAGGATTCAGAAGTCTGCGTTGAGCTGATCCATGCGTCAGTTAAAGAATTCTTTCTTGCTCTCAGCCGCCATGAGGAGCACCCTCTCCACCGGACACACGGTATTGACTTTGCAAAAGCCAATGAAGTGTTAGCTTCTATCTGTATCGACTATATCTCCATGGACGACTTCGCCTCCAGATCTGGCTTCGGCGAGTCGCTTTTGGTCGAGGATACCCGCCAACCGTCCCCTCTAAGTACAAGCTCTGGATGTGACAGTACCGCCCTAGAGGAACAATACTTCCTCGACGAAATGGCGGCTTTCGGATTCGAGAGCGAGGCCGCCTCCTTTGAAATGCACGAGGTCGGATTCATGCTGGATGCTGACACGGCGAAAGATCGTGCCGTGGCGCAGGCTTTTCAAAATTTCCCGGGATATCGTTACGCATCACAGTATTGGCCAGAACATGTCAAAGGCTGTGTCGAGGCATCAAATGGGAAAGAGTTGCTCACGGAGCGCATACTGCATTTTCGTAGTACTGCGAACTTCATCACGTGGTACGCGGCTTTCTGCGAATTGTCTCCTCAGTATGTACCGTCTCTTGAAGAGATGAAAGAGCCCTTGATTTATTGTGCCTTCCACGGTATCAGCGACGCGATGGACAAGGTTTTCATTGCAAACCCTGCCCTGGACGATGATCTCCTCAACATTAAAAAAGCAATGTTGTGGGCCACTCGCAGAGCACACCCATCTTGCTTGGGCATCTTGATGCGCAAATATGCCCAATGCACTGGTGGTGGAAAACTTGCGCTTGGTAGTCACGTTCTCGCTGCTGTCACTACGGGCTCGTTACCAACGTGGAATTGTTACCTCACGTGTCCGGTCCTGGGGCCAACTGATCTGATGGCTCGCGATGAAAATGGAGCATCCACTCTTCATCTTGCCGCCGAATATGATCATCGCGATATTCTTTCGGATCTACTATTACAGCCAGCGACCGATGTGAATGTGCGCGATAGATGGGGAAAGACGCCACTACATTACGCTTTTGAGACGGGTTCTCGTGCAGCTGCGCGTATCCTCCTGCGACAGAAGAACGTCGCAGCATCTGCTCAAGACGCGAGTGGCCGAACCCCCGTCTCATATGCTGCTGGAGGCGGATTTCACTCCTTGGTGGATCTTTATTGTAGATCTGGCTTTGCGGCGTCTGATGATCATGATCACAATGGCAGATCACCACTATCGTATGCCATGCAGTCATTGCATATCGACTGTGTGCAGCGACTACTACGAGCCGGATGTAGTTTATCTGACCAAGACAAGACAGGCCGTACCCCAGTATCTTGGGCGGCTAACGCGAAATGGGGCCCGGCAGCTGCTAGGGGTGTACTACCTGAGCTTTTGTTTCGAATTGTGCAGAATCGAGATCCAAGTGCTCTACAGATCCCAGATCATGAGAATTGGACGCCTCTGTTCTGGGCTTTGGACCCCCCAGGATATGTCGACGTTGTAAGGGAGTTGAGTGTAAGCGACGGCATCAACCTGAACTGGCGCGATCATTCTGGTCGTACTGCGCTTATGTGGGCGGCAGCCAGTAAGATGGAGAAAATCGTGAATCTTCTCTTAAGCGACTCCAGGGTCGACAAGAGTGCAATTAATGAGGATGGTCAGACCGTGCTCTCATATGCTGCTCGGGCAGGGTCACTGAACATCGTCAAGGTCATTCTTGAGAATGCGCCAAACTTAAGAGAGCAGGAAGATATCTCTGGCCGGAAGCCGAGAGACTGGGCCGAGCTTCATGGATATGACGAGATCGCTACGGTACTTGGAGGGGCAACCCGCATACCCGTCGTCAGCTGACGTCATGCAGCCCGCTCCACATAATTGTAGAAAAAATCAATTTCATCCGCTGGGCCTTCTGGGTAACGTGCTGTCTTAGTGATTGCCTGTCAAACAACATGACTAGATCAGGCCTAAATGTTAAAGTTATTGGTCCGCGAGGGTCAGGCCGCCGAACACTGATCGGGTCGCTCTTGTACAGGGTTAGCGATTCTTCCATTCGCTATCTGGGCATGAGCGAAGTGTGTAATCCACTGACATGTGGTATAGTGCAATGGCATCGATATGAACCTTCTTCGAGAACTAGAAGCTACCGACCGGAAGAAATACGGAGATATCACTGAAGCTGTATGGAAGTCTGGTGATATTTGTAGGTTCGAGACTCCACAGCATGATGTGAGCATCATAGGTACGTCGTTGAACTTTCTAAGCCTCTTAACAACCACCGCTCACAATCATTTGTGTTGCAGACCACGACACACGAATCGATTGCCTTCTCCTTGTTGTATCACCTCACAACGTCGACGACGATTCGAGCTTCTGGCGGTCTGCCGGGCGTGCTGTTTCGCAAACCTCCCGCTTCGTCCTCATCGTGAATAAGATGTAAGATTTTGAACCATGATGTACCTGAATGATCATTTGCTGAGCACGGTCGTAAGGGATATACATGACTGGAGTGAAGAGACCTTTACCAATACGACCGCCGCAGTGTCGAGGCAGTTGAATAGAAGGTTCTGCGCCAATATGTTCACTTGCAGGTTTTCGGCTAATGGAAATCAGTAATATTGAGAGCGTCCCATACAGCGCCCATAGCTCCGAAAACCTCTTCGAAATATCGAAACTAACACCTTGGTATGCTGGATCATGTTCGAGAAGGACATTGCTCAATCTCATAGATGGTAGAATGCCATAGAGGGAGGTCGAAGTGGGGAACACCCATTAGGAGAGGTTTTGTGCACAAAATGCTAATGAATGACCATTAGCATCCGATCCTCTTAAGCGCTTTGGTCTCTTTTTTTCCCTCTCTCTCCCCCCCTGTCCCACATTTTCTCTCGCTCACCATATTGCACGCTGCCGCCAGATTTTCGAGGTCTCCCTGCGAGGGTCTGTACCGCATCTCAGTGAAGTGAGGGCCTCTGAAGATCCTATCCTGGCCGTTCTGATGGCTTGCACAAGCACGTGGAAGAACAGCATTGTCCCCCCTCCAGCATGCACTCACGACCCTGTCATCCAGCTGGTCATCCTTGGGCTTCGCGGAGATATGCCCATCAACCGTCCACGGCGGAAGTGGAGCAGGTCCAACTTCAAACCAGTCACTGATCTTCTCGTATATGTTCTTGTCATGGCGGTTCCAGTCAAGCGCCTTCACGCTCCTCGCACGGAGTTTGGGGTGTGGCCGCTCGAGTGCTTTCGACCACTTCTTGCCCGGAGGTTTCGCTAGTCGATTGAGCACCGACCGACGACTGGCCGCGATATAGGCTAAGCGGGGTATATTCTTGATGCGTACTGCTCTTCGGCGGGAGCGAGGTATTGCTGGTCTTGGGCTTTTGCTTGGATCGAGGGCCGGCCTCGCAGTCGGTGGTGCAGGGTAGCGCAGGGCAGGATACCGGCATGTCAACCAGGACGCCTTGCGCCAGCGCACGACTTGCTTGATCCATCAGCGTTCGCCCGAAGTGGTACAGGGCAGAGTGAGCGTCTGCTGTCAAGAACAGAGGAAAAGGAGGACGGTGGCAAGATAAGCACAGCTGAAAATGGCATAACGTCCATCCCTGTGTAACGAAACACCCTGTGTAGCGAAATCCACTGCGCGGCAGAAGAGTGGACACCTCCGATGTGGCGGTGCGAAGAGTTATGCAAGGCTCATGAGGATGCACGTGGACTGATCATCAACAAGACATGTTCTAGAAGGTTTGCTCTGCAAAGCTCACCGCAGATCACGTGTCCTGGTTAGGCTTTCCCGCATCAATGCCCCCACGCGCCGCCCTCTGTTTGCCTATCCTTGACTCCAAGGCAACGGACGCGGTTGTGCGAGGTCACAGGTCATGGGCAGGGTGAGCTTGAAGGCAATGCGGGATCGCCCAGGTGGCGCCCAAGAAAGCTATCGTACTCTTGCAGGTCATGAAGCTAAAGCCGAGAAGCAGCAATATCTGACGCCGGCGGAAGAGAAAGCTGTCGTTGAATTTTTGTCACACATGGCCGCCCTTGGTCATCCGGTGAAGATCAAGCATATTCCTTCGATCGCGCGAAGCGCCGCTCAGCACCGATCGCCTCCCAATCGACCGACCAAGCCGCCAGGAAAGAATTGGGCTCGAGCGTTCGGAAAGCGGAACCCGAGACTTCAAGCAAAGAGGGTTCGGCCACTGGATTGGCATCGTCATGAAAAAAATACGTACCAGAAGATACTGGAATGGTTTCAAGTGATAGAGGATGTAGTACAAAGCACGAATGTTCACGCAGAGAACCTATACAACATGGACGAAATCGGGGTCATGCTGTCCATGCCGGCGTCGATCAAGGTCCTCGTGGGCAAGAGCGACTCGCGGGACTATCGAGGGGCTCACATTAAGCGCGAAACGGCGACCGCCATCGTATGCATCAGCGCCGACGGCCGGTGCTTGAGTCCCATGATCATCTGGTCTGCCGCCACGTACCGTATCAATTGGACCAATTTTCCCACGCCCGGATGGCACTACGCATGTTCAGAGTCTGGGTACACCAACGCCCACATCAGCCTGGAGTGGCTGACGCGGGTATTCGACCCTCAGACCAAGGAACGGGCAGGCGCCAGCCCACGGGTGCTGATCTGCGACGGCTTCGGCACACACGAGACGCTAGAAGTTTTAGAGTACTGCTTCGCCAACAACATCCCTCTGTGCCGCCTTCCTTCTCACACCTCTCACCAGCTCCAGCCATGATATTGCGGTCTTTGCGCCGCTCAAAGCGGCTTACCGGGACCAAGTCGAGCGATTGGAGCGAGCGGGCGTCAACGCGATTGGTAAAGCGCACTTTACCCGCCTCTACAGTCCCGCGCGAGAGCTGGCATTCTCGAAGGACAACATTCTAGCAGGATGGAGCAAGGTCGGCCTCTTTCCCTTCAATCCAGATCGGGTTCTGCAACATCTACATGTCCCTTCATGCCCGTCGGTTGCTGCCAAGGTCTTGAGCAAGGACAGTTCCACTGATGCCCATGACCTGCGCACCCCCTGACCCCAGCTTCTGTGGAGGCGCTGATGTCCCTGCAGAATATCATTGTCCAACGTGATGCAGGCGCACTCGATTGTAACAGTAAACATAATTCAGAAAGACAACTGGAGAAACCTACCAAGGCTACAAGTACCTTTCCCACGACGAACACGCTCCAAAAAGATGAGATTCAATTCCTGCACCAAATGAACAGCGAGATCAAGACTAGACGGACGACGAAATCCGTCGTGCTGGGAAAGGGAAGATTGATGAGCTTCGAAGATCTTGTAACCGCACGAGCGAGACGAGCCGATCAGGATAATAGATACCGGAACAAAGCCAGAGGAAGCCGCTGCCGCAACCATGAGTGTCAAGCGCTGAACGCCGAAGCATTTCATCGTGATGAGGAAGAGGACAATGTAAATTTATTAATGGGAAGCGTAGAGATCGCAGCAGAGACGTCATGCACGGCGCCGGTCGCACGCCTCTGGGACGCGACAACGGGACAGGAGCAGCACACACTGAAGGGTCACTCTTACTCGGTCCGTTCGGTGGTGTTCTCAACTGACGGCAAGCAGGTGGCCTCTGCATCAGACGACAGCACGGTGCGCCTCTGGGACGCGACGACGGGGCAGGAGCAGCACACACTGAAGGGTCACCCTAGCGGAGTCTGTTCGGTGATATTCTCACATGACGGCAAGCAGGCGGCCTCTGCATCTTTCGATAGCACGGTGCGTTTCTGGGACGCGACGACGGGGCAGGAGCAGCACACACTAAAGGGTCACTCTTTCCCGGTGCATACGGTAGCGTTCTCACCTAACGGCAAGCAGGTGGCCTCTGCATCTGCCGACAACACGGTACGCCTCTGGGACGCGATGACGGGACAGGAACAGCATATACTGAAGGGTAACTCTTACTCGGTCCGTTCGGTGGTGTTCTCACCTGACGGCAAGCAGGTGGCCTCTGGATCTTTCGACAGCACAGTGTGCCTCTGGGATGTGACAAGCGGAACTGAAGTGAGCCGCATTGATGATTGGGAAGCCGTTAAAACCCTCAACACTTTCCCGAGCTGGGAGCCTTCATCACACATCTCTTCATCGAAAACATTGCCTAACGTTTCATCTGACTCGAAGTGGCTGGTTCAGGCCGGACGCCGCTCCCTATGGATCCCATCCGCCTTTCGACCAGGTCAATTCGCATCTACATCAGAATGCGCTGTTCTTGGTAGTGGCTCTGGAAGGATCACATTTCTGTTTCTACATAGGACCAGCAAAAGCTAATTGACCCTAAGGTATATTTGAAACGAGTCCGGAGCAGATACTTGTCTTTTAGTGGTAGCATATCTCGTTAGATAGTGTAAGTAAAGCAGCGGCAAAGGATGCAGCGACAACATACCTGATGTAACGAGAATCTGTATTTGCCGAACTCCTTCCACGAGTCGCTTTCGAATATTTGCAAAGTCATCATTATACCATGTGACTTCTGCTGGATGCAAATGCCGCGCCTTATGTATGCGTGCCGAGGCTGAATGGGGCTTGACCACACCGCCACACGGAGTGTCCTTTCGCTGAATTCAGGGGTGAATCTCGTCACAGGGTGCGTCCCGGCATGCAGGGAGACACATTATGTATCTTTCTCTGGGTCGCTAGTCGTACGAAAGACTCAATCCAAAGTTTCATAAGTCTTGCTAGCGAATGGCGGAAATGTCGATACCGGACTTCATGAGGAACAAGCTTATAATAGCTTGGCCAATAGATAACTTGAACGCCGCCGTCGGGGCAGAAGATACAGCGTGCTAGGCGTGGGACTCGCTGTTGAATATTACACGACAGATCCTTATATAGTATAAGAACTTGGATTATTCGCTGCGCTGCTCTAGGCTCTAAGAGCCCAATTTCACAATCCTTCATACGGTATCCCTCTGTGCATCTATTATTCGTATAAGGCGGTGGCGGGGTTTCCTCGGACCAATACGCTCCTCGTTCGTCTTCCCCGGCAGGTTGAAGGGTTGGTAGCGGATCAGAATCACATTGGATGAGACGAATAAGCTGAAGCGAGGTCATCCCCGTGACTGGAGTCAGTCCGATTGAAGGTAATGCGGAAGGTAAAAGGTTTTCTTGAGTGTAGACTGAGTGACTCAAGAATCGTGAAAGGTTGCAGGCTTTAACGGAGTACGGCGATCCACTTGTAGGTGTACAGGTGTACCTACCTGTGAGGCTATCTTCTCCGGCGCTTACGTCCGCTATTTACAGAAGGAGCTGACGAATTAAGAAGCTCGGAGATCTATATGGATCAAGATAGAAGCGCCAGCTATGGGGAGCTCTCCCACGCCCGCTCAATGAAGTTGACTGGGCAGTGTTGCTGTGGTGGATCGCTCTACGCTAACTTATAGTCATTGTGTCGGGAAATGCCCGAGCTCCACTTGACCGACGAAGAAGACAACGAGGCGGACTCGCCGACGTACGGAAGTCCAGAAGTCCATAAAGAAGGAACGAAAAGAATTGCAGTCGCAATCTGTCGGGCGTTGGAGCCCTGTAGGGATAGATCGAAGACGAACGGGGCAGCCTGTGCCACCAGATACCGAATCAGCAGTCTGTGGCCAGGAGAGTCCCATGTTCAGGATGTCCCGGTTGAGGATTCCAGATGGCGAATTCCAGCGTCTGCCCGTTGAAAGTTGAAAATCAGAAGTCGTCTGCCAGACGCCGATAACGTTCATTCGACCAATTCTATTTACCACCTCCTGTTACGCGAAAGATCCTTGCCGTCGCCTGGCCTTCATATTTTCGCACCGTATGTGGATCATAAGTGCAAGTTCAGCCCATGCTAGAGACAATGCTACCTCTTCGTATCTTTGCGCATGAGAACGGAAACTAATCCTGTCCCATCAATCACTTGTCGTGACCGTCGGATGCGTCATGGCAGCCAATCAAGGGGCGGAGCGGCGTGAGGCACATCACCAAAAAATCGTTCCGTCCTATTGGGCGTGCTTAGCACAGCCGCCGATTCTCACAGCCCAGGCATCCTCTCCCATCATCAACATGTATCCAATCATCATGTACTGCACTGCGGCATCGACGCCGCTTTAGTATTGCAGCTCGTGACAAGGTTCCCTGTAGATACACATTTCATCGTTATTAATCGCCCCCCTCGCTCCCTTCTGGATTCTGAATGAATACCAGACGGTGATTAACTATTGGACCCATGAGACCAGGGACGTGATGGTCCCCTCCAGAGCCCACAGAGTCTAATTGTAGCCTGGAACATCAACCTGCAAGCTTGGGTGACATTTGGTTGTTCGAGTAGCCGAAGGCGTGGGTGGCATGGCGCGTTTTCCTCCTCTTCCGACAAGCAACAAAAGGAGCATGGACTTATCAATACGAGCAAGCAACGACAGACCAGTCCGTGTGGGGCTGCTGTGGGTCTCACACCACAAGATTGCCGCGTGCGTAAGCTCATGCCCTGCAAACTCAACCTACAAGAGCTTCCCTCTGCCCTAATCGGCCGCTTTCAACATTCGCGTGATGCCACTGATCGTGATATCTGCTTGCGAATTTGACAACTTGCGGCAATCTCGGAGCGGCCACTGACCGTAAGGGAAGTCCGGGAACTGGCAGACTTGCGCAATAACCGAGAGAGCGATGTTGTGCGAGACATTATTGAGATCACAAACACCCATCAGTCCTCAGAGGCAAGATCGTACAACGGATTGGGCCAAAAGATTTTCTCGAGAGATCTGACTAGGAGCATGCTGCGCTGGGTTGACGTTGTCTGCAAATCATGCAGTTCAATCTTCGGCAAAACATCTGCCGCCAAGCGAGACCTGGAGTGAAGGTTGTCGACGTGGCTAGGGAGCATATCGATCAGTGTTTGCCGGGCCACGTGCAATACGCCTGCAGATCCTGGTCAACCCACATCCAGAAGGGCGAGTTTTCGGTCACCGCTGTCCCTCTACTCAAGTTTTTCCGTGAGCATTTCTTGCATTGGCTGGAGGCGATGAGCTGGATGGAGAATGTGGACGAGGTTGTGCAAATGCTACATGCAATGGCTCTTCAATCACGGGTGTGTATGTCTGATGGTGTAATGTAATAGATAAGGCTAATAAAACCGTAGACGGAACGGGCCAGGGCAGTCGAGGACTTCGTGAAAGATGCTGTCCATATTTGTCGCGAGTTCAGGCCCGTCATCAGTGAAGCGCCACTTCAGCTTTATTACACCGTGCTTACCTTTAGCCCTTTGGAAAGCATCACCCGTCAAGCATTCAAAGGAGAGTGCTTGTGCCCTACGTTCCACCCTAGCCAGCGCGCAGTAGAATGGGATTCACGTCTGCAGACTGCAGAATGTCATTCCAGCTGGGTTCACCGGGTAGCGTTCTCACCCAATGGCTCGAAGCTGGCGTCAGCATCTATGGACCAGACGGTGCGAGTCTGGGATGCACAGACAGGAAGATGTGAGCAAAAGCTCGTAGGGCATTCGCAAGGGGTCCTGGATGTGGCCTTCTCACCCAATGGTCAGAGTCTGGCATCCGCATGTATGGATCAAACGGTGCGAATATGGGACTTGCGGACAGGGGCATGCCACCGTACGCTCAGAGATCATTTCGACTGGGTTCATACTGTGGCATTCTTTTCCGAGGGGTCAAAGCTGGTATCAGCATCCAACGATCAGACAGTACGGATGTGGGATGCACAGACAGGAGCACTCATCTGTACAGCGGAGGGACATGGGTCCGAACTTCGGTACGACAAGACTCAGACCGTGCTTATCGATTCCGAACGTGTGATAATTGGAGAGTGTCGCCTACAAAACTCTCTGACAACAACCGTGAATCAAGAACAGAGCCAGGAGGAGGACGACAAGATGTTCATCTCCCATCAGGATCCAGATTGGGTCGCTAATGAGAAAGGGCGTTACGTGTGGCTGCCTTCTGAGTATCGTGGCCACGTGTGGGCTTCGCATGGTGATTTTCTCGCCATCGGTTCGTTCTCCGGGAGGGTCACAATTATGCGATCCGGCGATTGGGGCTACCCTGACGAGTGTCAGCAAGAGCGTTAGCGACGACATCCGTTACTTTGCACAGTGAAGCGGTTACAAGGCAGTCTAAGTTTACGCTATGTCCATGTTTGGAGGCTTGGCGGAATGACTTGATCCAGATCATGCTTGTGCCGTGTCTAGAGTGTCGCGTGCGTGGGTTTTGTACTTATCCTGCTATTAGTCAATCATAGGTGCTATGGATTCCGTGGTCTGCTCGTGTGTAAGAATTCATGATTTGTATTGAGATTGGTCAAGCTCCTCTAGACGATGCGGTCGGTCCAGCAATCACTTCCGTGTCTCTTCTGGCTGTGCCATTTCCACCTGCAGCTTCGGATGAAGCGGTGGGAGGGCCTCCTTTCATTCACCGCCAGCGCGACGCTTCCTGGGCTTCTTGAAGCTCGGCTCCGCATCCTGCGTGAAGGAGGTGGTCGGAGTCACGTCTTGAGAGCCGGCCATGCTATCTCCTTCTCCGAAACTGCGAGCAAAGGACGACGTCTCACTCGGCGCTTGTGAGAATGAGCCAGAGGTGTGTTGAGGATCCGTCTGCGTCGAGACGTCGAAGTTGATGTTCTCCGGCAGGTCGTCGATGGCAGATCGAATGCGTTCGAGGTGCTTCGGCATCCACAAATCGTACATGTTCTTGGTGAACTTGTAGCTTGCCCATTTCTCTCTGCCGTCTTGTTCGGTGAAATCAAAAGTACGAATTGGGTAACGATAGTATGACGTGTCTTTTCCGTCGAGCACAGCATAATGTCCATACATACGCACGGTACGATGATCGTGCGAGAAGGAAAACGCTAGGATCTCCCGGTCAATCTCCTTTTCGCGGCGGACGGCGCGGTACAACGCGACTATCCCACGCACCGCCAGCGTCATGCTGTGCGCGTTCTGCCGGTCGGCCACGTCCAGCGCCACCGCGCCGCATTTGACTTCGCAGGCCAGGAAGGGAAAGTAGCACTGGTAGGTCGCCATGAAGTAGGACCTATCGTTCAGCCCGCCGACCAGCGGCTCAATCTTGTGGCGTTGTTCGGCGGTGAAGGCCGATAGTCGGAAGCCGACCGAGTAGTCCGGTTGCGGACGAATCCCGGTCAAGGGAATTGAGTTATTCCAGCCTTCGTTGACGTTGTCAATGAGACATTTGAGGTGTGTGGCCCCGTAGATCGCAAACGTCTCTGCTGATGGGACCAAGAGGCAAGAGATATCCCGAATGACCCGTGCTTCATTTCTGTCTTGTAATCTGCGGCAAGTTTCTTTGAAGAGGTCATCTCGGAAGATACTCTCGTTCGGGGTGCTCTGCTCGTTCTCAAGGAGATGCCGACAAGTCGTCCGTGAATTTGTGTGGGGGCCGAGCTCATCTTCGTCCATGAAACTACCCTTCGCGGCCAGCAGAGTGGGATAACGCGGATCGCGATAGGGAGCACACTTTTCTTCCCGCGGTCGCTGATCACTGGCAGTGTGCTCACTCGCGGAGGATTGGCTGTTGCTACGTCGCAGGGACGAAGCAGACTTCTTTTGCGCAAGCGAGTATGACATGGTCTCTTCCTTGGGGCTGAACAAGTATTTTGGCCAACAGCCGTAGTTGTTCCAATACGCAATGGGCGTCAAGGTCTCGGCGTCTCTTGCACGATCTTCTAGAGGCGACGGTGGCGATGCTGCTTGAGTCTTGATGGATCGGTGTCGCTTGCGAAGCGGTTCGTCAGGCCATGGAATTCGACTCGGATCGGACGTGGGCTCGGCGCTGGCTCGTTTGCGTTTTCGAGACTGGGCAGACTCGGTACAATGCACCGGAAGGCTTGAAGCTGGAGGTGGAGTGGACGGTGATGGTGATGGTGGATGACCCTGACCGACAGTTTAGTATTGCCAGGACAAGATGCATACTCGACTCACTGTAGGGTGGCTGTGTCTGCCTGATACTTGTGTAGAGTTGTGCACTGCTCCTCCTGTGTCGGTGCCGTCTCGTCGATGCAGACGTGGACTCCTTCGCGTTGGCGTGGTGGGCGTCTGGCGTAGCTTGCGCACGCCAGCTGGTTTCACTGCCGGGCGACAAGGCGATGACCGAGCAACGTGCCCTTTGTATTTTCTCTCCAGCGATTTCAACTCAACAGAGGGATCCATTAAGAAGTCAGCGTGGAGAGGAGACTTGATATGTGCTTTGCAAGAGTGCGAAGTGGAATGCAGATGGGCGGGAAGCCATAGGGCGACGGTTGCCAAGCCCTGCCCATAGCCCCCGCACCACTGCGTCAGGCTGGCAGGTTTCCCTCCACCTCGACCAATCAGCCGCCGAGATCCATGAGCCATAGCCGCCCGCCCATCTCTACCTGACGAGACATTCTGTAGAGATACTGTGACTTTTGCATTCTCTTGTGATCAATGTTTGAATCGCGTGTAGCGCTGGCGGCGCACAGGAAGACTTCGTCCCGAACATACGCAAGTTGAAGAGGGAGCATCGATATGGTGGGCATCTCATCTTCGAAATGTTACATCGACACTGGGTTCGGTGGCATACCTCAAATCTGGCTTCAACGCAACCCGAGTCTGCATAAGTTGGCCGGAGATTCTACATGGAGCCAGTCGCCAAGGCGGCGTTCAGCCCTCATCAGCAAAGTGGATGGCACGCATCGCTGTGCTACTTGGGAAGCGCACGTACATGCTTCGCCACAGGGGAACCGCTCCCGATCTGAGGTGCTGGAGCTTGATGTGCCCCCCTCAGATAAGTGTCAGCGTCTTGTCGCCAGCGCCGTGCTCCTGTGTAAACTTGGTTATCCTCGCCTCGCATTGTGCCTGAAGAATCGAGGCAATCTGGGAAAGAAGTTCCATCTGAACATGGCAGGAATTGTTGCTGGGAGACGCTGGAGTTGATTTCGTCCAGAGACACAACAAGTAACTAACATCTGCAGCCACCAAGCATCGCACCGTACAAGAGCGATCAGAATCGAAGCGCACAGCACAGACGTGCTGCAGGAAGCTTTATTACAAAAGTGTAAACATCGAATATCGACAGAACACGCCGTCCTCAACATACATCGACACGACAGATGCAGGTCTTTCGACCCCCCTTTGGCAGTCTGCATGTGAGCCATGCTCACTGATTCCCGTGCTCATCCACCAGCCATCGTCTCCCGCTATAACGACTTTGGTCAATTGCTGACTGACGCTTGTTCAGCAACGGTGCGACCTAGTCGGCTTCGCCTGATAATTGGGTTTTGGGGGCGACGGTGATGCTTGCTCCTCTCTTGCTACATCCAAAGCGTGATTCTTCTGTTTTCCCCTAGTGGAAGACGTCCCTACATCTGCCCTTGGCTTTGCACCATTCCGAATGCGATATAAATATGTTAGGTGATCGGCGGCCGCACAAGCGGCTTCTGAGCCACGCCAACATGGTGAGCGCCGCTCTGTAGAGTCGTGTGCGGACATTCCTGGCCTCGATGCGTGCCAATGTATGGATGCTTCCTGATTCATGCGGTCCAGCGCGTTCACGCGGAGTTTGCCTTTAGTCTTGTCTTTCAACGCGAGAGATGGATCAGTATCTCCATTCCTGCCAGCCATATGGCGAGGAAGGAGGTGCCGGGTCGCGGATAGCTGGGGCGTCGAATGTCCTCGAAGCGCAGGATGGATCTGACCGACGGCTTCTCCATGTGTCGTCGTGTTGACCCCCCTTTCATTGTACGATCGCTTCTCGTGATTCTGGCGCTCATGGAAGGCTCGATTCGTCTGATGGGCGGACGGGGCTGGGGCCTCGCACGGCGGTGCTGACCGTTCAGAGACATTTCTTCGTACGTCCTCGATACGCACTGACACATGGCGGAGGCGTTGGGTAGCGTGACCCGAAATCTGGTGAGTGTGGCGCGTGCGATCTGGACCCCCCTGAGCGCGCTCAGACGCTGTATTGGGGGAATGAGAACAATCTTTAGATGCTCCCAACCATAGACAGGAGGTCCGTGCGGCTTGAGACGGCGTTAAATCCGTCTTCGGGACTCGATGGAGCGTAATATATTCTGAGCCCTTTTCAGGATTCATATCGAGCGTGAGAACGGAAGTTGAATACTGAGGCATTTGCGTCAAAAGGGAAGCAGGGCGGTTGGGGAGTTGAGACAACTCAGCGAGGAGCAGTCTTCAGACAACCAATCGTGATCCTGCTGCACACACTGCAGACTTGTTGTAACATCGCACGGGGCGGGGCCTCTCTCCAAGGATACCAGCCATCCATTGACGAATGAAACATAAGGCCAGGAATACCATCCCTGCATCAAGACGAATGTCTCGCAGTTCAGCGGACTAATGACTAGTCAAGCCTATTTACTGTGAGCGGAAACATTGCAGACAGGACGACTCTGCAACCCTGACAGGAACAGACGGCCTAAGTTACCGTCGATAGACCAGGGTTTGATTCATCAATGCACCAAAGGCTCCTCCTCCACCTCTCACCCCTCCAACTCTGTCAACTCAAAGACTATGAACACAAAGGTTCGGTGTTTCCGTGTACTGGCGACATACTTATTCCTGAGGCCATCAGCAACTTCCGAGATCACAGAACAAATGCAATTATCATGGTAAATTGTCTTTCCTGATCTTTGGTCCTTCAATTGCTGGGATGGTGGCTCATCTCTCTTAATATCTTCCCGAGAGATGCTGATACTGAATTTGTAACACTAATGGTCGGTCCTGGGAGGGGTATTGATCGCTCGAGTCTCCGCTGCTCCTGCCATCCAGATACGAAATATCGTCGTGGACGAAAGCTTGCGATGCACAATCACCCACCTCGTTGCCATGCTGACCCATCATCATCAACTACAAAATCCCAAGATTGATCCGACTTTCTGCTTAACGCTCTGCCACTTCGTAGATCAATCAAGCTGATGACACATGTTACAGGTCCTTCTCTGTTCTCACGATCATGCATAACCAGGAAATGATTGCCTGCACGATCTCAACCAATCGGGCTGGTTCAGACGGGGCAGCGCCCGCCATCAGACGACTGGCACTGGGATGGTTGGTCAGGGGAAATTCCGCAGACAAAGCCTTGCCCTCGTTCAGCCAAGTGGACGGCAGGATCCATGTGTTGTCTGCTGGTCGCAACCTGCCCATGGATCATCTCAGCACCCTTGAGAGCCGTACATATATGACGGCTGTCCGCCATGTCCATCAGCGTAACTACCACGCTTCGTAGACCTGTCGGTCCTTCCTCATACCCGGTGATCACGCCAGTCGTTTCCGCCGCCACGGTCAGCATCAGAGGATGTGTGAGACCTGGCAGTACTGCTGTGCTGCCACAACATGCGACTGTAGTAAGGAACTACACAACCTCCGCGTCCTCTGCGCGCAGCGTAGATATTGTCAGAGAATGAAGGTGGCGCAAGTTCCGGATCGATTTGCGCATAGCAAAGACCCTCCCAATGTTCGCGGCGATGGTACGTACTGAAGCCTGATGAATGCGGAGCTGACATTCACATGTGCGACAGATGGTGGTCAGTCTCGCTCCAGTCTGGGGAAGCAGTAGTGCGATTTGGAGAGTATTTATTCTTTTCAGAGGGAATCGAACGTTCCACTCGTTCTCATATAGCGGCAGCCAGATAGGAGGGTAACGCGGTCTCTAGTCGAAGAAGGCAGCATTGTGCATCCCCGATTCGAGCTCTGGCTAGTTTAATGCAGTTGCAATGGTCAATTTCTACGCTATGGGCAGTCTGATGGCATGCCTACAACGGCGAGTAGACGTCGCGATTGAGCTGCGGCGGAAATCGCATTCAGACCTTATCAAGGCCATCCTTCCTTTCTAGCACTTGCGACTTGACCAGGATGCCGACGGTTAGAACGATCTGAAGCTTCAGTATCAGAAAGCATAGAATGATAGCGAGACATCTAAGACAACGACAGGATGTAGCCGCTGGGGCAGGCTGGTCCCGAATCCAGAGGCGAAGAGCCTCGCCACGAGCGTTTCCGCACCGCGAGTCCGTGCAAATTATGCCTTCATCCACCAATCTGACGGTATAGGACCCACTTCTTCAACGCCCTCATACCTAACGAGCAGCCAGCTCTTCCGGGTGTAGAAGCGCTGGCAGTATAAAGGCGGCGGCTGATAGCTACAGATTATGTCCCAGTCTCTGTGGATGTCTTGGTCGGCCTTGTCGAGGTCATGCGCCGTGAGGAGGTTCCGAGCGGCCTCTACCCTATCGGACGACAAACCGCACCTCCGGCACGTTGCTAGCAGCTGTGTGAGGACGATGCGTTGTAGCGGCCCGGCGACAAATTGTTTGATGGAATCTAGACATCCCAGCAGATGCGGGCCACTTCGTGGCGAACACAGTGATGGACCCGACCCCACACCGGTCTGCACAAGCCAGTACTCATCGTAGTATGCCCAAGAATATTCCGCGAGGAGGCGCGCGAGCCGATAGCAAGCACTGATGGGGCCGGGCTGCTCGCACTCCACAGTACAGATTGTCTTCAGATCTGAGCGGAACTTCAGCAGATCGGATACGTTTGTACGCTGTGACAGGATATCATATTCCGTCACCCATACGAACCAACTTGCTGCTTTGGCGATTGCCAAAAGAGGCTCCCGGTCCTGGGCGAGGCGCTCGTCGTTGTTGATCAGGGAGCAGACCTGGGACGCCAGTTCTGACTTCCCATGGTGCTGTTTCAACAGCAGTACCGTCAGAATCTGGCATTATCAGCAAGCGATGGGATCGGAAGGAACACTCCCAGAATCACCATTGAAACAGCGCATGGGCGCCACGTCTTCGGGTCTCGCTGAACAGTCAACGCGTCTTTGAGCCATTCCGCTGCGACGCGAGGAGGGGAGCCGTCACGTAGTTGAAATGGGATGCCGCGACTTGATCATCATTGTCATTCAGAACCTTGGCGGAAGACATTCTGAGACAACAGCTGCTTGACGCGAGAGGGCAAATATACAGACTCTGATGAAGCATACAGGCACAACAGAGAGGATTCGGCAGATTATGGGCAATCTGACCAGCCTCGCTTTGTCGCTGACCCCGCGTAGTTGGCTGCAGGCGAGTGGGTGTAGCGTCACTTGAATGTCGTCCACGGATTACTCCTCAAGCTAGATGGGCTCTACTAGTCGTCTGTGTACCACGATCGGTAAATCATATGATCCATTGAGTCTGATTCTGCGGGCTAATTCGGTTTCATCTTCCGTTAGTACTCGCCCAGAATTACTGTCCAGAACTCCTCATTTACAAAGATGGGTATGCACCACGTTGATTGGCGGCGCGTGTGATAACCCACTACAGTCTACTCTAATCCTGATTCATTGGCCCAGCTGTGTGTCCGCGATCTGGCACCCATGGCTTGCTCCTTGTCTGCATGTTCGAAAACATCCAACTCAGACTTCGTCGAGGGGGTCACGGGTTCATTTGGCAATTGCGGTACCCTCGGCCGACCAAAGACCTCACCAGATGCATCATAGAAGGCTAGCATGTTGGGCGAGAACACGTTGGAGTATTGAGCAAGTAGTGGACGGGTCTGATCCATGAGTGTGAAGCAACGTTCCATATCGCCTGTTTCCCATTAGTCTCCGGCAAGATGTCACGACTGCGCGATGCATCGTGGCGTCACAGACAACAAGGCTTACCGAAGGAGATGTTCTCTGCATCCTTCCACAAGTCATGGTGCTTGGTGTAAGTCAATTGGTGAAACAGCAACTGCCGTCGAGCTAATTCTGCAATCGAGATCTCATAGGAGACGAAGGCGCGCGATTGTAACAGCGCAGCCGCAATGTCCGTGAGGCAACTGTCTAAGAGCCAGACGCATATCGTCTTGCCGAGACACTCTTCCCCCCTCGGCTTGTAATTTCCGCAGGAGCTGGAACAGCACACTCTGTTCTGCGAGCAGATTGGAAGCAGATTTTCGCAGAAGCGCAGGAGACGCTACTGGAACGCAGAGGTATTTGACGGTCGATCTCGTGCGTATGCTGAACACATTTGCTTCAGCAACCATGTAGATCAGCCCATCCGCGGTGTCACGTTTATATACAATGAACGGGATTGACCGATCGAGGAGGAGCATTCGTCGAGGTTTGTCTGCCCTGTCCCACCGCTCGGAGCACGGGTCCACATCGATATCTCGGAACGTGTTAGTCGATCACTCCAACACGTCAGCTGCGAGAAGGGGAGAGGTACATTTTGTGTCTGCTGATAGCGCAAATGCATCCATAAACCGCTCGTATTCCGGCTCTGCCGCCGCCCATTCTAGCAGATCTTGTTGCTCCTGAAAGAACCATGGATGCAGCTCGACGGACCACTCTTGATCGCCTGGAGAGCAAGCTGAGAATTCTCGGACGTCCCCCAGGAATGCTTCAAAGAAGGCTGGATCGCCGCGTGTGTATTCTCTGGCTAAGAAAATCAAGAGGATCAGACGTTTTCGAAAGTCGCTCAGCGGCATGCATCTCCAGTCATGGCTCTGCTCCTCAATAGTGCAGACGAGGCTGTCGCTGTTGAAACGGTCTCGCCAGGCGTAACGCATCGTGAGGAGATACTTCTTGTCCGAAAAGCAGAACAAATTGTCATTTTCGTCGGACAAGTCGAGATGCCCGCGCAGACTTCCGCTTTATGGACGTTGCTTTCGCTGATCGTTAAGTTGTCATCATCGCTTGAGAGGGGAGACCGTGAGGAAGGGATATCGTTGCTGGGTCACATTGTGATGAGGCTGTGCGATCCCGTCCGATCTACATAGAAGCTGCATACTGACGGCGAATTATCACGCTCGCTTGATCGTGGTTGATATAAGGTGAGTCTGCCTAAGCGCTGGGAAGAAGAATGCAGTATGAGCTTCTCCATGTTGTCGTCACCTGTGGCTTTCTCAAGGTCCCAATGTCATGGGCGTATGATGGCATCGGAAATTTGTAGTAAATACGGAACACAGATCGCAGTTACCTTCAACATGTATACGGGTGTGATAATGTAGGCAGCTCTCTGCTCACGCACTGTGCAATGGCCTCGTTTACATCAGTACTGGCTCTTTCGAGTCCTCTGATTACATTCTGGCCAGAGGAACTGATGACTGTCAAATCCACGCGTTCAAGTATATCTGGGCGCTCTAATGTATTGCTGTATTATCAGTTCAAGTGTGCCAGTGAAGGTTTCGAAATGCGATTCAATAGGGTAGCCAATTGCCATCCAGTGCGTCCATGGAGCTAAGTTGGGATATTACGATCAAGTCGATTCAAGGGCTTGCATGGCTGAATTGTAATTGTTCAGCTGGTGTCAGCGAAAGCAGCTGAACAGCAAACGATCCAGCTGATACTCCTATCTGACTCGGATTATGCGCTCGTTGTTTTAGCTGACAGGGTGTAATGGTGTAAGACGCGACTGTAGGATCTACTCAATGCTTGCATTACCCTTCTTCGCAATGTGATCTCGGGCTGTGCGTGAACGAAGTCCTGTTCCCTGCTCTGTTTACGAGGCTATCATTGGCGGAGCGAAGACACAAGGAAGTAAAACGATAAGAAGATTTCTGAGGGGAACGTCTTATCAGAATTCGAGCCAATCAAGATGGGTCCTCAATGTTTCCTGGGCAACGGAGGAGTCCCTTGCGTTTCCGGTCACACTTGATGTTCTCACTCTTGGGGCTTGTTATTCATATCAGATTTGAGCCTTTGCACCACCGCCATACCACGAGGCATTCGAGTCTTATTATCATGCATCCAGCAGGCTGTGGACTCGACGGTGTCTTAGAGTGGATGTACAACCTTGAGGTCCAGGTGGGTCAGAATGGCGGTTCCTGTGGGCGTCACTCGGCAGGAAACATTGACATTTCGACTTGCAGGATTTAGAATACATCTCCACAAAGTGCCAGGAGGTCATTCGCTTCAGAATTAGCGAGCCATCTGATAACAATAATCCAAGTACTGACCGTCACAGCTTACCGGGATGTGAATCTACGGACACCGAATACCCAATGCGTGAATGCAAACGCAGACGAGCGTCTTTGGCGGGTCCGTTACCGAAAAGGCTACGCGAGACTCGGCGTCAGTCAGGAGCTGAACGCGTGACCGAGACCGACGCACGAACTTTGTCGCAGGCTGATGTACAGGAGGTCGCAGAAGACGCTATCGAGACCCTGAACTCGGGACAGCGGCATTCAAGACGGGCGGAAGCAATAAGCAGAAGACGAATACCAGCTATCCCGAGCGAACGGGCCAATGCTGATGTTCGAAGAGTCAAGGTACCGGAATTAACAGACGTTTGGAGGTGGCTCGCGCAAGAACGACAGAGAGAACAGGTCACGGCTGATCGTGATTGTAGCCCTTCGATAGGAGCCAAAATCGTCCTCCAGTTGATATCTGACGAGCAAGCCGATGGGTGCTTGAAACGGATTATCAGCCTCCTTCGTAAGGCAATATTTGTCGATTGGACCAATTCGAAGATGCAATCAATGTATGATCTGACGATCAAAACTAAGCTGGTCATAATTTACAAGGAGTTGTCGGCGGAGGTAGGCATCGACACAATCAAGAGGATGAAACGTTGGCGACAGCAAGGCACAGTCGTGCTAGAGATCATGTTGCAAGACCCTGGACTCATTTTTTGCCTTGCTGGACTCTCGAACTCCTTCCGTATGCCGGAGAAAGATGCGGGCGCGTACTCGCAGGCGTTCAAGTCCGCTGTGGACAGCAAAGGGCGAGAGCCGCACATCGTGCTTGCTTTGAAGCAAGCTGCGACACAGCTAGCGGACATGCAATGGCGTGTATTTGGAAGCTGCTCAGCTGAAATACGAAACTCTTCGCTGACCACTGTGCTCTCGTCTGGAAGAGAGCACAGACGCTGTACCGCCCCCATTTCAGCTCCCACGGACTGCAGCATGGACGCTCAGTGTCCATTTCGAATCACGGATGTCTCAGGCGGTCCACAGAATACCGAGCATCTTGCCGCATCATCATCTGCAATTGACCCCTACGGCTGCGAGTCCATACACAGTCCTGCACTCGGCAACCTCTGCGTCAGCCTCTACGAAAGAAGCAAGCCGACGACCAACAGCAGCGGAAAAGGTGAGGAGGCTGTTCAGTTAACAGAACCCCCGTTGGATTTCTGTCAAGAGGTCCAAGTCTGCGGCGTGTCTCTACAGCATGAGCCAATATGTACCACGTTAGGGGTGAATGACCCCTTGGACCCAATGCTGCAAGATACTGGAGGCTACATACACCAGTTCCTTCTCCCTACATTTGAAAACATGCCTCAGAAGGTTTGAAGCAGGCTAGAAGCGAAGCTTGGGCCTTATGCGTGCGCCACTGGACACTTTCGAGATAAGCTCTTTGACCTTCTCGGTTGCAGGCTCGACAAGCAAGCCCTGCACAGCGATATCCAACTCGCTACTTCCGACTATGTACGCGGCAGCCCAGCCTGCCCGTACACGAAACGCCAGCCGTGGATGCATCACGATCCTAAACAATCATCAGCGGAGTCCTTTGTTGACTTGTGTTGATGGTCTCATGCCCAGTTTGCTAGGCCGAACATCTAGCAAGTTGTGAAGGTCACGCACCAGCCTCCATGCTCAAACATCAGCTCCTTCTGCTCCTGACCCTGGAACGCTGTCTCGTCGAGCCTCACTAAGTACTCATCCTGCTCCTCGCTTTTGGTGTAGTCTCTCAGATGAGATCTTGGATAGCACGTAATGGCTGTACCTTCAGAGCATAAGAAGACCATCAGCAGGTCCAAGCGAAATGGATCGTGCGGCTTAGGGAGCCAGATGGTAGTCCAGATCGTCTCTGGCCTTGACCCTCCAATGTAATATACGGTTATCCATATCGGCGGTGATGCGTTTGCATTCGCAGCTGCTTCTTGGGTTCTGACGGTGCTGAGAAAGGCGCAGACACGATCGGCAATAGCCTATTTGCGGGTCAACATATTGCCAAGATCCATCAATACGTGTTCGCAGATGTCGAGTCTTACCGTGTGGCGGTTTATGCCGTCGTGAAAAAGTTGAAGGCTGGCCAACTTGTGTTCTTCTGTGTCGCGCCTTAGCTGCCGGACGTGATTTACACGCATGCCGATCGTCGTTTTCGACCCGTTGGGCTCAGCACTATCCCAGATCCAAATGAAGCCAGCTGCTATAAATTCTCTCAGCTCGTTCTCCATATCGGAAGCTTTCAATAGGTGTGTACCGCAAGGTAGTGAGGCCTTGATGTGGCGCTTAATAGACCAACGTCAATCTGATAAGGACCCCTCCCAAGGCTACGTAATCGGTTCCGGCCGTATATATTGCTTCACTGCCGCGCGAAGTTTCGCCATGCAGCCCTCGTCCCTCAGCTATTGACAATGGCTTCATTTATCGATCTTAGCGGCGGCTGTCCCACCTGCTGCTTTACAGGCAAAGATGGTGACAAAACTTGCTCTAGTTGTCACGGCGACATGCTGCGGCGTGCTCAGCACCGTACCACCAGCGCTAGAATATCGCCAACGTTACTCGCGACGCTAACGTTGACGAAATTACACGGCATAGCGCGCAGTAAGGACCAGCGTCCATTTTCAGCGATCGACAGCAATTGGTCGATCTTGGTTCGATCCCACTGAGTGTGTCCTACTGTCGTGGATCCGCGCTAGGACTCCGTGCCTAGTGTGACTGGGAAGAAATGGCAACGAAAGACGTTTGCTCAATGGGATATGCTAAGGGGAAGAGCAAGATATATCGTCACGTTCTGGGTCAAATCGACTTTGCATTCCGCGCCAGACTTCTTTCGACTAATATGCCCAACACATATTTCACTTGCTCGACACTTCCACCGCATTCGACTGGGCTTCGGTGGTGCCTTGGCGAAATCACATATGTGCTACTGCACCGCAAGACAATCATGAAATTGAGCTCCCTTCCTCCCGACACTGGTTGGCTAGAGGAAGGCCTCACTCCACAGCAGATATTGAGGCCTACATCGAGCATCAGGCGCGCGGGAACAGCGTATTTTCTTAGTATCGCCACACGTGGCAGGATGAGAATGAAAGTGCTGCATTACGGGTGCCAATATCTCTAGCAGATGTGCATGAATCTAGTGTCAAAGATCGCGCAAATGGCTCACATTCGAATACTGAAGTCTCCCTGTCTACGCCGACCTTGCGACACAGTAAACAATGTACTGTAGTCGAGGTGCGATTGCGTGTCAGATATGATTGCGCATGGCAGTTGATACCAGGCGCATGATGAAGGGCTGGTGGAATTCGGCCAAAAGATAGGGAGGGATCGTAGGAAAGGGGAGGCGAAGCAGTAAGTGATGATTCGTGAATGAGCGTAAGTGCGCACTCTTTTTGAAAATAGGATCTGCATCATAGCCGCGCCTATCTAGCTTTGCGTGACCTATCAAGAAGAAAGACGTTGGGGTGCTCGAATGAGGCTAAGTGGCAGTATGCGAAGCTGAATACAGCGCAAGAGAACTTGATAACTTGGTCCAATGCCGGATATCTTTCACACCCAAGCGAAAGCCCAGGCCACAACCATCGCAAACGTTGTATTCTGCTGTTATTGCAAGATAACCTGCAAAGCTTTCAGGCCCAGTCCTTGGAATACATTGCTTTGGACAGCATTAGGTTGCGGTCCTTGTCCTCTTCTTTCTTCTGAGTGAGCTTGTCGCGTTTGGCTGCAGAGAGGACCCCAACTGGTCTTGGCTGAATCGAACGGTAAGGGTCGACAGCCCCAAGCAATGCCTGCACGTACTGAGGTTTGAACTCACCAGGTCTACTTGAGAGATTGGCAGCTCGTAGAAAGCTTGCCAGCCCTTTCACATTTGCAGGAATGGTTAGAATGTTCGGCACTTGCATGCTGGCTTGTATGAATTCCACAGCAATCTCTATCCAGGTGAAAGCATGCTCAAGTCTTGTGCTCGGGCCTCCGCGGCGAAATTCAATGGTCCCTTTGTTGGACTGCAAGAGATTGAGAAAGTTCCATCCAAACATCTTGTCATGCTCACCGCGAGCATCTGGGGGGGTTCATGAGTAATATAACTTCCCGATGGGACTGACAGACATCGATGCTGGCGATGCTGGCCTCACGTGAAAGATTTCGATACGCAAAGGCCGTGTTGTCAATCCAATTGCTTTTGGAGTACTCATTTCCAAGCCTGTCGGAAGGCAGAATAGCTTCGAACGCTGGTTCAAAATGAAGGATGGCTTTGGCGATACTCTTCAGCGCAGATAAGGAATAGCCCCCCACTACAGATACGTGGACATGCGTACCGCAGCTACTATTGGCTGTGATGCTGTAGGACTCGAGGAGATAATCCCAGAAGACCTCAACGTGGGATCTCCAACTAGATCCGGCATGGAGGCAGAGGATAGGCGAAATAGCTTCCAGTGCCCCTGGTTGGAGTCAGTATTGAAGGTGCAAAGATATCTTGACACTAGGAAGACCTACATGTGGATCGCTGGTTTGGGGCGACCACGATCGTTGAGTCCTGCTCCATGGACCATTCCGAGAATCTCTCCCCAGTGAATGATTCATTTATGGCGTTATGCATTCGCGGGTGAATACCAGCTGCGCCTCGATACTCAAGAGCCTGGTTGTATCCCTTTGCCAAAAGTCGGGAAAATTCCTCAACCCTTTCTACCCCAGGTACCGGACGACGGGCGGAGATGAGGAACTCCATCTCCACGCCCAACCGGATACTCCCATTTGGTGTTTGGGCAGAGGACGACTGTGGTCCGCGAGAAGCTGGAATTTTGTTAGCGCTGTGAGCCCCAAACATTACGAGCAAACACCAGAAGATACCTTTTGAAGTTGCCGGTAACGATGGCAATGGTGGTGGAGGTGGCGCAGTGCCGGTTGCTTTGCTCTTGAAGAGGCCCATTTGGACTATCAATCAACGCTTGGGTTCGGTGCTATGTGGCAAGTGGATTCAGATGGGGAGTGTCCGCTCGCCTGATAAGCATTCTGCATGGCGGATGTAGAGCGTGGAGAGGTGCGTGTTAAGCGCCGACCAGGAATTCCATTGGTTCGTTCCGCCTCCAGTCTGAAACAACTCCCCAGACCTGTCAATTCGCTAAGCTTCAGGTTGTTCCATCGCCATTGGTGGTAGGCCCGTGTTCAGTGGCTCAGCTCAATACAGCCAAGAGGTCAGCACGTAGGCTGCAAGGCGCTTGGCGCATGATGACATGGAATGTGGCCATTGATTTGTCATCGCGGTCTGATGCGCTCACGTATGCCGACACCGTACTGCTCGAAATAGACATCAACGCCAAGACATGCACATCCTCCGTCATACAAGAAACGCAGATTTGTGTCGTACACCACGCTGCCGTTCAGAAGTCTCGAGGATTTTCAAAATTCGCGCATCTTACGTTGCGAAACTCAAATTGCCGCCATGGAGCCACCAAAAGCCCCCCCTCTGCCGCCCCCGAAGAAGATGCCTCAGACATCCGGGTTCGCCTTGAAGGTGCTACAAGCGCCGGAAGACTACTTCTTTGATATGACACGGGTCGCCAAACCTCCACGAGAGCCCTTTACCGCACCCATCGGACCGTACTTCGTGTATGGCACCTTGCGGGACCCCGGCATGCTTTCTGATATTCTGGGCCTTCAAGAAAAGCCGGTGCTTCGTCCTGCCAGAGTGTACGGATACACCTGCAAACTGTGGGGTCAATATCCTGCTCTGGAGGATGGCCATCCTGGCAATGTCACCAACGGTTCAGTCTATCATGTGAGCTGCCAAGATGCTGCAGACAGACTGGCGGAGTATGAGACGGACAACTATCGCGCGGTGCCTTGTCTCATCGAATACACCGATCAAGGGGAGCCATCGACGGACCACGGCTTCACATTCCTATTCTGTGGGAACCCCAAAGATTTAACGAATGGCACTTTCTGCTTGGACACGTGGCTGAAATTGATGGGCCGACAGCCTCTTGATGCTGAATGATGCACTTCGGCATCAATAATCAGTCTTTACCAACAACTTCTGGGGCAAGATCTTGGGGCAAAGTCTTTGAGCCTCTAGCTCCCGAGCGAGAGCCTCCGAGGCAGTGGTTTCGCCGTCTTGTTGAGGCGTCTCCCTCTTGCACTTCAGGGCCGCCAGATCGCTGGTCGCGTGACAAAGACGCTGTAGTCGGTGCACGTCGTCATCTTTATGTACTTCCAAGTCAAGCTGTGCGAATAAGCTGTGGCCGAGACGCACGCGCTCATCGAACGGCTGCCATACTGTCTCTGTGCCAGGCGTCGTCTCTGCATCCAACTTGGTGTACGATGCCACCTAGCACTTGAGAACCCCGATATGTCAATCATCCCACTTTCCGTCCTGATGCTCTCGCCCGACGTCCAAACCCTGCAAAGATTCTACGAGCTCCAGCCGGCCGCCGCACTCGCAGGGAGCAGCGGGCGTCGAGATCAGAGTGCCGCGAGTCGCGCTTCTTCAAGGCCTGTGCCATGTTCCATGTCGCCAGCTGGATGCTTGCGAGAGTGTCCGGGACGTGGGCATCGTCGATGACGACAGGGAGTATCTTGAGGCAGGGCCGGCGCTGTAGAACCAAAGGCGAGTAGAGCAATGGGTGTGGAATATCAACGGCAGGTATGATGCGGCTGGGCGCCGTGATTGAAGGGTGTTCCTGAGACGTGGTGCTGCAGAAACTGAGCGGTGACAGATCATACAAAACATCTTTCTGATGAGGTTGACGTACGACAAAATGGACCGGATTGTTTGGAGCTGAGGAGAGAGACTTCGACCTTGTGACAGTTCCTGAATTGCAACACCTGGTTGAACAGAAGTTGGGCTCGTAGATCAGGACTGACACTTTTCAGACGAATGCGAGAGCTATCAACGCTAGCCTGTGTGTCTTCCACTACGGAATCAGTACTGGCACTGTCGCCAGCAGGCGCTTCGGACCCGCCTTCACCAAACGCGGTGTGGATGGCGCTTACACGTCTCGTTGATCGACAACGGCCAGGATCCGCAGAAACAGTGGCACCTTGCGGCCTGCTCCATTGTGTGCCCCCCAGCGCATAGAAGGGACGCACTGATCCCCCAAATTTTCCGGGTCTCGGCCATGCCCCTACCACCCGTCGGGGTAAGCTACTAGGTGTAGCGGATGCCTGCAAGTCACAGCCCCCCCTTCCTTCAGCATCTGCTTCGTCACTTGGTCATCGACGCAAGCTCCAACATGTCGTCGAACGTTGATGTGAGATTGCGCGACAATCATGGACTTATATCTGGGCCCAATCAAGGCATCATCAATTTCCACTCGTCGGCTATGGTAACCCTTAGCCTCCAGAACGAAGGATAGATGCTGACGAGGTTGCTATCAGTGGCCCTGCTCTCAGACACCGCGGCTGTCAGGAATAGATACACCAACCAGAAGGTGAAAAACCGACAGGGTCTGGTAGCCCGCATGGGCCTGGTGACAGTTGACGACAGTTCTGCCTTGTAGTATTATTTATTATACCTCTAGTCGTTATATTAGCGTTACTTACTTCCTTTATTATAGTAGTATTTAGAATCTACGTAGTATTATGACTTATCATATTATCTTTAATTCGGGTGACGTACTTAATAGTCGCTCTAACGATAATTAATAGGATATGTTTACTTACCTATTCTTCCCTATATAGTAAAGAGATAGTAGTAGTTAGTAATAAGAAAGTAGGTATCTATTCTTATCTACAACAGCAACGATCTTTCTTTGGTCACAAAAATTGAAATGCGTGTCCCGAACCCAAGAATGCCACTGCTTGATTCCAGAAAGACGGTATGCCCCTTCGCATGACAAGTGATCGTTTTCACACGTCTTCACCTAAAGTTAGTCAGCAAAAGCCCGCGTATCAACCCTCGCCGAGAGAATCTCAGTATTGGCATTTCTGAAAACGAGATTCGAGAGTTGAGTTGGACTTCTGGAATCCAAAATTGTTAGAGTGACATTTGGTTTTGGGAGAATGAGAAATGCACACTGGCCTCCTCTACAGTCCTTTCTAGGCATCATCTCGCCCCCTCGCCGACGGCGTCCCATTTCGAATCCAGTTCTTCTCGTCACAATAATATGCATATGTCAAGAGGATCCCTTCGAGGCGAGTTCCTCCCAATATTTCTCTAAATCATGGCCACCACGTTCTCCATAGCCCATACTCACAGTTGGGTGGACTACGTGAGATGTGTGGACTCTGCGGGCGAGATTCTGGGGAAAGGGCGCATACGAGGATTTTGTAAGCGGACTCATCGCGCTTGATCTGGATTGTATACCAGCGACTGATGGTGGCGGTCCAGTGCCTCGTACCATGCCTGCGGCAAATGAGTGGAACACCCATCTGCTCCCTCCAGATACCGCACATAGGGCACAAGTTTCTCCTGCGGACTTCATGTGCAGTGATCACCAACGATCCTGGAATTATACCACAACCTTTCCTTCCTTGACTTATGCGGAAGGGAACTATGTCGAGTTCTTCTATAATGAGAATGGTCACATCACCATTCCCGAGTCCAATCCGCCAAACAAGGCTGGCACTTCTCAGGCCGGCACCATCTACATCTATGGTACCTCACATGCGACCTCCGATGCTAAGTTGTCGGACATCCATGGGAAGTGGCCGCGACATGTCAACAAGACAGCGTCACCGAAATGCGACCAAGGCATGCTCTTGGGTGTCGTCGACTTCGATGATGGGAAATGTTTCCAGAAGTCCGATTCTCCCATCGCGAAGGTCCGCTCACAGTCCCTACCGACCCCTACGGGGACAGCGAGCAAGGGGATGATCGATGGTGCATGGCTCGGTTGCGCTTGCCGCTTCACCTGGGTGGCGCATCTCCGTACAGCTTGTACTGGGTGTGGGACTGGTCGTCTGTCGCTACCGCTGAGACGAATTCTTGGAGTCAGCTCTATACATCTTGCATGGATATCAATGCCCGTTCCAGCTGACGCACCTCTCGTCGACAAGCTCTGCTGACACGAACTGACCTTGTGAGGAGGGCGACTTGATCAAAGGCTGGCCAGATGGATTCGGGCGGAAGACGGAGATGGAACGCTGTGTGATGGTGCTGACCAGGGACTGGTCCCTGCGATACGCCCTGCTGGATTACGCTACAGCGGTGATGCGATGTATATAAAGAACAAAATGCCCTGCCGCCATCTCTCGTCTTCTACGTCTCTTCTGCATCCGCTGTTCCTGCCTCTCTGCCGACTCACTTGGCTGTCGTCCCCCTCCATTTAGATTCATCAATTGTCGGTAGGATCATGCCGCCTGCTTGCGCTTCGGCTTCTTGGGGCAGAGTCTCCCATGTTGATGCTGAGGAAGTGGTTGTGCGATTCCAGAGGAGTCGAAATCGACTCCAGTGCTGCCATTGTGGATTCCGCGGCGCCGACCAGGACAATGACAGCTCTGACCATTTCCATGCTGCACGGGACTGCGGTCACTATTGTTGCTACGACTGTGCCATCGAGGCTTGTGATAACGGTGGTTGTCGATGCATGTTCTGCAAGGACCGCCAGAAGCGCCCAGCCCAACCGATTCACTGCACTGGGCAGGGCTCTGACGGCATGAACTGTGCGACATGCACGCGCTCTTGCTCACGGATGGTTTGCTGCAAAAGCTGTCGTAAGTTGTACCCATCGAGGACATGTGACCGTGTTGCCCATCTCATACCACCAGGCAACTGTGTCATATGTTGGGATTGCTTCCAAACGTGGGTTTCGACCACCCCCTCTCGAACGTATCCTGCGTTTCCTGCCGTGGGCAGAGTGCCGATATCTTGGTGGTAGCCATGGAGAGCGACGAGATTCGATTCAGCTCAGAAAATGCAGGGTCGATCCTCACCACTTGGGTACAATGCGGCAGCGCTTCGATTCGCCGATGTGTCGTCATGAATTGAGCACGCGGATGTCTTTACTTCGGCGAACGATGGATCTTGCATTCATCCACATCTCCTTCCCATCTTTCTCTTTGAAGCTTATTGCCGTATCTGCTCAAATCCATGTGAAATTTCGAAACAAAGGTCCGTCACAGATTCACGCCGGCACGTGAGGAACATATGAATCGTGTTGCAGAATCAATGTATGAACCTAGTCTACAGTCGCTTTCCTCACATAAATTCATCACCATTCGGGCAAACTTCTTATCTTATGGACTCGTATCTCCGCACACGCATCCTTAGGCACGCAATTTGATGCCGTGAACTCGCTGGACATGATTCTTAAAATGCTGAAGGTGAGTCAGAACGACCTTCTGCTGCCGACACCGGGGATGAGGGCAATGCACCAGCGCCGCCGCATCGAGTTTCTGCAGGTGCTTCATCTGGACATGATCCACTAGTTTCGACGAACGTGTCCAGGCGAACTGGCGGTCCTGAAGTGGGAGCGAATCATCGCCAAGGCAGAAGATGCACTGAAACCCGTCGCAGCGCAGGGGAGGAGTGGGCGGTGCTTCGTCCACTGATGGCGTCTCCATCCGCTTCGAGGCTGGTTCGTGATGGTTGACAGCCGGGGTCAACGCCGTCCACTGGCGCTGTCGATTCTCTCGTCGGTCGCACAGCTTCGCCATGGCATCGATAAGCTGCGCTCTAAGGCCTCGGGGGGAGATGCGTTCCTCATGAGGCAGATGTTGGAGGTGAGCACACGTGCGACCTTGATGCGCTCGTGGATTTGCATCATTGGCATCTGCAATTCAGTGCTGGTGGTTTTCTCCCCCCTCGGAGCTGTGTCTGGATGGTGGTGTAACGCTCCAGGGAACCGGTAGTAGTAATGCAGAGAACTGCCAGCAGTGCCTACTGCACTACTACAGCGCTGGACGGGACTTTCTCGCGTAGTCTTCCCTAGTGAGATTGCTAGAGGGTAGCTCTGCGGCAAGGGACAAGTATTCGTAGTAGATATGAGATAAGCTTGGTAACACTCTTGGGTGGAACACCAAAGGTTGGGTACAGGCGTAAGTGCGTTACTCAATTGTAGGGATCAAGTACAAATGAATTCTGAATTGACCGATGGCCAACAACTATCTATGAAGGTGTTGCCCATCTATATACCCAGTTGGTCGCAAGGTTAGCGTGCGACCGGCTAGTCACGTGACTTGTGATCATGTTCCTAGCTGAGTCATCATGATGTCGGGGTCCGTAAGCTCCGTTGTTGTAGGCCTTCTTCCAGGCCGTAACAGGTGGCTGCATCGGCGGTGGCAAAGTGTTTGGCTCTTGCGGACGCAAGCGCACGATTTCGAAGCTTCACCTTGTCTGACTGCAGTCGTTTCTGGAGTTCGCCAAGAACGCAAGCGAGCCGGCGACCCTTTTAATCGTCTTCACACCCGGATCTGCCTTCCTGCGCATTCCCGCGAAGGTGCCTCCGGAGCTCAGCAAGCTTCTTCAGTTTCTTCTGGATCTTTGGATGATGCGATATCGCTTCCACCTGTTCTGAAGAGAGTTTAGTAGGCGCAGTCGGATCGAGATTCAAGCCCATATGGCCCATCGTCTTCATCAGATTATCACGGTATGGTGTGCCCAAGAATGCGGCTTGAATGTCGACCCGAATGCGCTCATTGATATAAGCATCGAACGTACGTTGATTCCGGTGGTCCATGATCGATATTTACTCCCGTACGTCTTTCCGCACAGCTCGTTGCAGCCGGGCACGCCGTGGACTCATCCTAATCTAGGCGATTGCACCATTCTCCACCGCTACACACCCTTGTTGCATATGGGACGATCAGTGCCAGGCATGTGTTACGGTCTGAAAGAAGGCCCACCCTAGCGGAGACTACGGACTCCGACTCCAC
Organism: Taxillus chinensis; assembly: GCA_023512835.1. Lineage (NCBI taxonomy): Eukaryota > Viridiplantae > Streptophyta > Magnoliopsida > Santalales > Loranthaceae > Taxillus > Taxillus chinensis. The sequence goes on from JAKCVP010000011.1 coordinate 279,163, forward strand.
GATGACCCAGCAATACCAAACCACGAGTCACGTATCTAGCGGTAGCAGGTGAGCCCTGCGACCAAGCATGTATATAGATAGGCAACACCTTCGTAGATAGTTGTTGGCCATCGATCAATTCAGAATTCATTTGTACTTGATCCCTATATTTGAGTAACGCACTTACGCCTATACCTAATCTTTGGTATTCCACCTAAGAGTATTACCAAGCTTATCTTATATCTACTACGAATACTTGTCCCTTGCCGCAGAGCTGCCCTCTAGTATACTCACTAGGGAAGACTACGCGAGAAAATCCCGTCCAGCGCTGTAGTAGTGTAGTAGGCACTATAGGTAGTTCTCTGTATTGCTACTACCGAATGCCTGGAGCGTTACAGCATGACCCGTCAAAGCCACAAGCAACTGGCACTGCAGCCGTGTTGTAGATCTACAAGCTCTAGGTAGGGTAGTCCATCTCTTCGGAGGAAACATTTTCCAAGTATTCCGAGTAGGAACGGCACACGGAAACAGCAACGCTAATATAGGTCTAGAGTGTGAGTCGTCACGGTTTGATAGTCATGTATCCGAAGCCATAGAGACCGATCACGATACAGCACGGCTCTCTCAGAAGACAGCGTTAAGGAGGGGATCCTCGCCCTCGCTGGCAATGCTATAGAACTAGGTGGAAGCCCTTCCTCACACCTACGAGGCTAAACTACCGCTAGTACCGTCACTTATGGCGACTCGCAGGCAACTCCGGACGTGGGAGTAAGATCGAAGCTAGGATCAGCGGATCCCGGACATACGTGAACCAGCAAGTCCATCGTGGTGTCACTAGTGCTGTTGCTACGACATTATAGGACTGGCAACACCGCGCATCTCCTTCAGGGAAGATTCCATATCTGTGAAAGATCCTCTAGGAATGTTCGTGTCACCCAGTGGCGTTCTCAGGACGGAGAAGGCGAGAAGCATGGACCATCACTCGGTGCATGTTATCCAAACCAGGCGTGCCGGCTTGTCGCTAGCTATCAGAGGCTTTGTGTTCCGCAGAAAGCATAATAATGATGGTCCTAGGAAGGCCCGATAGTGGCGCAGGTACTCGCTTTGAGATCAACTTCCTGGGTGGAATAAGGGGTGACCGAACTATCAACTGGACTGCGGAAACAAGGGTGTACTTTCGGACGTACAAGGAGCTGGCCATTCTCGTCACATCGACTTCTATCACTCTCTCTCTTTGGCACATATTCAACCAACGCGTCAAGCTCCGATAACCACTGACTGACTGTCTTCCGAACCTCGACCCCGACTGATATAGCATCGGCGTTCAATGGGCTTGGCTATCCTATGAAGCAATATTGATGAGTTGGATCTATCACACGATATATACTGACGACAGGGGAGACGAGGCGTAAGGGAGCTTGACTATATAGGTAGAGATGAAACGAATAAATACTCGCAAGATATGACGACGAAGGATAGTCTAAATTGATATAACGTACGGTCTCAGTCTTTCTCTTAACATCTCGCGCGGACCAATTCCGTCGTAAGCGATAAGCTCTGCTAATGGGAAGGATGGACAGGCTGTATTCAGGACTGATTCTCAAATGATCTAAGGAGGGGAAATCTGCTCAGCCATGGTAAAGAGCATATAGGGGATCTGAGTGATCACCCGTTTGTCCACACCACCACTGCTTGCTCAGCGTCTTTTCTATCACCGCCGGCTCTACCGCTTTACGTAGTAAGCAAAGCGCCCGTCCTCCTATCCCGGTACGACCTAGAAGGGGAAAGACATACGAATCCTCCGCTCTTCGGGCTTGGCCGATCATTCTCGTATATCTACCTTTTGAGAAAAGCTATGTCTCACTGTAAGCTCGGCTTCATGCATAATCCTTATCCAGAGGATTATATCAAGTTGCTCTTCGCCCTCTCTCGACCCAGATGCTAGCACTCCACGAGCATCACGATGAACACCACAGAGGACGCCGAAACCATCGCATATGGAATCAAACTGGTCGCCAAAAAGGTGGAATTGCTCAATCTGGACCTTCCAGTGGTCTATTTTCACCAAACAGTGTTGCAGGGCAAGACCCATGGTCAGCGCCCTAGGCGAAGTACTAATAGCGACTCTTACTGAACACTTTTTGTAGCGGCTACAATGAATTACATCGAAAAACTGATAGCAGATAGGCTCGCCCGCTGCATTGAAGACCAAGACCAATCTGGTTCGCATCCACGAGCGATCGATCTCTGAGTACATCGAGTCGGGCTACGAGAAGACGGCCGCTGCTGGGGACTGCTCTCGTCGAGTCAAGAGGGCTACTGATGCGTCTCTTTTTACGAGAGTCCACAGCTTTTCACCGAGTCGGGCGCATAGTAGACCTAATTCGATCATAAATGAGCTTTGATAGCCCTATCCTCTGCACAAATTCATTGTTTCGTTACCATCGTCGGCGTCTTGTCACGACCTGTGGCCACTCATCTCTGTGTTTATTCCCTGACCGAGATGATCCTGAATAATCCGAACCTCAGGATCCCTGAGTCATTCGGAACACGCAATCTGATCGAAAGCGGTTCATGAGCAATGTGAAGCCGGTTCATGAGAGGGTATTGGACCTGCTCTGAGCCTGATACGCCGGACGCTATGGTTGCGATGAGTCATGTGTAGATGACTGCATTCGTACCCGTCCCGTGTATGTGTCCATGAGAGTGACCGCCACTTTCAAAAGCGCGGAGAGAGCGGACACTCCCGATATCATGCCCACTGATCACACTACACGGGTGCAAACGCTAATTCAGCCTTTTATCAGTCGTGACTAACGGGATGATACTACTCGGGGACGATCTGATTGAAGCTGAGAGGAGTACTCAGGTCAGGTATATATTCCTACTTGCGCTCCCTCTTCCATCCCTCATTAAAAACTCTTTACTTGTACAACAGTTTGACATCCTCTTTCGATGTCTAGGTCTACCTATCGAGCACTACAAAATGTGCAAAATAGATACAGTCTTGCTTTAAAAACCCTCACGCCAACTTGCTCGACCCTTATGCAGAGACTGAAAAACACTACGAACCTACGGAGCGCTGTGCTACGAACCTGATCGACCCCAGAGATGCTCGTCCAAAGAAGGAAGGGACGAGGCGGTTGGAAGAATAGTGGAAAATGATGTCGTCCAGATCTTGAAGTCTGGGCTAAACAAATTAGAATATGTCAGCGTTGTCGTACTCGGAGTGTCAGATGACTTTCCCTCAGACTCTGACAAGGATTTCTTCCGGAGGATTATCTATGGCAAAGATGAAGCCAACCCTACGCTTTCGTAACTTGCATCTATAGGCGGACTATTTCGAAATACGCGGCGACTTCGACATCGATGAGATAGTAAGTTGATTCTGACCTCTCGCAACTGCCTCGCTAGTAACGCTAATCGCTTAAGAAGAGCCGGCCGTTGTCGTAAATCATGGGAGGGAAGAAGGCGCCTCGCGCATACTATTTATTATATCTCATTTGTTCGATATCAAACTTCTATGGTCCTCGGTAGGGAACTAGGCCAAAACCTCGCAGAATGAATACAAGTCATACTGTTGAATTTGAATCCAATTTTAAGATGAATTCTCACCTATCTCTATGCAAAACAACCTCAGTATACTCTCTTGGGATAGGTGATTCGTCTGGAAGGGCTACTATGCGTATATTCTCGGGCATTGCCGGCGTCGAGACAGAGGGTAGCTACATTGACCATTCTGCCGCCTCCCTCTTACAAGCTGGACGAGAGGTCTTACAGTCTACGCACGCCGTCGTTCGGTAGAAGCTGGCGCATGTCTCACGGCACGCTGAGTACCTGTGTCTCAGACATAGCCCTGGGTTTGGGATACGGTAGCATACTGAGGGGGGTTCTGCCGCGGCCGAGGACTATTTCGTTCGATTTTGATACGCTCGAAACATCCTTCCTTTTAATTTAACAACGGCCGGCGCGCGGACAATCAACATAGAGCAAACGTCCAGGGCCCGTGATTCACGAGGCAAAAACGCTGGATAGCCCCAAGGATGACTTTTACCAGGGCAAATGGTCATTCTGGCGCAGACTATCCGATCAGATTTCCGCATCCCCTCATGCCGGGCGAAAACATCCCAGTGAAAGACTCGCTCAAGATCTATAGCCCTGAACCACGGAGCTAAAGAGGCTGCCTCGTGCGCAACCGTGCTAAGCACGTTCTTATCATCCTCTGCGAGGCTTCGCACCGCTTTTCCAAGAAGCTGATTTCCAGGACCACGGCTAGACCTCATCTTACGCAAGGGCATAGGAGTTGAGTAACTGATTCGTGACTCTAATCTCACCATCGATTTGCTGATATTGCGTGTAGATAACTCAGCGCACGACCTCATGAGAGCTCGAATCTCCTGTTGAAGCATACCTGCACCTTGGAAATGGATTCCGAGGCCTGTGAGCGAGTAAGGACGCTCTATCCATGCCCATTCTTGTAGCTGGATCTGGCTTTTCATCTGCAGCGACTGCCACCGGCATTCGGTGCATTCTCGGGTGGATGGTTTGCAGCTGACACACTGCATAGTGCTGATGTCTACGCGAATAAACTCACTGGTGATGCCACAGCAGTCACGTAATGTTGGCTTTAACTTCCGAGGCTCGAAGTCGCCTCTTAGTCCGCTGAATTCGGTTACCAAGAAGGGGACATCGCGCAAGATACCAGAACTATCCTCAGTCAAGGGGACAGTGCTATAGTATGGATCCAGGTGCCACTTGAAACGCTTTCTGATCTTTCGAATCTCACCGAGAGGTCGCGCTGATAAGGGGCCATGAATTGTATCCATATACAGCGTCCAACGGTCCCGAGTCTGATCGCTCCCAGAAGGGTCGATCCATGTCAGTTGGGCGCCAGACTTCAACTGTAGGTCATACAGACTTCCGGCGCCGGTCCCTCCGATGAAGCATTGAGAGGCCGATGAGGCAGCACGTATGATAGCATCCAACGGATGATACGTGGTACTTGAGCCCCAGAAGAGGGCGACGGAATGTTGCTTGGGCGATCCAGGCTCACAGAGCATCCCGTACAGAGCGAAATGGGTCTCAGAAGGAGCTTCGGGGTAATGAGAGTGAGCACTGGCTACGGCATGGAGATGGTAGTGCCACTCAATGCCGATGGAGCTCAAGAAGCGGCTGAATTGAAAGAAACCGAGTGGAGATGGAGGTGACAGAAAGGACCACGGGGTACTCGGGCTGCTAAGTCCGGGGTAAAAGAACTCTGCCGCCTGTCCATAGCATGGAATTGTCTGACATTATGTCATAGCCCGTTTCAGTTGTGAGCTCATGGTTGTTAGGCGTCTTAGATGCCGTTCTGTGCATCGCCGCTAGGCAGAGACGGTATCTGCGATGGGACCGCTGGGATCCTCGCCGCATACGGCGATTGCGGTACGACATTACTGCAAGGGTACATAGGCCACGACCCTCCAGATCACCTCCAACGGCAGACCCCGTCGACTCTTGTAGATCGGCATTTGACCGTGGATAATGACTAGGGCAAGGGAGGCAAGCACCGACAGGTGTAGCTGAGAGAGCAAGACGAGACGAAGGGTCCGGATACATATATTTATACCTAATAGTTCCCCCAAAAGAAACACTACCAAGTAATTCTAGACTTAGATCGGTAGAAGTGTGCGAGAGTCCTAACGCATTTGAAATACTAAGGCAAGTGATTGTGCTTAGCTGAACCTGTGGCACAAATCCCCGTGACAACGAGCAAATGAGAGTTACTTCTATTAGCCTCTGGACAGAGTAGTTGTTATATACAAATGGAACCCCTTATTGCTCTCAATACAGGCCTATTAAGTTCACTATACTACCATGGTACAGCAAATTGGTAATTTGCTGAGGTCACGTGCAGCGATCTAGGCTTTTGAGCCACAAACCTCTTGGTCTATCATCACGTGAAAGGAAGTTTGTGAACTCATATCTACGCGTCGATCTGCCCTGCCGCCGATCAGCGACACTAACGCCCCACCCAGACTATCAGGCTCCAGCTCAGGCGGGCTGACGTACGCTAGCCGCCCGTCTCACTGTCCCGAGTGTGACTGGGTGGGGAGGAGTCAAATTCCCGTCCCCCATGGGTCAGGACCATGGGCTTCGGTGGCCCGAGGCAATGGCTGGGGATGACTCCGTTTGCCTGTATTACGATCAGCATATCAGCACGTACTGCTATAGCTACTGCCGTACCAGAAGATCATAGGGTGGTGGCCAGTGGGGATGATCGATGCTTGCGTACGTGTGCCATTTTCCTCTGTACTCGATCACAGTATAGACTTCGGCATCGCAGATTCGCTTCAGTTCATTGGCCTTCTTGTGAAAAGTGCGCATTCTTTTTCGGATCCGACATAGCCGTTGCCTATCAAGCTTTGCTTGGGTGGACGAGACTGGCGCCAATCTGCTCCGCGCTCTTAGAGTTGTGGGGGAAGGGCTTGTTAATTTGGTCATTTCAACAAAGATTCGATACGAAATTCCAATGGAGGTGTTAATGGGTGGTACCTTGTACTACATGCGCGAATATCCCAGAGGCTCACAAGTGCTTTAAAAGTCACTCGCTTACACGTAGGCGCTGGTTTCTGGCCTACAGCGCTACAAATAACCACCATCGAGACAGCTTTGCGCCCGGTCCCAAAATAGTGATAGCTTAGTCCAGCGCTGATGCCTGAGCCTGCCTCGATGTCCATATAGAATCCCGACGAAGACGTGTAGCCGCGCGCGAACTGAGGTCGATACCCGGGCGACTGATGTGTTCAAGCTCCTACCGCTCTAACAGTGCTTTCTGGTTCTCAATGCGATCAAGTTTCTAGCGTCCTTTCAGTTCCGGAGACAAGATTTGAACCCTTCAGGCTCTCCGCATAAGATCACGACAGCTTAAAAGATACGGTTTATATTAGCAGGATAAAATCATGCGTGACCATGATAATAAGTTACAGCTCGATCACATACTCTTGTATGTGCTTCGTCCCCCTCGAAAGTCGGGATCCCGACCAGGCTTAGCAAGCTGTGACAGGTAGCGCTACTACGTCCTACCTCAGGCTCCCCTGAAGATACGGTCACTCCTCCGATACTTGCTCACCCGATGACGAGATCTCGCTTACCCCAAGATGGTCTGTCATTGACACGGCCAGATCGTGCATATGAGAGTGAAGCTCAGGGGTTGAGCGCGCCATTGCTTCTGGGTAAGATGAAGATGGAGATATGCTCCGAATAGCGGAGCCACTGAATGCTGCACGCTGGAGACGTCTGCGCGGCGTTCCCTGTATGTATAAATGCGAGTAAGCAACTGATCTGGACATAGTCGAAGCGTTCTGCTTACGATTGCATCCAGTCTAGGATAGCTGAGCTCTGACCGGGGCCGTCTAGTCCCCAAGGTATTATGATAACGTACACCGTCATCTCTGGAATCGACTGAGGCCCTCGCCGCAGTAGCGATCGCAAGACGGAGCTTGGTGCATTCCAATTCAAGCTCCTTGTTCAAATCTTCCTGTCGCTGCAGTGCCTCCTGGAGGGCGCCAAATCGATCTTCAATCTCTAATCTGGACTTCTGTTGATCTGCTACCTCGCGGGATAACTCGTCGCAGGTGGATCTGAGCCCACTGTTTACGACGGTGGCTTGTCCGAGCTGATGTCGGGCGCTGTGCGATGCGCTTTCGGCTGTGTATCGGCGCCACTGCTCCGTCCGTAGCATGAGCCGGGTACTATTGTGCTCTAAAATCTCGATTTCAGCCAAGCGGCTCAATCTCGAAATTTTGTCCTCGGGATTCGCCTCCGACGATGCAATCCACGACGCAAGTCTCGATTGCACCTCCGCCTCCTGCCAGTTAGCTACCAGATCGACCGTGGACGACAGGTTCGGCGACCTGCCAGTAGATTGGTAGATGCGAGCGGAGCTAGGTATCGCATGTCGGGGCTCTAAGGCCGGTAACGCCGCGACGGACGTCGCCATGTTTCGCGTGGTATAAAAGATGTTCGCGTGGTATAGTGGGACCTAGCTATAAGAAGCAGAGAAGAGCTTGGATAGCGGTAAGATAATTCAGAGAACTTACCCTTCTATTTACCCTACACTGCGGGCAGGTGAAGCTAGCCTGCCCCGCGATGAAGCGAGACGCCGTCTGATACTGCGGCGGCTATAGCTATTTTTATAGTGAGTCGATTGCTTGAGCGCGTGTCATTCGCCCTCAATTCCTCGACCGGGGTCTTATAGCTTAGAAAGTATGCTGGGAGGCGAGGTTTTTGTAGCGTAAAGGCTCTAGGCTATTAGTCCGGTCGGTCTAGCAGGCTCAATGAGATCAGGCGGTCATCGCCCCTGGCTTCCTCAAGCTTAGGCACTGGGTGAGGGATCTATAATTAGACGCTTCCGACATGAACTTTGGAGTATAGCCCTTATGAAAGAAGCACCACTGGTCTCGTCACGGTATGCCGGACGGCGACCAAACATATTTGTGTCACGTCATCCGTCAAAGCGTGTCCCACGCCCAAGTTCTTGCTGCAGAAGCGTCTCGGCCCGCTGCGAGCGCTCACATCCTGTCCGTATAGTATTCTGGCGCAAAGAGCTCACGTACGTAGGGTAATTTCCCACCCTATCCACAGCGTTGACGAAAATCTTGGTAGACGCAACCACTCCCATCCTACCACAAACCCTGATTTGAATTGCGGGTCAGCCCATCATCATCATCAGTAGCTCCGAGAGCGCAACCCTACCCGGGTGCAGGCGCGCTCATCACAGAGTGGCAGGTTACGTACCAATTGATAACTGCAGTGCCGCCTGGTGCTCCCATGGGGATCTGCCAATACGCAACCCTGTCCCCTTCAGAGCAATCGAGCGCAAGCGTGGCACCCCATATTGCGGGGAACGTCGAGTTGTTGAAGATGATAGATCCCTCACAGATACTGTGTTCAGTCTTCGGTATACTAAATTTTACGGAATATGTATTCAGAGTCTAGTTAAGGGTCAAGGAAGGTACGCGTCAGTGAGCTTACATATATGTTACAACTGCTCCAGGGTAAATGATAGGGTAGTGCGAGCTCATGAGAGGTAGGAAGTGAGAGGAGGCCTGAGCTTGGAAAGCAAACGCTACGAAGGCCGCTGGATAAGGTCGGTCAAACCGCATAGCGGATAACGGACGACTCAAGGTCACTAAAGATGAGGTGAGAATCTCGATTCCAGTATCTACCTAGTCCTCGGACTGAAGACGGATTCCGAATAAGACGAGGAGGGTCCGACGAGGATCGTCGACTTATAAGATACGTTCGCTTGGAATCGCGACCGCTGCTGTATCCTCGATCTCGCGGCGTAGGCTCGTCGTCGACTGAACGCCATATTGGTTGATGATTGGATTGCGCTCGTGGAGCCAAAGCTACGCGAGAGAGATTTCGGCTGTATCAGAGGGGCAGCGGTCCGAGGGTCCAGTTGGAAAGCTTGAAGTCAGGTGTACCTAAATTAGCGTACAATGCTTGAAGAAAGCGGGCGGCGCAGTAGCGGTCAACGGCTGGACACGGACCAGGTCTTGACTCGGCGGCCGGGAGCGAGATATCGGGTACGCGCTAAGGCACGGCTGTACCGCTCCCTCGGCGCGACCTGGACAATTCCTGAAATCCTTCAGCACATTTCACTGGGCAAACCTATGAAGCATCTGAAGGATCCGGGGGAATTCTATCCTCGACGTGATACTACGCCATCGCAGGACTCGCGTACTGCGGTTTCCGACGAGCCGACTCCGTCAGGGTTTTCGGGATCCCCACTCACGTTCCCTTTTTCTCGATTTTTTTCCTCAGCCAGTGATTATCGAGTAGCAGCCTTATGCCATGTGTCTTAATCTTACAAGCTATGGCCTCTACCTATAAGTCTCTGTTAGTCGGCCACGCACGGGCTCTCACACCTGAGCGATCATTTCTCAGCAGCGACTTGTGCCCACGTATGTATATATACATGAAACGTGCCGTACGCGATAGAGGCGGCTTGAGACTCAGGGTTGGGACCCCACGACTTTGTGTCAGCGCTCTGACCAAAGCTCTGTGGGGCATTGGGCTTTAGTCGGCCCGCACCCAGCTCCCGGTCGAATATCGGGATTACAGCGCGGTATAGCATCAATCACCTCACTCGAAACAATAAAAGTGGCCATTGTGAATGCGACTCATTTCATAAACATGTAGATGGTGAGGATCTTTTCCCTAACTTGGGCGCACGATATACTATCTTCATTCCGCCCATGTCCAATGGTCACTTGGCTGCCGGACGTTCCGGTCTCTGGATTGCAGGATACCACAAGACGAAGCATTCAAGGCTGATCATGAGCACGTGCTTCGTCAGATAGTCGTTGAACTCGTGCGGTAGGCCTGAGCTTTGCTGAATGAATGTATGCTAGGATTGCCATCGTCAGCTCCGTCTGCCAGCTCTCTTCACTCGGTCGCTGAAGATTATCTTGAAATGCCTGGCTATGAGATCACCTAAATGACTGCACGAGTACGCACCTTCTTGGACAGTCTCGCGCGTGCGGAGGGAGTCGTGGCTATTAGGTGCTCAAGAAAGTCTACCAAGACCTTCGATCCGCTCCATCTCTGGTTGACTGATGCCAAAGACCCGCTTGTGTAGGACTTCATTACGGACAAACGCCAGGTATTCGCCGTGCGACATCTCAGCTCGGCGCGGCTTTCCATTCATACACTCGATCAACACCACAGCGAGCATCTCGAGATCAACGCTAGGATACGTGTCGGCGCTAGGAACCTTAGAACACCGCTCAAAATCACCTATTGCAGTAGCTCAAGGTAAGCCGATGCCCATTGTGGAACAAAGACAGACTAAAGACATAGACTGACTGAGTAAGATCTGGCGCCCATCTTCCGTGACTCGAATCGATTGCAGGGTGATGTTATGGTGAGAAAAACCCTCTTCCGCAAGGAAGGTCACAGCGTCAAATATCTAGGGAGGAGTGAGCTCTCGCGTAACTAGGGAATGAATCTCGGCTTAGGCTAGGACATAGAGGGGCCCATCTTACTGAGCTTGCGATCCATCGCAGATGTCGCTCCTCGAGAGGTAATGAGACATGAACGACTTCCGCAAGGGTATAGCGGCATTCTCGCAGTCCGATGTAGAGTATCGGTTCGTCGATGAAGATGTCGAGCATCGATAAGATCGAGGGATGTCTCAGCGTTCGTAATATATCGACCTCCTTTTCCCCATTCTTGATCGACGTACTCTTGAACATCACTGTTATACCTGTGCTTTGAAATGCGGCGGTGTCCCTTTGCGTAGCAAATACATAAGTATTTGCTCCTTGTTTCAGCGTCCCCAGTTCCCGGTAGTACTCCCAAGGCCTTCCCTTGCGTACATGCCCTAAACCGAGACCAAGGCTTTTCGATCCCACAGACGTATTCAGGGTTGAGCGATTTCTACGGGATGAGATGTCGTCTGGGCCTCCCATGGCAGCTTCCCCCGACGGGGCCGGACTCCTCCCCAGGTGCGATGCAAGATGTTGTGGTGCAATTGCTCCGCGTGTTCGATGGTTAAGGTGGACAGATTCGGTCGTCGCGTCTCGGGGATCAATGGCGTGGCGAGCGCGTGCCTTGAGTGCAGCGATGGGAATCCGTGGAAAATCAGGCACGCTGGGAAGTTGCGGGCGAGCCTTCCTCGCGAAGACTTGGCTATCCACGCGTTCCAACGGCATTTCCGTGATGGTCGTGGTCAGCGACTATGGCCACCAGGAGCGAGACCTTCGGATATAGACTTTGGAGGCGTTCCAGACGTACCTCCGTCGTGACGATACAGCGCAAGTTGTTGGCGGGAAGCTTACGCTAAAGGCTTCGACGAGGTAGAGAGGTAGAGGGACCACCTAAGAACGTAAAGCTAGGACCGTTGATAGACAGGGTCGCTGCGATATTATTGAGGAATTTGCCACGTGAAGACCGTCTCGATATACCAAGTAAAACAAGAGCTCCAATTCCCGTCTTAGGGCTTAGAAGGGAGAAGGAGAGGGAAGACCTGGAGAAGCAGCCACGAAGGGGAACGAGAAACCCCCCCAAATGCAGCTCTCGTCGTCAGCGCGGGGCTGTACTGGCGGCCGAGCGGCTCGCGGCGCAGTCGCGCACGAGCATAATAGCGGCGCTAAAATTAGCGCCGAGAGATGTTGACCCCACCGAACGCACTTACTGGGACCTTCACATGACGGAGGAGCCGATAAGGCGCACACACACCTACCTACTCAATCCCGGGCCATGGCATCTCCAGCAGCATCTCTTTCAGCGCATCGGATTTGGCTTGAGCGGCAACGGTGACTATTCTCAGCACTTTGAGGTCTGCGCACGCGGCACTATTGGCAGGACTACCTACGCCATAGGCGGGTCCGTCGTAACCATGGTATATATAAATTGGCAACCTCTCCTGTGTGTAGACGGATAACGGCCTTTGTCTAAACTGGCAGGCCGAGTTAGCACTACCTACTCACTCCTTAGAGTCTCCTGACTAGTCTTTCTGATTCGAATTTACCATTCATCGCATGGAATCTCGCAGCTCTTCAGTAGCAGCATCTCCTATCCATTGCCATGCCCAGATCAAGAGTGATGCCCCTAACTCGGGGATAGCGTCGCATGGCAATGTACATGACCCGTTACATAGAGCCTTGTTGGAAACGCAGAACCTGAAGATCAGCCAAGTCCAGATGAGAGACCTAGTCCATCAGCAGCAAGAGATAATCTCCTCGCTTCAGCATCAGATCGAGCGACTTCGCAGCAGTGAAGCCGTGCTCCGGGTGAATCTAGACCGTAGTTGCGAAGATAAAGACCGAGCATACGCGAAGCTCGCGTCCATCTACTGCAACGTCGGGGGATATGCGGAGGCTATCAAAGCTGTGATGCTCCAGACTCAAATGGTAGCTCCTTCCCTCTGTATGGAACAGACTCCCTGGCTGACACTCTCTGGGCGTAGAACACTTGTCCAACAAATGGCATGCTTGTGTCGACCCCGCCGAAGTCGGTGCGGGTCTTGCCAACGGGGCCTCCCCCCTGTTCCAGCTCGGTTACACCCTCCGGGTCCCTTCCAAGCTCAGATTCCGCCGGGACATGATGGCATGCAGGGCATGAGCCCACCACGCGCAGGCACAGGTAGCCTGCAGGTTCGGCCCTACCTCCCTCCAACAGCCCCCAATACGCCTGCTAGCTTGAGTACGGCGTCAGCGGCGCGGGAAAGGAAGCGCCCAGCTCGCTATAGTCTGGGTGAGATTGAGCGCAACTCTCCATGCGATGTTACTGCTCTCAACGCGCCGGCCCGGTCTAAGATGGACTTGGATGAGGCTTCCTTGCCAAAGCGACGCTGGGTCGCGACGAACGACTCGAGGGGCCGCAAGCCATCCAAACGGATGTCAGAGGGACAGTACGATCCTGATATATTGGTCGTGAGTTCTCAAGGCGGAAGTGGGTATAGCTTGGCTGATAGCTATCTATACCGATATATCATGTGCTATCCTGTAATGATAAGTGTCTCGCAAGACTTCTGCACCGTTACTTCTAGTTGATCATTTCAGAACTTTGGTGCTCTGTGCCGTCCCTAATAACACGATGCACAGTTCCTGGCTAAGGCGAAGACGACGTAGTATATGATCAGATACTAGCAGCCTAGAAGGCCTTATACAGCTATTGCTTACATAGCGTAATCCACGTATGTATGCGCAGGATGCGAAGATTGATGAGTACTAGGTATCATAAATGAAAGTAAATAGCTTTAGTAGACTACTTCGGTCCTCCTCGTAGGCAAATAACCATGGTCGAGATGTCCGTGGTGAGTCGTGCATCTAACGATATACGCGTCATTCCCCCCTACATCTCCGTCCAGGTCGCGAAGCCGGAATTGACTCCGGCCAAATTCAGTACAGAAGTTGGCAATGTCCATCATTGCCTTGAGGGGCGACATGTCCGGCCGAGCGCGAAATGTTGCAGGGGGCACCTGGCCTCCTTTCGCAATACAAGTCTTGATGATAGAATGGTTACGCTGTAGCCAGTCTTGGAACTTCGACTGAATTGCTTCGACACACTGAAGGTAGTTGCCACAGTCCATGCGCGGGGCGTGCTCTGCCGCTTGATTGTCTCGAGGGGTATTGTCTGGGGGTATGACGGCAGTTATCCCCACATCTTGATTCAGAGGCTGTAGCAATGGCATGGCGGTGCACGAAATCTGGCTGTCTTGGACCACGTGGAGCATGCCCGGTACCCGATGACTACGAAACCAAGCTAGAAGCTGTAGAACCGGGTCGCTATCCTCAGGGTAACCCGCCCATCGCTGACTTAGTGGATACTCATATCGCGAAAACTTCATCCCCAGACAGGTACCCGTGCGAAGGTAGGAAAGCTCATAACCCTTGTAGAAGACAACGGTCACGATCACTTGTGCTGATCCTGCCCAGGCTACTGCAGCGGCTCGCTCCCGGAGCTCGTTCCAACGCCTTAGCGGAGAAGATGGCGTATGGCGCCTGTCGATACTGCGCGGTCGGCTCGGTAATTTGGTACGAAAGACGTCTCCGATGTTCATGTCAGCGGTGTAGGCCTGCGAACAAGAGTGAGCGCGGGACACGATGTCGACCGATACGGCCAGAGCATCCCAATATGCGACGGAAGAGGCAGCACCAAAAAGGTGTAGACTGAAATCGAGAAAGGACCTGAATGCTGTGAGAAGTGTCATTGATGTCAAGGCGGATGATTACGAACCAGCCAGTCGCTGTTTGGACAGGAGCCACGGCCATGACAATTGATCGAGAAATGTAGTCAGCCTGGAAACTCAATCGATATAGCCGAGGAAAGCTTCCATCTGCGGCCATCAGGGGTGGTGGGACCTTTTTCAGTCATGACACCGCGATGGCTATTCGCTCCTTCGCCAACCATTGAACAGGTAGATTCCAGCCATCCGACACGCGGTGCGTGATCTCGCGCGCGCGTAACTCCTCAACACAGAGGTACCGTGACATGCCGTGCGTGCTCGCCAGATAGAGTCCCAGAATATCGCACGTCTCATAGGCTAGGTGATAGCGGAGCTCAACGTAGAAAGAAAGTTCGTACGTCGTGGCGGTTAGCGAACCGACAGTCACGAGACTCACTAGCTCTGCGGGTCCAGCTCCTTCTTGAGTAGTGGCATGTGATATTAGGACGGCCCCGAACTTTTGCAGAGAAGAGTCCGTCTGCTGGCGCTGTTGGCGTAGCGATTCGCGTGGACTCTAATAGACTCGTAGATAGTAACATAGCCGAACGATGTTTGTACCCACAGACGAGGTACCCAGGTTGGTCTACGCTCATCTTGAGGTCATGCAGCAGATGTCGACCTTTAGAACGAATGAATGCGCGACCAAGCGCCGGCATCTTGACCTCGCAAACAGCCCAGTGGGAGAATCTCTAGGTAATGTCTTGAGGGGGGGAACGTCTGGGGTGGATCGAGTTGCAATGAGGTAGAGGAGCTACGAGGCGGCGCATACCTACGCCACTTGGGTACCAAGGTCAGCGACTGGAGGCGGCCTAGAGTCCCGTTAGGGTTTGGTCCTATGAATCTTAGCGTGCGGCCGTCACACATCAGCGGTTCGAGCACGTTGACGCTAGACGCCGCACGCGGGGCAATACTGTCAGGGCTAGCGGCGAGTCACGACCTGCGCTAGCTGTCGGAGCTAAGATGGTCAGCGAGGGCACACAGGTACCTTTCCACCGACGATCGCCAACCTCATCTCCTTTCTCTGATTCCTTCGCCTAGTCAACGAGACCTTTCACCTTGCTGAGCACCCCACTAATAGAGTCAGAGAGTGATGGGGTGCTTTAGTCTGGATTTTCCACCTCCCATCTCTACGCCTAGCTTGGACACCGCTGATCGGACCAGAAGTAGCCTCGCCGCCAATCGGAGCAATATTTTAGATATGTTCTCTAGGTACCATGTATAGCGTCGTGGTCCAGAAATAGGTCACGGCCATTCACGGGCGTCAAGCTATGTGATTCGCTGACACAGCTCACTGGAGAGCGCTGGAGAGCGCTGGAGAACCGGAAAAGGTACAGGTACGATCTATCGCCAGTTCTGGCCTTCCATGTCAGCAGGGCTCTGCCACTGCATGAGCTAGATCATGCTGGGCCTAGACGCTGCGATGAAGGGCAAGATTCTGCCCTCATGTGACAGTATGTGCTCGATCTTCTTCGGGCGTCAGTCATGTAAGTGAATGGAGACCCTATGGAGGGGATAAAGGTGTCAAAGATGGTGAAGATTAGAACAGTCCCTAGATTGGCCCGGTAGCGTATATATGATCAAAGCACGACATATCATGTTTGTTCATAGTGGATCTGTACATTATTCGCCAGCTGAGTATGTGTCAGCGTGATAGCCATCCCATAGACCTAGGAATTAACAGCATCCCCACCGCGCGCATCTCTAAAGACAGTAGGCACCATCACGCAGCGTAACAGCTATTGTCGGCTCCGATAGCGCTGATGCCACTTTATGCTGATATCTTCGAGGCATAAGAAGCAAGTGCGGGTTCGAAATCAGCCGGCCCAAGCTGACTTGGTAGCGGATAACTGCACGCCTTGTGCAGACTGTCAGCGTTCCCTCGAGCTCGTAATGGACAGGCTGATCCACTCACAATCTCATCCACCGTGGGCGGGAATTGTGAGTCAGAAGCGGAGTTGTACATGTAGTAGTTTCCACCGCAAAGTACTAGGCAAAACACGCGGCCGCTACAGAGCCGATGTAGATCCTCCGCGTTCTGAAAGTGATTCCGAAGGCGGCGCATGAATCTCTGACGGTCTTGTTTCCTAGCGCGAGGGGACTGAGTTCGACCAGCTGCCATTGCTGACCAGCGCATAGTGAATGGGGACAGAATCGTGCGGTGTCGCTGCAAGAGCATTCGGGGAAGTCTTTGAGGATACCGAGTCGTAGCTTGGAGAATATGGCGGAATCGCGGATATGGGGAAGATCATAAGCTATATAGGACATATGGCGTTGGCGAGGTGGGAGCTGAATCGAAAGAAGCATCATGGAGCTGGTGATTGGCTACCAGCGACGTTGGATCATTAGTGCAGTCTAATTCCGAGTACAGCCGAGTCTATCTGTCTACTAGCGTGTGCGGTAGTCTGCAGGCTAACGCGTTGGGCGTTCGGTCGCACATTGGGTCATGCCGGACCCATATCTATTCATGGCCCGGGAGGTCTCTACTGTGCACTTCTGCGCAAGCCGCTCCCACTATCACGATCTACATGGGATGGTCATACACCAGCATAGCCTATGAATAGTGTACTAAGGTTCGCTCAAAATAGCTGAGGCGGCTAATCGAGTCTGAGTTTATACTAGACATGATGGTGCTTGAATCTTTCAATGTCATGTCGACCAAAGATTCAAGTTGTGCTCGGCTGTACGCCTTCCCCCCCCCCTCACCAAATAGTTCTTATTGATCTGTGACATACTAAGCTCTGATAATAGCTCCGGCTTGAGTCACCTTCAGAGACTTCCAATATCTTTGTATCAACAGGTATCAGACCCGCCCGAGCATTATGGACTCCGCTTCAAGCCGACAGATCCAGGGCACTTGCGAGATATCAATCATCACAGGGCTGTTTCAAGACGTTATAAGCACCTTGGATGTCTTGATGAAAACGGGTGATTGGGCTCTTGAAAGCTCGGACTCAACCTTCGCGCATCGGCTGGACAGCTGGCTTCAGTTTATGTCACTTCTCAGGTACTCTAGTCAACAGCAAAGAGTTCTGGTAGCCATCGATGCCTGTGCGAAAGAAAGCGGTACTCTGCGAGCATTACTTCTACTAATGGCGACCGATCCAGCGACTCTGCTCCAGCTGCGCAACTCCGGGCTTGAAGTGCTGAAGCGGGATCTGGTCTGTATCCGGCTCGGACGGAGCCATGGCAGCAGGCTTGCACCGGTCCTATCATAGCCCACGGGCATGGCACATATGGACTGCATTAATGCGACTGGATGCTTCAGACTTCCAACAAGGGCTACCGACTCTCCAAGCGCCTACGCGTTATCTCAATACCCCATACCAGCCATTTCGTGGCAATGATGGGGAAACGAGTCTGGAACCGTTCCACGTTCATCCGCTAGTACTTTTGACATACCTCCAGAGTATGCCAGTCGAAGACCCTCCCGTCCCATTGGTGATGTATCACGACAGATACCACGGCATTACGACCATAGAGGGACAGCTGGGATCTGATGCCCGATTCGGCTCTTTGCATCTACGGATCAGCAATGTGCGAGGTAATATGGCCTTCTTCAGATGCGTGGACATAAGGCCGTCTGATGCGGGGCTGGAGAACGTCTGAGCCGCGGGTTCAGCGTGCGAGTCTCTTGCATCGGAAGTACGATCGGCGGGTATTTAGCTATAGAAGACTGTACTTCGGACAAGGAAATTCAAAAGCTTCGGAAGTAGTAGCACTCTATGACAGTGAATATATGTTCGAGGTATGGTGGACCCTCCAATAGATGCCTTGCGTGCCCGCTGATTACAGATCTGATTCTCGATACGTACGTGAAGAACGAAACAAGGACAAGCCATACGAGCATGGTGGAAAGTATACAACTTGGGATGGGACATCTGTTTCAGCGTAGGAGGACCAGCACAGGGAATTGTGACGACTCTTCCCGCCCTCGCAAACAAAAAGTAATCCTCTTATAAACGCCGGTGACGCCTCTAGCGATGAGTCTACACTTGCATGAGAAGCAAAAAGGTAACAAAGTAAGCGTCAGGACTTCAGGATGCATTCTGATATCTACGGTCTTATCGTACGCACTCTAGCGACGCTACTTCCATGGGTTCCATCGCCATCATATGCCGTCATTTACCAAAGGAAGGACAACGTGAGAGCCGTGACAACAGTGATGGCGACCAAGAATGCCGACCTTTGATCAGGAGTAGCGGCGGCTCCATTAATTAGAGTGATCCTGAAGTCGCGGTCGTATCAGTGTGCCGCGCTGTTGCTGGAGAAGGGGTCGGCGTGGACGTAATGGATAAGAGCTGAGACCGCCCGGAGGACACTGGAGTATGACCTGGAGCGTCCGACTCTCTGCCAGTAGAAGCACCGCCTGCCGGGCTGCGTATTGAGTGGACCTCGATCCACCATCCGTGGGCGTCCCGTGAGCAGCAACGAACGATTCAGGTGACGGCTGTAGCCCAGTCACGTATTGCGAACTTTGCCTATCCGAGGCAATTATCGTCGGAATTGTCTTGTTAGCGTTGAAGACGGAAGAGAAATACGGGGTCCATCTCGTCACATTCAAAGTAGTGGCAGAGGTGTAGTTTCTCGGTAGCGTAGAGTTGCTAGTAGTGCTGTTCAAGCAGCACGATGTGTACGGGACCGACGAGGGTTGAGCGACGACGCAGGGAGAAGTGGCCTGCACTCCATGCAAAAGGTCACCTTGACTGAATCTACTGCGAAGCATCAGCAAGGAAATCTTGGGCCAATTAGTGACTACCTTACCCAGAGATCATCGCTGAATCCATTCTAGGTAAGTTCGTAAGGTGCGAATTTGGATCGTTTTGTCTGACAGGGATTAACGTCTATGCCACTTGAATCGATGCGTGAAGTCTTGGGATAAGCGGATGATATTTGTCTCGCTGGAAGGCATTGCGGGCTTGAACAGCTATTCTTATAACTCTCAGCTCTTTGATCCAACGCTCCGGGGTCCGTCACCATGGCACAAACCAGCGCTAGCCATAAGTCTGTCCTAACGATTGGTCCACCTGGAGGGCACTTTCCAAAGCCTATCATTGTCGACGCTAGCCTAGCCGTCTGATCACACCCGAGCGCTTAGCTGAAGATCTCTTGTAGTCCATGCTCTATGTTTAGACTTAGATGTATGAGGGACTGAAGCTAAACTAATTTTGATCACTCACAGGTGCTATCGAATCAAGACAAAGTTGCTGACTATGAAGGCGATGCGCTGTGACTCGCGGTGGACCTCGTTGGACTTTCATTCTTTTCTGACCCATGTCCTAAACATAGATAGCCGCCAGCCAAGTGTGTTCTATTCCCAGGTTCTGAGCTGCACTACAACAGCTGTCTATTTATGACCCCTCAAGCATCTTCTCATCGTGCACCATCACATTTTTCAAACCCAGTCTATCTACAATCCTCCTCGCTCTGCAATCACACAACGCGATTGCCTATCAAGCCCTAAACTACGTGCAATATGTCAGCCCCAACAGTCGACACCCCTATGGGTGGAACGGGAGATATTCTTACACAGGTCTCTCATCAAAGCCAGGCCGATCAGCGTGATGCACAGTCCAACTCGAACGGCCATCAGGCGGAGCATGACCCCAAAAGCGCAGACCTTGCAAGATGCACAGGGTCCGCAGCGAGAACATCAGCCTCCATCAGAGGCGCTTGAGGCGGCTGAGCGCGCACTTGCGGGGATAGAGAATATCAACCGTGACGCAGCCGTGGCCATACCGGGAGATCTCCAGCAGCGCTGGAGAGCTTTTCAAACGCTCATCAGTAAACACCTCAAGAGCCCGAATCAAGTGGACAAATCAATCGAAGCATTTGGAGACGATGTACACAAAGGCTTGAAAGCCGCGAAGGTATCGAAGTCTGATTTAGCCAGGCTGAACGTGTCAATACCACAGGTAAAGCTGCATCTTCTGCCAATCTCGAGGTACTGTCAGGGCATGGATAGCACAGAACATTCAGGGAAGCACTCTCAGCAGCTACCTGAGCATCTCGAAGCATTGAATAGGCTATGCTGGGACAAGGGAGGAGTCGCAGTCGATCGCTTCTTTGCGCATGACGAAGCCACCTTCTCCCGACTTAAGCAAGTCGTAACAGAGTCTCGAAAGGACTCCAGTCTGGACCCGAACAGCAGTCTTAAGAAACTACTCGATACAAGTGTCAATAAGAAGATCAAAGACGCGCGAGAGGAAGCCGAAGAGAGAGTCCGGGAAGAACGAACTATATTCCAAGACTGGAATCATTCGGATTCCGTCCGCTAAGACACAGCCATCCTTGACCGATCGGGGCCAACCCGAGGCGTGGAGACCGGCAGGCCGTGGGATGACTCTTGTAATCGTGAATCAGGGAACGGACGAATTCCCTTTTCTACGTCCACTTTGAGTCGAGGTCGGCAGAGGCCTTCTTGCTGAAGAACCAACTTGGCTTTGAGCAATGACCAGATAGAGCAGCGCTTTACAATAGGAGAGAACCGAGACAAGATCATCAGCGTCGACGCCTGCGCACGACCAGAGTGGGACCAAACTAAGCTTAATTCAAAGCGCGTCCTCGACGTCAACATAGACAGGGAGACCGGACGCGTGATCCCAGACGTACACTCTTACTTCCAAATATTCCGCCAATATGACGAGTCGAGGGATCACCCAAGTCGGCAGGCACGGGAATGAAGACGAAACGGTCGGAGTGATAGAGTGGTGGTCAAAATCTCAATTGATATCCGTTGTTGGCCGCAAAGAATATGAGCAACGATACGAGGTCTTCCTATACGCCCACGTCAAGAACCGCGAGCGGTTCCACTTATGCCGACGAGAAGGAATCCACCCGGACACAGGCGAGCCGCTAGACTCAACGGACGCGCAGATTTACCCGTGGCTTTTCGAAGCCGCTCACGGGCTTAGCAACTTAGATATTTCTTCTCTTGATATTGACGACTCTGATACTGAATCTCAAGGCGCCAGTAGTGTCAAGTCGGCAAATCAGAAACGACGTGCGCGGCATAGGCGCCACGCAAGGCAGGAGGTCGACAGCCCGTCGGAGGGGTCTCTATCTCAAGAGTCCGAAACCGAAGTTGATGACAGCGAAAGCCACTTACGAAAGAGAGATTTCAGGCCTTTCAAATCTAGAAAAAAGAAAGTTGTGCCCCGGAACACCAAGAGGCTACATAGACGCAAATAAAGGAGCGAGGATCTTGCTAAAGTAGGCGGATATGTTGCCGGACATACGCAAATACGCTGTAGTTCGTAGTATCTCTACTGCTTATACGGTATCTGCGTATTTCGCTCAATGTAGATGATATAGCACGCACCGAAAAGTCAGATGTGACGGCTCAAAATATGATTTGAGAGTTATACCTTTATATCGCTGGTCCAGGTTGTCCCTCACGTCGAAGAGCGATTCCTGACGCCTAGCAGAACTCAAGCGCTGGAGGCTTTTTCGACCCTGGATAGACAATATCCGTGATCCAATATTTGCTTCCTATTGCCAGCTTGGCGGAGATCCAGAGTGATGCGCATATCAAGCGCTATCCTCGAGGTCGAAACGCTAGCACCTTGCGCCAGCCGACCCAAGTGCAGACCCATCATAGGAGTCAAATAACGTAGAAACGGCTAGGTATACGATCTGAACCTTCCGCACGTCTCGTGAACGGGGGCGAAATGCACTCAGTTCGGAGCCCGCGAAGTGTGGGACCAGATTTTCCAAGAAGATTGGACGAGGGGCATCGCAAACCCCTGAAAATTTACTCTCTGTGGCACTGGGCTCGCGACACATGTGACCGGAATATTGACGTAAATGGCTGGATTTCTGTAATGATACTGGCGAGTTCATTCTGAAGGATTTCTAGGGCGATCCTATCCAGGATTAGATTGCCCGACCCAGCCGCCTCTGACTTCTATGCGACCAGCAGGCGTCTAGAGCCCTGGGCCTGGTACGCTAAACTAGCTTATCTCAACCCCAATCATTCGCGCTATCACCCCTAGCTAGATCCTCCGTCCTCAACAGTCTTGCTTTATCCACGTACGAATGTCAGGCGCTCTGGGTTACAGCACCCGTCCGTAACAAGCTTGAGAACCTTGCGATAATGTCCTCTATCTCTGTGCGGATTCTATCATTCAGTCGAAACCGGCTAAGACCCACTTATCTCACGACTTTGATCTTTCGTTCGCTCAAATTCTCCACAAGCCCCAGCTGAGGTATGCTGTTAGCTCATGAAGTCCTCCCCGACGTAGATGAATTTCATCGCGGCACATGTGAATCATCGAGCCTCCCGATTCGTTGATTCGTTCTGTAAATAGCGGGCACGTAAGCGCCAGACGAGTTAAGCTTACGGGCGGGTTTACCTATATATTCGCAAAAAGATTACCATGCTCTATGTCTATCTGTATACCTGCAGAATGATCGTTGTACTCAGTCAAAGCTGCGTCTCCTCAACCGACCATCGATAATTCCCCTCTATACTGAAACAGCTCGTTTACCTCACCTACCGCCCACACTCGAATTGTCTACATTTATCGCAATGAGTCCATTTCGGCTCACTCATCTTGTCCGGAGTAATCCCAGTCGGCTACCAGCCCTTTATCCCACCGAGGATGAAGAACGAGAAGAGAACTGGCTCAACCCGCCACCGCCTTATATATACGACAGTCGTATGGTGGGGCACGGTATGAAAGATCGCGAATTCGGGTCCTTAGAACCTAGAGCAGTACAACGAAGTATCCAAGTTCTTATACTGTATATGGATATATCATGTAATATCCGACAGCGAGTCCCACACCTAGCACGTTGTATCTTCTACCCGGATGGTGGTGTTCAAGTTATGTATTGGCCAAGCTATTATAAACTGATTCCATACGACATCCGGTATCGATGTTTCCGCCAAACGGTTATAAGATTTATGAAGTGCTGGAACAGATCTTCTATACGGCTAGCGACCCACAGTAAGATACTGAACACTCCGTTTTGTCAGGCTACGATTCAGGAAGTTCGTAGAGCGAAGAGACTATCAGATCTATGGGCAATCCTAGAGAATCTCTAAGGCGAGTTGGAAGACGCTCGGCCGCAAGCTGTCTAGATTTAGCCGCCGCCATAAAAGCAACTGCGAACGTTCGAATCACACCACCTGCGCTACCGTAAGAGCACTTGGCGTCAGTCATCTCCTAGCATTCCTAGTGCGACGAAGTGATCTATATAGACTCGCTTCGGTTGAGCCTGTACCATCGAGATAGCAACCACTAGGACAAAGTTGCTCTCATCGGCGCAAGATGCATGTAAATTCTAGGGCATCGCGCAGAGATTCAGTACCCATCGGCGAGGTGGCGGCGCCATGCGACAACTCTCTCACCGGTCACTGATTTCATTTAAGTCGGCGCAACAGAAATACTAGAGATGTGAGTAATACGGCCTGGATCCTGATTCGCACCGAATGACTTGGATTGCACTTCGAACCTTTCAGCTATCTACCTCCTATTCTCAACCATCTATCTCAGTCCTCGTCGGTTCTCAAGCGGGCGTGATTTCAGCAGCTCGGTTCTTTCTGCTGAAGGATGTCGATGCATGATGTATAGATCTCATCGGTCTCTTGTGTAGACCAGAGCCAAACCCATATAAGAGAAATTGGAACTGGCCGCAATTTCGCTGGGATCTGAATCCACGTCTCACACCACCTATCCCCGCCCATCTCCACGTCGTCGTTATCCCTCCCTCTTGAATAGTCCTCCTGCATTCTTCTTTCGGCCTCTGGGAAGTCTGATTGCTGGTAGCACCCACCGTCATCGAATTCCGACGATGTGAGTAGTACACCAGTCATGTCGCCACCTTTTCCGTCCGCAGTCCATTGTAGAACAGACTCTAGCGTGTCATTGATCGTTCCGTTCCGGCCATTGCTCCAAGCCTCGACTTTCTGGAATACCTTGATGACACCGGCATGCTTGGGCTTCCCGGGTGGCTGAGCGTCAGGATTGGTGATATGGCCGTTCTCGTTGTACTCGATCCTGAGCATGTCCGCCGACTCCGGAACGGTAAGGGCAGGGAAAAGTAGAGAGTTATTCGGATTGATTTGATTTACGTTACATGCAAGGTCCCTGGCGTTGATCTTGGTCCTTTGACTTCCGCTAGACGGTATCAGGTGGGTGTTAATCTCGTTCACTCGAACGTTCGATCTAGGCACTAAATATGAACCAGGTGAGCAGCGTGCCCATTATCAAGCCAAGTCCGAGGACGACCATACCAAAGCCTCTCATCCTTCCCACTTTGTGCGATGTGAGTTTTCTGGAACTGTCGTACGCGGTGATGCGCTCAGCCCAGCTATGGGAGGATGCGACAGCTGCGAGGAAGCCTGTCCCTATCGCATAAGCTATCAGCCACGACTTCAACCCCATCTTGAACGTCCTTCGATAAGCCCACAGCTTTAAGCGGAAATAAAGGCTACTCTAAGGCTCGGTATAGCATATACGGCCGTCTTCAAATTGAAGAGAAAGTGATAATCGGAAGCTTGTTCAGTGGACCGTAATCAAAGATGCGTGCTTAGATTTAAATACCTCTAATAAGCGCCCGGGGGTAAGCGCCCATATACCGTACGGATCTAATTTTAGGATGCTCGGCCTATCAGCTATCGAAGTGAGACATGGATCTTCAACACTGGTATTCTTAGATTGGAACGATGGAGCACTATCGTCGTGTTATCGAACCTCGGCAATCCGGTTGTTACGAGCAGCTTCATTCGCGTATCTAGATTAACTACCGCTTTCGCTTCTTGGGCCGCGGAGGCAGAGCCTTCTCATCTCGGGTATGGTCTAGTCTACCAAAAGGAGCATCCAACTCTTGTAATTGAATCAAGAGTTCCACTGGCTTTGGCATCCCACTGATCAGCTGCGGCTGAGACGTGACTCCGCGAAGACAGACCCCGATCGTATCCGATAACTCCTTGACGGCGAAGCGTATTTGCCGTCTAAAAGTTGGCTTGTTTTTCATGCTTAATGTTCGTCGTTCTACGCAAGCGACAGGTTGCCCATCAACGAGAAAGAATGCTGCGGCGTCCCCTAGTCGCTGATACATCGCAGTTCTCCCCGTAACATCAAGGTCTAATCTACAAGAGATATGACCGTTACAGTGGAAATATCCGCTGGAATAGCGAGGAATTTCGTCTAACTCGAGGAAGAAGATTGATGCCCATATAGAGTCAAGTATCGGTCGAAGTATGTAGTCCTGTAAGCTGTGTTTCTCTGCCTGTTCCTGTAAGAGTGGGATAATCTCAACGTCATCCAACGATGGCTCGGTACCAAGGAGTGGTAGATTCATCCGGTGCATACGGGTACGACTGCCTGGAGGTTGCGAGCGGAGGACATTATTCCAAGCCACTTCGCCGTCTAGACTTCGCATAAAGGTTTTGAAAAATACGCTTCAAGAAGCGGTCTCGGACAGGCGATTGAGGGAAGTGTTTGAGCAAGGGAGACTGCGCTTGACTCGATGTACCTGTGCCCAAGGAGAGGGCGAAATCAGGCTCGCCGCGCTCCGCCATAGAAAGCGAGCCTCGTACAAGGCTACGCCTACGGGATTGTTCAGACTGAGCCCGCCATCTTGAAAGGTTCCGAGTTGTTTCAGAGTCTTTGTAGTGAAATAGCCCGGCGCTGCAGATGTACATCGTGCCCTAGCGTGTTGTTGCTTAGCGCGAAGCAACATACAAGGACAAAGTCCGGAAACTTACGCGTCAGCAATGCGGGACGTCGTGCTCGGGATCAAGCGCACGAAGCACTCGATGACCTACAGCCGCAGGTTAGGTTATCTTGCGGCGTGTGTAGAGAAGAACGCATACCGCTATCCTTTGGCCGTTTGCCACCGTTGTAGTTCGTGAACAAGCATGGAATCGACTCGCCCGCGGTAGTCGTTGTAACGGCAACTTTCGTATCGTTCGTGATAGGATTGAATAATGCTGCCTTTGTACCAAAGGCCGTTTTGAAAGCAAACTCGATACCTTCGGTATCATATCTACAGTCCGCCAGGTAAGAGACGATATAGTCCTGAAGGCGTTGGAGAAAGAGGATCCCTTGCGAGCGTCGCCGAAAGACCTTACTTGATAGGCCGATAAATTGATCGATACAGTGATCTATGGACCATCTCATCATAAAGATTCCTAGGATAATAAGACCGCCAGATGATGTACCGTGAACAAGGTCGAAAAAGTCGCGAATCGGCATCTCGAAGAACGCTAATTCGGCCTGGAGTCGCTGAAGAAATACTAGCGGGATGATCCCTTCACTCCCCCTCCATCTAGGCTTAGAATACGTACGCCCGCAGTCGGCGGCTGAAATCGATATCTTTGATGCTCGTTTGACTGACCACATAGAGCACAGGCGGCCAGATCATATACGTATTGCGAGTTGAGTCTCTTCGTACCAAAGATTCGTATACAAAGGTCGCAAATCGCATGGCCACACGTTAGGACCTTCTCGGGCATGCGTGTCAAGCAGCAGAGACAACTCCTGTGGCTTTTCGTGCTGGACAGGGGTGGACCAAAAGCGACCAAGTTCATGTCGATGGAGGTCAGCGGACGTGAGTGAACCGCCGGAACCGGCAACAAGCTCGTAGCCGATTCTGTAGCGATCCTGAACACGTATAAGAAAATTTGATTGTACGTCACCGTGGATGGTGAACTCCTGAACAGCACGTCGACATTGTGGGAGGAAGACGGCCTCGAACATCTGGTGCGGTTCAAAGACTAAACGTCGAACTAGGTGAGCCGAGAGTGCGCTAGATCATATGAAGGGCAAGCGCTTACTATGAGTGCCCGGGGGTAGACTTGCGAGTACTGCCGCGGACGCCACAATGCTGGCGCCCTCTTGGTATATGGATGCTTTAGGTGGCAATCGGGTCAGCAACTCCAGGATATGGAGGTTCATGCCTTCGATGGGAGTCAGAGACCAGATGGCGTGCCGGGGTCGAATCGAGGGCTAAGAACGCTACGAGACGCGTCGATCGACATACTCAATAGCTTCTCTAGATGTCGATGACTGAAACAGAGCCTATGTATAGACTGAAGCTCACGGCACGCCCTTGATCGAGCGGCAAGATGTATATGCACCGTTTGAAGAGCTCGATCAAGCCGTGTGTGTGTGACACCTCGATAGACGCGAAGGTGTTCTCGATCAAGTGGCGAGCCTCTTCGACTCGCATGTTTGAGGGTGAGCGGCACATATGCGCGAGTAGGAGCGTGGTGACTTTAGGAACATCGTATGCCAGATCATGACTGCTTGACGTGATGATGTATAAGCTTGGAAGTGCTGTGGCGTATTCGGGGAGGTGACGGCTAGCAGATGCCAGCATCTGCTCGGCTAAGATCTGGATCGCTGGACGTACTCCTCCCCAGATCTGCTGAGAAGAGGCAAACCACGGTACATAAGGGTAGTATGCTTCTGAAGTAGAGTCTGAATCCCACATAGCGCTGCACTATGTGGTGCGCTCCTAGCTCGCGGTCGGTCGGAAGCTCAAGCCGGATCTCACGCTTCGGGCCTGGTTTGGGATGGACCGTTTGATGAGCTGGTATGCCACCGCTGTTGTGGAGCTCCGCATCAAGGTAAATCAGCGGCTGCCGATCGGCACGTGTCGCAGGATCGCTCCACAAGCGGACTTGACCATGAGGGTCGGGGGGCACTATTTCCCCCGCGTCCTGGAAAGTTTGACGAAGGAATCGGGCCTTCAGCGTTCTTCCTATCAGAAGCATCAAGTGGGGACATTGCTGAGATCGGGCATGCTGTAATTGAAGGTTCTGAAGGGCCCATGTGTTCTCCCTCTAGCACGATGCCTTTCGGTGAGCGAACAGTGGATACCCAAGACACGTTACTCATCTTGGAATAGATTGGGACCGGCCCAAGTATCAGAATAGTAATCGAAGTTTAGGTAAGAGGCTGATGGCCTGAGGTCTTCTACCGAGAACATAGACAGATAGGGAGACTTGGAGCTTTTGACCACGCCAGTTAAAGGGGAACCAGGATCGTCGTAGCCATCTGATGGTTAGTTTTTATGCGCTGTGCCGGTACAGTAACACTATTTTTACCTACGCCGAGGAGGGGCGACTCTGGACGGACGAATCGTATCCCAGCACGTTTTTAAGAACTGTTGATGAGTACTGGCCAAGGCTAAGGGAAACTAGTCTTAGAAAGCTAGCCTGACATTATATAAGCAGTGGCGTCTGAGAAAGTTCAGCTAGACGGCTTAGCGTCAGGCTTGGAATCAGTCTTGCCGGTAGGTACCTGTGCGAACCGCCCTCTCGTTGATCTGATAGGCTTGACATTATTGGCCAACAGTTTGGCGCCAGCTTAGTACCTCAGCACCCAGGTCTTGTCTTCGAGCCGCTACCGTGCTACAGAGCCGCTGAGGGTCCTCAAGCCAATCTAAATTTAGGTGTGATGCACTTCAGCATACGCCAGACGTTGAGCGGCACTGGAATAGGTCAGCGTCTATACTCACTCATATTCGAACCTCTAGCGTAGAAGTATGTAGCTCCGCCTCATCCCCTCCGCGTCTAGGCAGATTCCCATTATTTCAATTCTTTATCACGGCCTAGTCTATTAAGATTCCATGCTTAGTCTGATTAGCTTCTAGTCCGATCATCGACCTTGACACGTATCGTAGAACGATGCTCGACTCTGGGATATCAGTTCATTCGATTCCGTTACCTAGACAGGACCTCGTCCTTATACTCTACGGCTCAGCACTACTTCTCCCACTCACCCTTATCATGATCTGGCAATGCGGGCATTCGCTAGGGCGAGGCTTAAGAGGCACGTACGAGAGGCTTATCATAAAGACGTTAGTCTACCCGCTCCTCCATCATCGATTTCGAGGCTCCGGCAACGCCACTCGTTGGGAAGCTCTGATCATAGTGCTCTATATCGCTGCCAACGCTGCTGCTTCGTGCGTCTCGATCCAGGATAGCAAGGGATTCGCATCTCGCACCAGCCTGCTAGCTTGTATCAACCTAGTACCGCTCTTCGCTGGCGGACGGACGAGTCTCCTGATGGACAAGATCCTACGCGTCAGGAAGAACCAGTATGACCTCTTTCACAAGTGGTTGGGTCGAATCTGTATGATCGAAGGCATCGTCCACGGCT
Organism: Taxillus chinensis; assembly: GCA_023512835.1. Classification (NCBI taxonomy): domain Eukaryota; kingdom Viridiplantae; phylum Streptophyta; class Magnoliopsida; order Santalales; family Loranthaceae; genus Taxillus; species Taxillus chinensis. The sequence goes on from JAKCVP010000011.1 coordinate 308,977, forward strand.
CCATCCTGATATCCATATCTAGTGGAGGAGGCCAGGGGGGTCAAAGGCTGAGCCTTGTAAATCTGATCGTATGTGTCACCCTTGATCGTCCATTTCGGAGTCCTGCTCAATCTTTGCCTACCTAGTTGATTGGCGTTCTACCTTCTATCGCGGTTCTATCAGCCCTGGTGGTCCGGCGTCAATTTTATGAGGTCTTTCTGAAGTCACATTTCCTACTCGCTCTGTTACTCCTCTCCTTCTCTGGATACACATCGGACCTCTGACCAAAGTCACGATGGCTGCTGCGCTGTTAGCCGCTAGCACAATGCTTTGGTCAGTCCAAATTGGGGCACGACTCGTCGTCAGTGGCATGCGTAGTATACGACATACACTACCTCCGCATGTAGCCCATTTTGAGCTCCTTAGCGATGGCGCATCTAGCGCCCGGGCCGTACTAGTGTCTATCACATTGGGAAGCCGGTGAAAATTACGTCCAACCAATATGTCTACCTCACCATCCCTCAGCCGTCAAGGAGCGGCTTAGGTCAAACCCAGAGCCACCCCTATATGGTTATCAGAGATGAGCTAGCTACCAACGGGCAACAGACGTGGACATTCCTGATTGAAGAGCGGCGAGGCTTTAGTCAGAGCCTGCGTCTCCTGACGAATCAGGCTCGCGTGCGTTTGGATGGACCTTATGGCTCTGAGCTACGACTGTGGACCTATGACAAAGTGTTGCTGATCGCAGAAGGTGTAGGTATATGCGGTCATCTACTGAGTATTCAGCGACTCCTTGAGCTGAGTGAAGACATAAGGTCGCGAACTAGACGTATCTCATTGGTATGGCAGCTTTGCGATAGTGGTAAACTTCCAACGACTAAGGAACTCGATTTCCTTGTTCCACGTTACTAACATGGTCTAGCACAAGAAGTTTGGGTCCAAAAGATCCTACAGCAGCTACATGAGCTAGATGTACGACATCTCTTCACTATCGTCGTTTATCGCTCTACTACTACCACCTTTTCAGAGATCCAGGATACCGACATCTGGTGTTGGCACGTTCAACAGGGCGTGGACATCTCTTGGGTCCTTGATAGGGAATGGAAGTCAGAAGCTGGTAGTCTAGCAGTGTCAGGTAAGTCGTGTATACTGACTCCGGGAAGCGGAATAGATCTCTAATCTATAATGCTAACATGTCCACTGCTAGTATGCGGAACCGCTCATTTGGATGCGCAGGTACGAAAGATCATCAGCCAAAGCAATATCCAGTACATTTTGCCTCCTGTGAGTTCGAGCCTGAAGGGCCGATCTCGAAGGAGAACATGCCCTCGAGAGTGCCCTCTCCTTAGGAGCTGAAAAGAGCTGGTATTATGTCTATAAGCTTAGACGTATGATAATGTACCTTTATACGAATGCAATATATTGAGCGGGTGCCTCCCTGATATACACCAAGCTTGAAACTTCCCCTTGCCCTTGCGCTCCGAGCGCTCGATACTTTCGAGTGCTCCCCCAGGCCCAGGGCGCGTCGAGTACTCGACGAGCTTTAGAATACTCGCTAGGCGAGCATTCGCTCGAAAAGACTACTCTGTCAGGCCGAGCATAAGCGCTACGAACACTCGACTTTTGGGAGCACTCGGTCAAACATTACTCAGATAGGCCGAGCGCTCGGTAGGCGCGTACTCGACGAATGGCTCCTAACCTATTTTTAGTTGTGGCTATATAGCCTGCGAGGGCGCGCTTTCTGACGCTCGGTCGTACACGCTATGTCTGGTCTTCATAGTCGAGATGAAGCGCTATCTACAGCGAGAGAGGCGTATTCAGTCGTTCGTACTCCCTTACGTTCTATCTCTTTCAAGATGAGCCTCTCTCAATGGGGCCATCGCCCCTCTGGATAGAAGTCTAGTCCAGCGGGTGATCGAAAAGTTCCGACTCGAAGGCTGTAGAAGGAAAGAGAACGCCCACTTTATCTATGGTGTTCGACGCTAGTTGATACTGAGCAAATCGATGCGATCAACGGTCTGCATCGCATTGAGGCTGCGAGGAAGTTCCTCCCAAGCTCTGAGGAGGACCCGTGGTGGCCGGTCAAAGTAATCGGCCCAGGTATAGATCCTATCAGGTACATTGTGTAGTCAATTCTGATACTACAGACAGAGATCTCGCTGCCAGTCTTATGTCAAATGACTCAGGATAAGCCAAGCGCAACGAAGCCTACAGATGGTGAGGTCTTCTATCACATCCGCACGTCGCATCAAGCGACCGACGAAGACGAGCAAGAGGCGGAGAAAGAGTGGTGGTCCCTGTTAACCCCTTCTAAGCGACGTGAGCTACGGCAGGTGTTAAATAAGGAGCGAATCCGCGAAGCGTTTGATCAGCTTCTTCGTTTCCCATTTCTATGGCGGCGTATCCAGCTAGGCTGTCTTCACAGACTTCTCTGCTTGAAATGCGACGAAGTACGTACCTGACCGTAAGTCAGAGCTAGAGCATATATACGTACTAACGATAGTCTTAGGAGATATCACAGTACCTTCGTGGGATTTTCACGGCCTGGTCGACCTTTACTATCGACCTCCCTCCGGACGAGAACATCAGCCCCGAGACCTGTGAGCAAATCAACGGTCTATCTCCTGGTATTTCACAGACCGATCGAGCGACACTAACTTCAGCTCTTGAGCTTGACGAAGCGTTGAGTTTAACCTCTCGCACGGCGCTGCTTGCTCGACTCACGCAACATACCGGAGTCATCCCTTCGTTTGGGACGTTCTTTGAGGACCTGAAGTTCCTTGAACCCTGCTCAATAGCAATGCGTAGACTTTTAGACGTACCGAGTCGATCAACTATCTATCAAACAGCAAAGGCTTGCGCCAAGGAAACAGATTCCGGGCCTCTACGAGTGTTCTCCAGTCCATCGCGGGCTCACGATATAGAAGGAGAGACAGGCGTGGTCAATCGCTTGGACGACTTCCGCGCGCGATACGTCCAGCTCTGGCTGTTTGCAATGCGCCATTTCGATGACCTTACAGACTTTCGGCCGCGCAAGGAAAAGGATAAAGCGCGCCCAGCGGTGGGTGAAGTCAGCACACCCAAGTGGCAATTATTCGCAAGGTTAGCACATGACCTTGGCTTCCGCTCAGCGTTCATTAGTCTGTCAATTGAGACCGCGCCTGTTCCGCAACTGTTACAGAACCTTCTATCCCACTCTGGTAGCTCGCTATGCGATTCAGAGCGCATCGATCAGCTATCAAGCATTCTCCGAGTTGAAGACTGGACGTGGGAAACTTCATCGACTGTTACTCTCGAGCACCTCGCCGTAGGCGGCCAAAGCTCGTCGCAAATTATAGGCATCACGGTCGACCGTTCGAAGACGACCATCGCCGCAACCAGCGCTACCTCTCATTGTGGCTTCTCACGTTGGAGATCCGGGGCACGGATACGAGCCCAGCTGCTCCTTTTCGCAGTATCAATTCTCTACTAGCTACTCGGACCTTATTGAATTTGTTTTTCGGGCCTATGGGGACGCTTCGAATCCGACCAGACGCAAACACAGAGGAGCCAACGACCCCCTTACCGTTCGACACAAGCGTGGCATTACGTCATCTACGGTCTGACTCTCCCGCAGCACCCCCTATACAAGCGCAAGAAATCGCTGAGGTAGAGTCGCGAGATGGGGCCCAAGATATCACAGACGACGGTCAAATGAGCCTAGTACCTTATTTAGAGCAGGCGCAGCACTTCGATCGTGTTGGTGGTCAACTTCGACAAAGCGCTGTAAAACCATTCAGCCTAATATTTCTTGGGTACGACGTACAGATATACGTCTATCAAGACTTGAAACTCCACCAAAAGCTGCGTTTACGGTGCGAGACCTCGTACATGATCCGAAGGTCCCTACAGTATTGTCTGTATTGTTGCGATCGAGCACAACTCGACAGAAAGATTTTCATTTATCGGGAAAGCGAGGGGCTTCGAAAAATTGCCCCAGAGAGTAACCTAGATTTCCTTACCAGCTGCATAATGCGCATTGCCGCGAAGGCGAGGCTTGAGGATACCTCTGGTAGCTGCGTTCGATGCGAGATTTTCTTTGGTCAAGTATTAGACCGCCCTGATCAGATAGTTCCCGAGCCGGTCGGAACTAAGACTCTGATTGGATATACCAACTCCGTTCCTATTGACCAATTTGAGGCTTACCTCGATGCGCCTCAAGATGCGCTCTCGAGGGGCGAGCTAGAGCAGATCTTCCTTTTCGATCGCGACCGTCAAGATAGCGTAGGACTGTATTTCAAAGAGAAAGACGGCAGTCCTATACATTACGTGAATGAGGACTGTGCGTTTCTTGCATCAAAATTAGAAGAGCTGGGGTCATGTCATGTAGTATTGGGTGGCTCGAAGAAACGCCAGCGACCTGAAGAGGACGACGTAGATATGGGGCGTAGACAGCGCGGCTACAATGCCTCGTCCCTGGCGCTGCATCATAGAGGCCGTGGAGGCCAAGATTAGGCACTCGGTACCGAATGTAAATTCCGTATCGAAATTATCGTCCATTCTCTGTATAGAGCGTGAACTGACAGCGTCCTTTGAACTGGTCTGTGGCCTGAGGGAAATCGTAGTGGAGATAAGGGTAGATACAGTCCGGGTTTACCCTCAGTGTTACACAATCAGCTGGCAGTAGTGACGAGGTAGATTAGTCTGCTGCCTGTCTTAGGTGAGAAGAGGGCGTACAGACTTGCGCGAATTACGCGACTTGTACGAATTGCGCAAGTTGCTCGGGTTTCTTGAAGCAGAGGGGCGCCTTTGAATGTGCGAGCAAGGCTGTTCGACGGTCACGACCTCTATAGACGAGTGGTGGCGGATACTACAGAGTTGCTGGCATTATATGTCCTTTCTACTCTACCGAGCGCACCAATTGGGGAAACTCTGCGCGCTGCCTATAGACTTGTGTCAGAAAAGAGGTAAATATTGGAATGTCTTTACTTGAGATGTGGGGCCCCCATTTTTTCCAACGACTTGCTATGCATCAATGTCTGCTGGGCTAAAAGTGCTTAGCGAGTTCGGGGCGCAGCGCCGCCAACACCGTCACTACTGATTCTTGTCTTGCCTATTCATATCCCTGGGTTCTCGCGCGCCGGCACATCGACGGATCCTGACCATTTTGCCTTGCTAGTGTCTTATATTCTCGGTACTGCCCCTCCATAGTACACCTCATCCCGAGAAATAGGCAGACTGGTCATAGCTACCTATTGATATACTCCTATTGCTGAGCAGCCATCCATCCTCTCACGATAATGCCACTTCTGAGTGTAGCCCCTGGTCTTGTAATCCAAATACCTAGCTACCTTCGAAGCTTGTTCTGCCTCCTGAGAATCGAAAGTCGAAGGCTTACTGCACCTACCGTACGGTGCGAAAGATGTAGCTGGAGTTCCTGTACCGTTGGAACAGGATAGTGGGTTGTGTAGAGAAGGATAAGCTTCTGTAGCTCTTCTTGAGACCAACCCGGGGCTCGTAAGCGTTTAGGTCTTACCGGCCTTTTTTTAGTGCTGGACCGAGCTGCAGAAAGTGTTCGACTCTGACAGGGCTGGGTATGAACATTAATTGTCCTGGGACACGGATATGGCTGTGCGCCTTCGTCAGATGTTTGCTCGGTTTGGACGCAGCCATCGGAACCCGGCAACTTCGTGAAAAGCTCCGGCCTATCCGGAAGTTGTACAATTGTAAATAGTCCGCCTGGCCCTTCGATTGTGAAGAATGAGGTGCTACCAGCTCTATGGATACTGTGCGGCTGTGCGTTCACTGAGTCTTGGGGTCTGCTTGGAGTCTGTCTCGCGCTGTGGTGATCGAGAGGATAGCCGGAGAAACTCTGATTATGTACTGGTGAGCCTGATGGAGGACTGACTACCGTGTTGGCACTTCTCGCCCAAGGGGGTGAGACTCCGTGGATCCTGTTGAGCCAAGACGGGTGGGCTGTTGGCGGAACTACTACACTTCCATCGAGTGTAGATGTAATTGGACAACCTTGCGGCTGAAACGTTTGAGGAAGCTGCGGCAGACTCCGTACGCTACTATCGCTAAGATCTTGGTCCCAGCTCGAAGCAGGATAAGGCGGATCGCTACGGGCCCGCAAGGTAAGTTCTTGATCCCGAGAATTCCAGCTTCTATCTTCTGGCTGCTCTCCTGAAGACGATCCTATACAAGGCCAGATAGGCGCAGCCCCTCGTACGCCGTAGCTATTGTGGAGGCCCATACTTGGGGTTCCGACACTGGTCGACTCGAGGGGTACAACTCTACTATCGAGGAGTAGAGACGGATCCATACTATCCATGCTTGGTATGGTAGCGACGGGTATTGTTCTTGAATGTAAGTGACTTTGGGCCTCGAGCTGTCGTCCGTAATGCGACACTGATAATGCGTTAGCGTACTAAGTCAAAGTAACGATACGCGAAGGGTAGGAAACCGGGAAGAAGCCGGACGCCTTCCGCAGAGTTCGAAGAGAGCTGAACGGCGAGTACTAGCGGCTGCCGTAGCTTTTCTACGATAAATGCGCAAGTATTATTGAATCCCTCATGATAGCATCTAGCGACTGGAGATCAATGTATAGGGGGACTACCATACTCTCGTTCGAAAGGGTGACGTAGGATCCTGAATTGCCTACAACTTCGCTGGCTGCGATCCTGTAGTAGCCTTTAGGGGATCGTTACGGCCTGGCTGACTCAAGTATTGACTCTGAGCCGAGTTTGAATTAACTTGTGCCATGGATGATCGAGGCCGATGATTGAGCGCTTGATTCGTAGGCGTAGATAGTCGACTAAAAGGTACTGTCTATCTAGAGGGGCGATAGACGAGCTTAAATATATCGCTGTATCATTGTCTCAGTCCTGCTAGGCCGCGATCTCTGCTACCTTCCTAACTGTATCCACGTCTGATTCTTTCCCTTTTGATTCAGCGCCTATGCTTGATTTAGTATATACAAGTAGAAGGCAGTGCAAAAGAATGATCCGTAGCCTATTGATAGTCTTGGATCAGTTTGTACGAAACATCTATGATGTGAGTTCGGCGGAGCGACGCCCTAATTAGGGCTGTGCAACCCCTTACTATGGCTTAGTGAGCTTCGGACTGTGGATATACATAGTACTATCTTCGATAGTAAGTCTTCGATTCGCTGAGAGGAATCGAGTAACACGCCATAAGTCTTTCTCCGAAGAACGCCTTGCGGCCCTGATTCTGTCTATAGACCGTGTATGAGGCTGTGCCCCTCTAGTCCTAGGTATGGTTACGTATTCAAGTCTGTAGAGCTGAAGCATTGGATGACATTGATGGCGAAACATCTGCGGCCTGTAGAATCGCCGTCAAGGCTGTAGCCCGTGAGTATGGCTATGCAGGTACGTGACCCTTTCGAGTTGAAGTATTGGACGATATCAAAGGCAAGAAATCTGCGGCCTTCAACGTCGCCGTTGACTGCTTGCGAAGCTGCATTCCTTGATCATAGCTGTATCAAGTAGGTACGTGATTCTGCAGAGTCGATAGATCATATGTCGGCTAAGATACTGAAGCGGCGGTGCAGGGCATAGTGGATCACCAAAATCAACACCAAAATAGGCAGGCAGAACTGTGTGGCATGTGGATCCAGTCTAAGGCATGGTGGTGAGTGAGAAGGCACGAAAAATGTCAAAACACTGCTTGTTCAACTATAGGGAACGCAGGACGTCCACCCCAACTAGGCCTGTGGTGGTTGCTGAGCAATCACCGCCTTGATCAAGCGAATGGAACAAACAAACAACCAAGGGCTCAACAGAACCAAAAGGGGAACAAATAGGCCGAGCAACAAACGCATACCACCTGTGTACTGGCATGGGCGGTGTGTAGGCAACCAGGTAGATAGGCATGTGTGGCAGGCCCATAAAGGAGACTAAAGTGAAAACGGTAGGTACGGTTTGTAGAACCAGCACACCCCGTGTAAGAGAGACTAGACCAAAACCGGAGGTTGCGGTTTCCGGAATCAGCTTTGCACGCCCACGTATTATATTTTAATCCATGGCCTTTCCCACCGTCAGCCCTGCCGTGATCCCATCTTGTCCCTTTCATTCGCGACCGACCAGCGATCTCGACACTAGTTAGTCATCCCTGCATTACTCGACGACGTGGTTTGGAACCTTGCTCAGAAACTCCAGCAACGTAGTCTTACAAGACTCATGCTCCCGGATCTTTTCCACGCGACCGTCCAAGAGCAGTGCTGGAAGCTCACTCAGCCTATCGCAGAGGGGTCAGAGGTACGGACCATGCTCTTTGTCGAGCTGGGTCACGAACTCGTGGTAGCAGTCTTTCCGCCGCTCAAGGCTGTTCGCGCGTCAGCAGGTCCGTGATACATACCATTGGGAAGCGGACAGGCCCCTCACTCGTGGAATCCCCGGTCGCAGAGCAATACGATCGCTGGTCTGAAGGTACACTCCAACTCCAGCCAGAGGGTGCCACGGCGGAGGATGCCACGAAACGCATCCTCAGGCTTTTTGTGCTTCGTCCCCCATCCGGGAGGGGCGTCTTTGAGCAGCGTCTGCCGTGCCTCAGTATCACTCCTTGTGTATTTAGGTCGCTTGGGAACTTTGCGACGGGACTGATTGCCGTCCTTGGTCCGAATCTCTGCTGCCAGTGCTTGGCCAAGCTTGGCCAAGGCCGAGGCGTAGGAGCGGTGCCGATGCACATTCGCCATGTCTTTCTGGGTCGCGGTCGCGAGATAGCTGGAGAGAAGTTCGCGACATTGGGCCTGACTCCCATAGCGTTGCGCGATCTCAGAGAGCAAATCGGTTCGCTGAGTACAGAGGTCGTGGAGGGCCTGCATCGGTGCCAGGCTCGCTACCTTGGGTAGTGTCTGCCGAACGACCTCGCATGGGATGCTCGGATGCTGCGAATGCTTACGCTTGCGGCTCAGGTCTAAGACGGAAGGGGAGGTCGGGTGCGGAGGGTGGTGCAAGGAAGATGTTGCAAGGGAAGCATAGGAGGAGGGCGAAGTGGACGAGGGGGACAAAGGCAAGGAAGAAGACGATGGAGAGGAAGGAAGCGAAAGCGCTGGTCCGGCATTGCTCTGGTGTGAGTGACCACCATCAGCTGGGCATGAAACAGCTGTGCCAGCCTTTCGGTCATTCACGGCCGTCTGCGGTGCAGTGCCAGACAGGCTCAACACGGGTGTTCCGACCTGATCCAAGCGTGAAGCACTCATAGGGATCGCCCTTCTTAAGCATTCGGTCCCCATGAATTCATCAGGAGGAATGACTGTGTTGCAAGCATCTTCGAATGGGGTATATGGTGCAGGAGATGCGGCCTCGGTGCTTTGCGCCAACCTTGAAGGCTCGGAAGGTTCTTGGTTCAGAAAGTCGAAATGAGGGCTCGTGCGGAGCTGCCAATACCCAGCATAAGCAGAGGAAAGAAATTGTAGAAGCTCGAACTAGATGACGGGTTCTTCCAAGTAGACCTGGGCCCGGACTTTGTCGAGACAGTCGTGCAAGGTCAAGAGGAGCTCTTTCGTAACGAGACGGTTGCGGGGGAAGATGGTGGGGCGGAAGGGAGACGGCGGCGACGTGCCGTGGCGCAGCCCCTCTGCCGCCATGGGAAGAGAGAAGATATCGGCGTAGCGAGCAGCAGCGACAGTAGCAACGGGGGCACCAACTGGGGTGGCAGCAGCAGTTGGAGCGGCAGCAGGAGCAGTGACGAAGAAGGATGCAGAAGCCAGAGGAAGAAAGAGAAGAGCGAAGCTGCTGCACCCTGTTAAATGCAAGGGATTGGCGGCTACATCTAGCATGCATACTGCTATTTTCAGAGTCGGAGTGGCCTCCGTCTGGAAGCTGCGAAGAATGCCAAATATGTGAGCCCTGGGCAAGGACGAGTCTGCTAGCGGGATGGCTCCAGTGCACACGGCATCGTGCAATGGCTGCAGGAAGCGTCCAAGCGCACGGCACATCCTCACCATTTCCCTGGTACCGTGGCTGACGATGGCTGACGATCTGCGGTGGGATCTGCGGGACAAGACAACAGACGAGCACACCTAGCGCCAGGACACGGCGACATCAGCGGCACCCTCCACAAGAATGGTCCCTCCCCAGTAGTGGTGTTGGTGGTGGTGGTGGTATAAAGAAGGCCCTGCTGTCCGTTCCCTCGGTCTCCTCTTCTTCATCCTCTCTGCTCCTGCTCCTGCTCCTGCTCCTGCTCCTGCGCGCGTGGTTCAGGTGGAAGCCACGTGGTGGCGACTCCGCACCGCTGGCCCCCATCTTGCACCCTGCTTGAAGCTTGAGGGGCTGCGGATCCCTGCTAGACGCGGCCACCATGGCGGCCGTTACGGCCCAGGTCCGCAGCATCTGCCAGCGCTTTAGCCGCCGCAAGAAGAGCCTTTTCCGCAAAGCCAATGAGCTGCACCGGCCGAGCGACGCTCGGGTCTTCGTGTGCATCCAGCGCCGCGGTCGCTCTTACATCTACAGCTCCCACGAGGCGGCATCGTGGGCCCCCAGCCGCGCGGAAGTGGTACGTTGCGCATCATTGCTCCTCGCCCATCCGCCCCCCCCCCCAATTCAAGACGCCTGTCGTGACGGCTGTGCCTCAAGTAGCTCCCATAAACCATATCCCATACCCGAGATCCCACACCTTCGGCCTTGTCCCATCCATCCCCGGCCCGCAACATCATCGTCGTCTTGTTGTGCGTGGCACGCTTCCACATGCTATGTATATCCACGCCCTCTCTCCTTCGTCCCTTCTTCCTCTTCATCTGCCTCCTTCTTCCCTTCTCTCTATTCTTCCTTCCCGCCTTGTCGTCCCTCGCCCCTCGCCCTTCGCCCTTCGCCTGCATTCCCCTCCCCTACCCTCCCCTGCTCTGGAGTATCCCCAACTCGTCGAATTCTATCGACTCCCTGCTCAATACCCGCAGCGATTATGCCTGTTCGACGCCGCAAAGCACTTTCTAAGACTATCGATCGCCAGTCTCTTCTGCGACGAGACGCCCGCTTCGACGCGGCCAAGCCAGGGAGAAAGAAACGTTCTGATGCCATGATGAAGTCCATGGCCAAGGTGCTACAACATTGGTCCCGGTGGGTCGTCTCCGTTTCCCGGCGGCAGCACCTTCAACAAGTAATCGCTGACCGCACGACGCTTGTTAGGTTCTCTGTCCTCATGCACGGAGCCGAGTGCGACCCTCTGCAGTCGCTGCGGGCAGCCAAAGTCGAGGACTTTCGCCGTTACATCGAGTATCGTCTCTGCACCGGCGACTTCTCGAAACAGAGTTCCATTTGGACCGAGTGGAAGATCTTGCTCTGCGTCGTAGCCGACGAAACATCGTCCGAGGTGGACTTGCAGATCCGGCAGGAAATGCACGGCGTATGCCCTCCTCTCCTGTCAAGAGCATTGCGGTGTGGCTGATCGGCGATGTAGCTCCTCTATGGCCGCTTCGTGGACGAGTACGACCTCAGCCTCCGCGCTCGAGAGAAGCCGGTCATGAGCGTGGAGGACCTGGCGGTGACCCTGCACCACCTGTGGGCCGTAGACCGGAGCGTGTTTCCCGTCGAGAGGCAGCGCGTTCAGCTCGCGGCGCTCTTGCTGACCATCGCCTACACCTCGTCTCGGCCAGGCGCTCTCGTGGAGGCTTCCTGTGCCGCAGGCTCCAACGAATGTCTGACGTACAAGGACGTGCGCTTGTTGGTCATCCCTGACCCTGAAAAGAGTACGGGCAATCTCCTGGTGATGGAGTTGTCTCTGACCTACACGAAAGGAAATCGATCCTCGCAGAAACCGTACGTCCTTCCCCCCAATACTCTCTCTTAACCCTCCCTCTTGTCTTCTCCTCCTGTCTTCTCCTCCTGTCTTCTCCTCCTGTCTTCTCCTCCTGTCTTCTCCTCCTGTCTTCTCCTCCTGTCTTCTCCTCCTGTCTTCTCCTCCTGTCTTCTCCTCCTGTCTTCTCCTCCTGTCTTCTCCTCCTGTCTTCTCCTCCTGTCTTCTCCCTCCTGTCTTCTCCTCCTGTCTTCTCCTCCTGTCTTCTCCTCTTGTGGCTCTGATTGACAGTTGCAGGACAACCTACTTCTTCCATGAGCGCGATGATAATCTAGCCCTGTGTCCCATTCTTCATTTCGTGGCGTTGGCCATTGCGGACAGTGCTTTCGAAGCCTGCATTACCTGCCCTGAGCAGATCTATCACTTGAAGGTGCCTCCGGAACGGAACAGCTTGCAACTGCGCTGGAAGGCGGAGATGTTGGATATCCCAGTCTTCCGACGCTCGGTGAAGGTTCTGGATGGGATCGCCACGTCCTCAAATAAGGCCTTGACGTACGACATGTTCAGCAAATACCTCATCCGCCTCGGCCGATCGGCCGGCTTTAAGCATGCGCTGACCGCGTATTGTCTCCGACGAGGGACGGCGAATGCTGTCGACGGTGAGCAGCACTCCTCTAACGGCAGCCTTCGACTTTCTCCACTGACCTTCGGCAGGGCGACATACGGATGCCGAACGCAATCAAGTCTTGGGCCATTCTCGGTCGGAGATCTTCCTCCGCCACTACATCTCCACCCAAGTCAAAGCGGACGTGCAATCGGCCTTCCTCGGCCTGCCAGCACGCGATGCGCTGATCAAAGCGGTTGGACGGATGTGTCTCGACCGGGATGTACGAGTGCCTCAAGGGTTGACCGAGGCGCAGAAGATGGGGGTCAACAAGAGTCCGGAGCTGATCGCTCTAGCCACGACGAAGGCTGAACTCGCCGTTGTGCTTCGAAGGCAGCATGGCAGCATCAAACAGTCCGCCGGGACCTCCGCCCACGACGAATACGCTTGCCTTGGTCGTCGATACCGTGCGTTGCAAAAGCGATTAATGGAAGAGAAACTCGAGGATATCCGCGAAGGGTTCTTCTCTACGATTAATACTAGAGAGATTAATACGTAACTTTAGGCTCGCGCACCTCCGCTGTTAATTACCGATACGATGTTAGGTACGGTATAGTAGCTATTTAACGAGCGTGTCCGTCTCGGCTATAGCTTATTTACCTAGCTAGAGCTAAAGGTAGACGAAGACGATGATGTCCGCCGATTGTAACGCCGTTGTCGCGCGGTTACTGATCTGGCTGCCCTGTCCTGCAAGAGGGAAACGCCTCGACAATGTCTAACGAAGAATGGAACGGCCGCCTCGAAGGCGCTCATTCGGGAGCTGGAACTGTTAGACTTCGATTGTCTAGATGACCCGGATCAGATTCCTATCAAATGCTTAAGCACCGTCTACTTATTCTATCTTGGGAATAAAAACCTCACGCACAACGGCCGGATGTTTGCGTTCAGTCGCAAAGATGCTCTCAAGCGCCATGTGGATGCCACCCACCTTTAGAACGTTAGCGTTGAAATAGTATTTGAATATCCGTACCCCCTATATTATGATATATGTCTTGGACATAACGGCTTTAAGAATCATGCTGGTAAAGCGCACGATGTTTGGCATTAATGGAAGACAGCGGGGCGGGGCGAAAATGGAGACATCGCCGTTGCTATCCACACGAACAACAAGGCGCATTGCTCAAGGATGCTCTACGCATCAGTATCAGTACATGACGAGGACCGTCAACTATAGTGGTATAGTCCAGGTCCAGCATGGTCCACGCAATGCGTACAATGTCGTTTGACGTCGCCGAGCGACGCCACCGAGCTGTCCAAGACCGGATGCTCCCTGGCAGTATCTTAGAGCGTTATGCCAGAAAATCCAGTAACAGCCACCGACACAAGGGCAGAAAGCATCCAACTGACGGCACGTTTCATAAACCCGGTGAGATTAGTCCCCACTTATCAAATGCACAATGGGCATGAATAGCGCCGGAAGATTTTCTTCAGACGGGAGGGAGCGTGAATTCTATTCAGCACCGCAGTCAAATCGCTTCCTGGGGCGTCCCGTTCTATGAGCCTCGCCACTCATTTACGTGGTCGCCCTTCGTTTGGTGCTCGAGACTCATCGCGTTGCGCATGGTCCACTTCAAGTACATCCTTCTTCTGCCTCAACACAGATGGCGGATCAAGGCCGCTGTCCGAATGGAGACGAGTTCTTTCAATCGCATTGACGATGGATTCGTTGTCCACCCCAGCAGAAGTCGTGTTCAAGCCAACATCGTCATACCCTTGAAATCTGACAGAGGCCATGTCACGCGAGATTTGCTGTAGAGATGCGTCGCTCATATGTCCCCCGACCTGCCTGGTGGTCTGCCCGAGCCCTCGGTTCCTACCATGGATGATCAAACCTTCTGTGGAAACCATGATTTGTACGGCGTGACCTGTCGCATAATTATCGATGTCGCTGACTTTGTCCTGTAAGCTGCGCCCTGCCTGAGAACAAATTGTTCGACATTGTCGAATAGTGTTCCACTCTTCTTGAAATCGCGCCAGCTCCGTTCGATCGTCATCCGGAGTGGGTGTCGTCCTTGATTGTCGCAGCATACGACTGACAATATCCTGCATGTGCCCTTCGAGGCGTTCGGTGGTACTGCTCAGGCTCGTTACGCACTCTCGCAAACTTTGATTGGTCACTGTCTCCGGGAAGCCCACTACGTCTTGCAGATGGCTTGCCTCAGATTTCCGCCTGAAGGGAATCTCTAGCTGATCGATGTGTCGTAAAACTTGCGAGCAAACTTGAAGACACTTCTGGGTACTCAGTCGCTCTTCTTTCATGAGTCGCATCTCTCCAACATCAACGTCTGATGATCCCGAGGTGGCCTCGATGATATCCTGCAGCTTTGTATCGATCTCGTCTAGCCTTCCCTCGAGATCCGCCGTGGCCATTTCTATAAGTTGTCGCTGTCGTTCGATGGTCTCAGCAGTCGCATTCGATTGACGGCTACACATCGAGGTATGAGTCAATAGTTCTCAGGGAAGAGGTTAGACGCCGCAGTAAACATACAGGTTGAGATCGTTGAGCGCGATCGCGATGGTGGATTTGTACCCTGCTAGCGAATCTTTGAAGTTGCGCACATCTCCACCCATGTATCGTAGGCGTGCCCAGTCCCGAAAGCTGGTGCGGTCAACCCCTGATCGTGATGTGCATTTTATCAATTCTGCTTCAAATTCCTTGCAAGCCATACCGCATCGACGCAGTGGGAGCCCTAATGCAGATACATCCGCATCTGGAGATGCGTCGAGGGTATCGGTGAGAGTTTGCAGCACTGTGCTCAACGCTTTGAGTTCTTCGCCTAGGTCTCGGACTTGTTTGCCATGGGCTTGAAAACTCTTCACAGTCTCATACAAGGCGAGCGTGCTCTTCAAGGCAAACGTACTCAGAGCAAGGAGACCCGAAGCGATCCCAATAGCCTCCGCCATGGTACTGATGAGACTAGTGTCGAGTTCGACGTTTATGGAGAGCGCCTTCAGTGGATGAACTCGGCATTGGACTCGGTTGTGAGAGAGAAGCAGAAGCTGCGCTAAACCTCTTCAAGAGGTGCCAAAACCTGCTTGATTTTCGCGAGTCATGTGATTTGCTTTCTATTGCCATTACTGGAGGAATACTCTTCACAGCTGTGGACCAAAATCTCCAGAACCGAGCTCGGCGAGGTTGTCAGTAGTTCAGAGATTGATATTGGGCTTTACAATAGATTTTGCAGATTGATCGGCGACGCATTGGTGTTGTCATTGACATTGTGTTGCGAACGAGGTCTCCTGAAGGTACACCAGAGGCCAATCAGAGAAGGAAAAGAGCAAAGATTGCAGTCGTAGCTGCAATTAGATGGCAAGATAAGATCTGCGAACAGGACATACACGGTACCGTTCAGAACGCCCCTTCCTGGTCAAACATGTCTCTGCCGCGCATCGCGTTCCTCGACCTCCTGAGGCAATGTCCAACTGGGGGTGCCAGGCATGGTGAGAAGTCTCCTTGAATCTTGTGGTCTCGCTGCCTCCTTCTCCGCAGACTCGGATCTCTGAGAAGCCGATGACGTTGCTGATGTTGTTGATGACGGATAGTCAGACATGCTCGACCTTCGGTTACGCTCATGAAGTAGAACACGCCGGGCGTCCTCTGACACCTTCTGGTGTGTTTCGTCGCCGAAATGACCACCAATTTGTATCGAATATGGGGCAGAGCTTTCATTGGTTCCATGTAATGGTCTGTCGTACTTAGACACCATAGATTGAACAGAATTGCCGGTAGAATGATTGTTGATGTAGCTCGGGGCCCATCTAGGGGGCTGGTCAGAATCTTCTTCTGCATATCTCTGTGGGTGTGGAGATGCGCGCCATCTAGCTTGATCATCGGTACCTGAACTCGCTCCTGTCTCTGGCGGGCAACGATGAGTCTTGATAAATCTGTCCGCGGACCTGCAAATTGCGGCACATTGGTCTGCGTTCTGCTTTTCACGCATGAGCTCGACTTCGGAAAGCAGTGAAATCACCGACACAGCGCCTCTGTCTCCTACATGGCGATGTTGTTGCGCCAAGCGACCTGCGTACTCGGACAAGCGATCAATGGTCGTACGTATCCGCGTGTGAAGATCCTCAAGCTCGGTCGAAGGAGGAGAAAGGTGTTGCTTCCTGGAGTGGCAATCAGCACAGCGAGGAAGGGTCTTAAAGCGAACTTACAGTCGAGTTGTCTCTTCAATGATGTGTATCACTGCTCGATACAATGATAGCACATCTGAAAATGTCTGCGCGATGTTTGTGGGCAAAGTTTGACGCGTTGTCATCTCTCCTGGAGTTAAGAGATGGAGCTTGTCATATAGCCACCGGCAATGCTCTTCCATTCTAGAATGGCACGATGCAAGCTGATGTTCCGCCAGAGGACCGTATGCAATATCTCGGCCGTCTTCTTGATCTATAATACGTCTTAAGAACTCGAGCTCATCGTATAACAGCGCTAAGCTGGCATCAGGTTGACGCTTCGGATCGCGCAACCGGGTAAGGAGGAGAAGTGCGACGTTCGAGTTCATCTTCGTAGTCGTCGGTTGTTCGGAACCCGGTACTCTTGCGATAGCGGACCGGTCTCTTGCGTCTCAATGAGTCTGTTCTGGCAGCTGGTCGAGCCGGCCTCGCTTTAGAGTCATCCAGAGCTACAGTCCCAACACTTCACTTTACGCTAGTCTGTAAAAGGTAGATATTTGCGCGTCTGAGGCCGCGTACCTCTTGAGCATCTGACGGGAAGAAAAGCTGCCAAACAACAACACTGCTGGAATTATCAGAATCTAGCCTCGCTCCTACAATTGTCTCGGTTATTCAAAATCACTGGGTGGATCAGATGACCCATGACCCGCGTCTCTTTGACCAGGGACGGAGGTATGTACAGGGGCCGGGCGACTCGTAGACAAGACGGCATGCAATTCCAATAGCATGTACCGACTACAACTCAAAGAAACAGAGCATAGCTCAGGGTAAAAAAAAGCTCATGTGAGGAGCCTCCCGTGTCCACCAGAAGCGATTTCGTGAGCCGGATACATGTTTCAAATGGCTCCGGCTATAGCAAGCTCTATCTTAGACCAGCCGTTGCTAATTAGTCTCAATGGCGAAGCTCACTGTGCGCCCGCAACCAGTCTGAGCTTGTGTCCCTAACGGTGTGCAGGTAGCGCCTCAAGATTCATCAGCTATTTCCATCAGTGCGTGCAAGTAGCGATCTGATCCGAAGCCCAGTAGTCATGAAAAGTCTGCTTGGCCGGGACGCAACTACGACGGAGTATGGAACGCTTGGCTAAACCCGAGCGAAGTGCTCGAGAGAAATGGAGGTCTTTTACGAAGGGCCGATCCCCGGAGAGCTGAGCGCAGGAGAAAGCCACAATCCGGCTCCTATCGTGCATCATCACCCATCCCACCATGCGCATGAACCGTCCACGGCACCGCTCCTGCTGGAGTTATAAAAATCTTTCCCAAATACTGCTTTGTCAAGAAGTCCTCGCGGAGTAAGGTGCATCGGCTGAGTAAATACGATATGCCATGTAGGTGGAGATGTTGCTTTGATTGAAACGGTGCTATTGGATTCGTAAAAACGCCTGGGAATGTGTAAGAATGAGTTCAGTGAGATAAATCTGCCCAGTGATTCCCCAATTTCTCGATACTTACACATGTGATATCGAGCAAGAGCAAGACGAACCCGCCATACTAAACAGACAACAAGTGGCGTGAACGATGAGCACTGGCCGTGAAATCAGTCCTATGAGAGTCGTTCAGTGCCTTGTACGATTATAATCTGTGCTCAACTTTTGATAGAGAAAGCTCTTGCCCCCGTTAAAAGTTGAGTCCCATGGCCGGTGGCTGAGGAAGAAGCCGTGATGGGACGTGCTTTCAAGATTTAGTAGGAGGAGAACTTGCGAAGGCGATGAATGCCGCAGTGATGATCTAAACGGAAAAGCTAATTTATGCATCACTCAGCCATTTTGAACGATAGCGAATCTGTGGGGAGGAGACAAGTGAGCGTCGCAGAGCAAAGACCGACACCGAATGTTGTTGCGACACGTGACCTTTGGACGACTTCTCAACACGCCTGACAGAGAGACGCTCATATCCTTATCTTGCACACATACATATTTATGATGAATCAAGCGACCCCCTTACCTGAAGCTGGATACTGAGAGTATCTCTATGCTCCCATCCAGCTTGGCTTTGCTTTCCACGCCCACAGGTCTTGAGTATGAATTCCTTTTAGCCATGCCAAATATCTCCCCTCAAGCGTGGATGCCTCTTTGCACGCGCTCGTCTTCCTTGGATGTTCCATCTCCGCATCATTGATAATTGATGGCTTCCTTCACGAATACACTCCTAGAGTAGTGCAAGCCGATAACAAGTTATCCACACCTCAAGCGCATCTATTCGCGCGCTACCCTCGAATGAGCATACGGCCAGCCATACTGTCATCATCTCACGTCGATCTTCACTCGGACATTGCCAGGACCTTTACATGCTAAGGAATGCAACGCCTTCACCATGGTGCGAGACTTGCAACATGAGGCTTTTGTATGCTTTGTGGAGTATGGTCTTGACGCTTCCGGGCGCCGGTTGGCAACTGGCCTAGAAGTCTCTCTTACTTCCTCACTGCTCGAGCTATGCTCTTCTGATCCCATTGCCCTCGGATTCGGCGCATTGTCTTCATTGCTCGGAGTTGTCACAAGCCCAGGATTAGGCATCCCATCTGCTTGTGAAGGTATTGGCCATAGTTCGATACGAATCCTCATGCCTGACTTCACCAGATTATGCCACATCTCCTTGTTCAGGATGCCATCTTGCGTGAAAGGATCGAACGAGTTGGGGTCGATCCGAGGCTAATTTGATGACGCATGGGCCATCTTGATATGATGGAACATACACTGCAGGGCGTTTAGTAAACCTGTAATCTAAACATGAAGAACCCAGCCTTACTGACCTCTCAGGTGCGGCACGAGTCGTTTTAGAATGTGTGGTCACGCTGCCGCAGATCCTCGAGGTACAGACGATCATCTCTGCTACTTCTCGATGGAGCCGAGATTGCTTATGTAGACGACTGGTTTCGCTCAAGCCCATCTGGTGGTTCTGAAGATCTAGCACCATTGTGTAAGCCAATGTTGTCTTTCATGGAGAATATGTCTCCAGGCCGAATGAGCCTAGACCAGTGCAAGGGACTGATGATAACGCCGTTTCTCACCAGGGACCATGCTCTCTTGTCGTAAATTGGCTCGCCTAATCGGAGGATCCACGCCTCGCGTATATAACGCTGTGTACCTTTCGCCTCGCATTCCTGAGCCCTGCTGTATCGATTCGGACAATTGCAGCCCTGCTGTCGCTGATATCCCACTTTCGTTTCTCTTCTCTCTTGTGTCTCCAGCGGCGACTCTTCCCCAAGATACGCCCTGCCATCATCGACGGTGCCCACGTTGCGCTCCGATCCCGACGCACGGTACTCCCCACGAGCGCGGCGGCCGACTGCACTTTGAAGAACCTCTAATTTCAAAGGCAAAGATGAGACCGATGCTGCATGTGCGACCTTGCGCAAGAATCGCCATTTGGGAAGTACTATGACGTGCATAGCATCAACACGCAAACATGCACAAGTCATGAGCATGCAAGAGGAAGCTGAGCGTGGCCGAGACGACGCTTTATTCGAGTGGATAACTCACATACACCATCCCACTCTATCGACAGATCTTCTCCGTCAACCCTTGCTCCTCACGCATGGAGGAAGGAGAGCAACGCCCTTCATCCCATTGATCGTAGCTGTTCGAAGATCTTACGAGCGACTGATGCTCATGAAACATATGTGACGCCTCAGCTGTGATTTTAACAGTGCCGCTGTTCTGGTCAAGCGGTGCCGCGGATCCGCAAACCGGGATGTCGCTTGGGGCATGCTCTTCCTGGGCTTGGGTCGGGGCTTGGGCGGCCGGAATTTGCGTACGGATTGGCGTGGGAAACGCTACGCGGCGACTGCGGCCGCTGCATGCCGGTAGCGGGAGTCATTATGTTGAGCTGCCTCTGCGAACCTATGCCTTCATGTGTCTACAGTGCGGGCGATGATGTGGTTAGACAGACTCGCATGGACAAGTGCCGAGATGCGTACGTCAGAAGTCGACTCAAGAAAGAAGCTGGAAGACCGCAGACCGCACAGGAGATCGCCGAGCCACCGCCAGAATAATATGCAGCGGACAAAGTCCTCTCAACGAGCGCATTGCCGAGGGGCTACCTGGAAGAGCTTTGTCGCAGGAGCGAACACAGACAGTGCATCAAGATTCTACGCGGCCTCCACGATCATCCAGACCGACCATGAGCGAAAGGGATTCGAAGGCATGCCCGGTGGATACGCGTCGTCAGATTATTGAAAACGAGCAGGCCCTGCCACAGTCATTGTCCATCACTGCATCAGAGAGATGTCCTGCTCATTGAATTTGCCTCGAAGTCGAGCACAGACGATCTGCATGCTTCTCCGCCGCTTTGCAGTACCCCGAAACGACGCGCAGAGATGGGATCGACAGTCCTATGAGAAAACATATCGCAAGGCCGACTAAGAACAGATGACCTCGAAGGCCAAGCCCATCAAAGCAGAGGCAATTTTCTCCCAATTCAATGTAACGACAATCATCAAAAATGCCCGTGATCCTCTAGGAAATTTCGACTGGTCGTAATAGTCCATTCTTTAAGTCCCGGCGCAGAGTTAGGGGGACTCAGATCTATCAGGGATGTCGAGCCAGAGACCTCCACCTAGGGCTATAAGTTGAGGTGATAGACCCTTACTTCAAGTATATCTCACAAATTAAGCGCCCTAACATACTCCCAGAATGTCTTCTGACCCAGAGGCGAACTTGCTCTCTTCGCCTGAGCGGCAAAAATATCTAACCGCCATCGATCGGTTACGTGATCTGGGATTGAACGAGGAAGTTTCTCTGCCTCAGGTGCATGCGAAAACGCTCTAACGCTTGGGAACTCATCGCTGACCTCGCTTACAGCTGGTTGTGGTTGGTGATCAGTCTTCAGGCAAATCCTCCCTCTTGGAAGCTCTCACCGGCCATGGCTTCCCCGTGGCCAGTGATCTTTGTACACGATTCGCCACACAGATTGTCATGAAAAGAGCGTCACAAGAATACGTGACTTTCTCCATAATCGCAAGTCATGATTCCCGCAGCGACGAGAGTACAACACGAGCGTATGAAGGGTTTCGTCATACGGTGCAAGGAAGCCACTTATCCCATGAGGACTTGGAATCGGCTCTCCGTAGGGTAAGTGCTGTTCACATACTGTCGGTTGGTTCTGCACCATGGCTGATGCATCTTGAAAGGCGACGTTTCTCATGGGACTGCCATCGACTTTGGAAGAGTCCGCTGAGCCAGATGCAAAACGCTTCTCTAGCGACTTATTCAAGGTCGAGATCAGTGGCCCCACCCACCTCAACTTGAGCGTAGTCGATGTCCCAGGCCTATTCCACAGTCAGTGACACCATGATCATATGTACCTCTCATAAAGCTAAGGATGAATAGATCCCACGAAGTTTCAGACGGCTTCAGACAAGGACATCATCAAGAACATGATCCAGACGTACCTCAAAGACAAACGGACGATCACGCTGTAAGATGCTTCTTGGCCTTGCTTTCATTGGTAGGATGTTGATTTTTGCCATACAGAGCGGTCATGGATGCCCGCAATAATCTAGCGAACCAGGAGGTCTTCGAACTAGCCCGAAGTGTAGACCCCGAAGGCCTGCGGACGGTGGCTGTCATTACGAAATGCGACGCCCTGCAAGCTGGGGATGAGGAAATGGTACGTTCCAAATGATTGCAACATCCGATCTCTGTACAGCTTTGACACTGGCCAGGTTCTTCGAATTGCCAAGAACGAGGTGGAATATCTCAGATATGGATGGTTCGTTGTCCGCAACCGCTCCACGCAAGAGATCCGAGACGGTGTAACATTGGCTCAGCGTCAGGAGCGCGAGCGTGTATTTTTCTCGACTGAGCCATGGCGACAGTTGTCACAGGATCGACGTGGTATTGCAGCCTTGAAAGTATTTCTCGGAAATCTTCTCTATGAGCATATCCGAGAGGAGTTCCCTCAGGTAGCCCAGGAAGTAGAACGCCTTTATTCACAAGCACGGAATGAGCTCGATGCTCTGGGACCACCTCGACAAACCATACATGAACAACGCCAATTCTTGACCAAAGCAGCCTCGGTCTATCAGCAGCTGGTGGAAGATTCCTTGTATGGCAGATACGTTGACTTGTCTGAGCATGGCCGCGCCTTGAAGCTCCGAATGCACCTGAGAGACTTGGACGATTCCTTCGGGTTAGATATGGCTCGTCGAGGCCATTCGGTCTCATTTCGGACATCAGCCAGCGGTGTGCCCTCTGGTTTCAAGTCATCTCGCAAAACCGCAGAGTCAATAGATGATTGGATTCGCCGTCAATACCGGGAGTCTCGAGGGATCGAGCTTCCTGGGATGGTCAACCCGTCACTCGTCGAAAATCTTTTCCGACAACAGTCAGCTACATGGGAAGCCTTGGCAAAGGAGTACAAAGCTAAGATCCAATCAACGATTGAGGCGTTCAACTTGGCCGCTCTGGGTCGACTGATTCCAGAGGAGTCGATGAGGGAAGCCCTTGAACGCCTATTTCGTGTCACAGCCGAGTCGGTTGGCAGAATGGCTTGTGACTCCCTGGATCTTCTCCTACATGACGAGCGGGGCGGTATTCTTCAGACCGTCAACCATTACTATGCGGACACGCTACATCGTCTTCAGGAAGAACGTCTTCTCGCTCGATTTGAATCCTTAGGCATGCAAGAAGGACAGAACGATATCAATCTACGGCAATTACTAGAGGTGTCGCACCTGAGTAATGAGGACAAGATGGCGCACGATATTCACGACATATACCAACATGTCGCTTTGAAGCGTTTCGTGGATGTTGTGCTGCTGATTGTCAAAGAGCGAGTCCTTCTTGGTAGCCAAGGTGCCCTGCGGGTATTCACGCCCGAATTCGTAAGTGGTCTTGACGATGCAGGCATCCGTCACCTGGCACAAGAGCAGTTTGCGACCACTCAGGCAAGAGAACGCCTCCTTGCGCAAGTAGAACGGCTTCGTCGTGCTGTTGGAATCGTGCGCACAATCTGAATGGCCTGCCTGTAGGGGAGAGATGCGGTAGTGAGAGGATCCCGAGCAAGGTCTTGCTCCCGTAAAGGAGGGGTTTCCCTTGCCCGAACGCGAATGCGGGGGCATTGATGGTCTTGGCTGGTGGATCAGATCTTGTAGCATTCTTTATAGTCAGTGCGATGTTCGTTATCCATTTTCAATTTCATAGAAAGTCTGGGATATTACTGATCAACGCTTCGGTGCTCTTTAATACGCGCCTAACTTTAGGTTGGACTCTTTAGTCCCTGATCCCGCGAGCCATGTGATCTGCAATGAGCTTGCACATCTTGTGACGAATTACTATCGAGTAGACAGTGACAATCTGGGAGGCATCAATGCGACGAATAAATACCAATCCGATGCTCTATGCAAATCTTTGTCGAAGCAGACATTCTTTCCCCAAGCGTGGAGTGAGTTGCGGCTGGATTTATCGCGTACAGATAGAACTGATCGGTACCGTACCGTCTTTGTTTTGGATGCTACAGCATTCGGACTCGTCCGAAAGGGCCTGGAAGCAGTAGCAGTGGCTGCAGAGAGAGTCGGCGGCTATGTGCTGCACCTGGCCGCCTGTTCTACTTGGGCCCCCGGCGCTTAGAAGGGACGGATTGGTCCCAGCATTTTCAGGGGTTCCGCCATGCCCCCACCACTTGGCATTTTTTCCCGCCTCAGATTTTCTCAACGAGGAAAATGATGAGTAAGCAATCTTCAGGGTATCCTACCGTGCCACGGTTCACATCTCACGCCATGAGCTATTGTTCCCCTCCCATTTCACCTCTCCCCGTTCGCAGAGCGTTCTACCGTCTTGGCAGTCGATGCAACTTGCGTCCTAGCTTTCCCAGACTGATTGTTTTCCCAGACTGATTGTTTTCCCAGACTGATTGTTTTCCCAGACTGATTGTTTTCCCAGACTGATTGTTTTCCCAGACTGATTGCTCACATTTCCAGCGCATGTACCATTTCTCCTCATCTCAGCGCGACAGGCTTTAGCAGGAGCTGATCCAACTTTATCTCCATCGGCTATAGCCCTTCGTTGACCCACAGTGGACATCGGCTGTGTCGCTAGAAGCCAAGCGAATGAATGCAAGTTGGGAAGTCTAGTGATCCCTCTTAGCAGAATCCGCATGAATGATGACTCATCCTCGAAGTCAGACGTACGCATTCATTCGTGTGAACGGATGTAGGAGAGGTGAGGTGTTGACAGAGGTCGAGGCAGGTCACGTCGAAGTTCCATGCTTCCTTGAACAACCTCATTTTTAATTGATGACTTTGCTCATCACTCTGCACCTAACAGCAGGAAACTGACCTTCGATATGGATGATCGCTTCTGGGGCCTTGGCCAACAGGCATGGGTGCTAGAGACTCGGAAGGTACAGCTCGACTTCGCTCATCTGCTGCGTGGGGCGTGGGCATGGCCGCGTAGCGACAGCCTTGTACCAACCTGAGTTGATACCATCTCACACTTTTACCCATCATCTGTCTGGCGAAACGTGCCCATTGAAGCTATGCCACTTAGAAAAGGCAAGTCTCGCGTGGCGATCTGGGCCCGCGACGTTTCTGGCATCATTGTAGGTCATAGTTCTGGGAGGATTTTGGTGAAGAACCAGTATGAAGGCAAGCTCCCACGGCTCTTTCCTCTGTATCACCCTTTCCAATGTCCTCGGAGCAGCTCTACTTCCACTACCAGACCCACCATTTGAAGCCGCGCAACCTCGCGTGCTGCCCCCTCGCTCTAGTAACCCTCTCTTCCGGGGTCGCACGGCTGAACTCGATGAGATCGAGCGGGCATTACCTGCAACTTTCGCCCCTGGACATGACACCGCGTTGTCGAGGAAACCACACGTTCTGACGATACAAGGGCTGGGAGGCACAGGCAAAAGCGAACTTTGCATCCAGTATCTCGAGACTCACGAAGACGGGTATGCATGATTACGCATGACAGAGGAAGACGATAGACAAGTTCAGCTGACTTGATCTTACTATAGCTATTGGGCAATCTTCTGGATCGATGGCTCGAGTGAAAGCTCGTTGAAAGCAGGATATGCGCAGATCGCACAACAGATTGGCCTCACTGACGACGACCCTACCATCATACGCCATCAGCTTGCTGCGCGTCAGCAGAAGTGGTTGCTGGTAGTGGATAATGCTGACAACCAGCAGCTGGATCTGGCTCCATGTCTCCCCAGTCGGGGGACTGGGCATATTATCGTCACTACGCGAAACCCTGCGCAGAAGATCCATAGTGGGAACCGACTCATGCATCTAGGAGGTCTTGCCATCAGCGATGCCCGCAATCTCCTCTTCGACGCAGCTGCGATCGCTGTGGAGAATCAAGCAGCAAGGACCCCGATCGCTGACAACATCCTCGAGGCACTAACTTGCCACACCCTAGCTATCCTGCAAGCTGGAGCATTCATTCGTCAGACCCGAGACTTCGATACCAAAGGGTGTTTCAAAAGAATCTTTTGTGATGCACAAGACTTTGTCGCGTACTGTACCGCTGATTCTGGACCTGAGGCCAGCGTGGATGACTGTATCGAGGTGGACGATATCGAAGGCTTGACGCGGCAACATGCCTCTCTTCTATCGCCACTAGCATACCCTACGAACGATTTGCCCGGGAAGCCTCGATGGCGGAGAGCGTGCGATCAGCTGCATGGCTATTCGATGCTGTCGTACGAGCAGGGCGAGGATGGGCATGAGGTCTTGGTCTTCCATCCACTAATCTTGACTTGGGCGTTGGCCCGTCAATCTCAGGACGACTTGCGGCGATCGTGGCTTTCTGTCGCCAACACCATCTTTCTCAGCAGTCGCGGCGCTTGAAATTATGGTCCACACCTCTCCCGACTCGGCACCCATGCTCGCCGATGTGCGGACTCCGTGTCGCTAGATTGGTGGAAGGATTTGTCTCAATTGCGTTTCTTGTTTCTGTTGCATCATCTGTCAAGAATGCTGGTGCTCAACCGAGAGGACGATACCAACACCCGCATATGCAACTGTTTGGAAGCCATCTTGAGAATGGCCGAGAAAGGTCAATCGAGATTCACGGATGAGACAAGGACCACCCAATTTTTGCTCGGTCTGCATGCTATTAATACCGGTAATCCAAAGAAAGCAGTGCAGCTGCTAGAGCATGTGGTCATGGTGGGGGAGCAGACGCTGACGGAAACGCATCCCAGTCGTCTTGCATATCGACATGTGCTGGGTGCAGCCTACCATACAAATGGGCAGATTGAGGACGCAGTGCAGGTGCTGGTGCGCGTGGTGAGAGAGCGGGAGCAAATATTGCCTGAGGCACATCCTGACCGTCATGCGTCTCAACACGAGCTGGCTAGGGCCTATAAGTCGAATGGGCAGATTAATGACGCAATACAGCTGTTGGAGCATGTGGTCAAGGTCCATCGGCAGACGCTGGCAGAAACGCATCCCAGCCGCCTCGTGTCTCAACACGCGCTGGCTGGAGCCTACCAGTCGAATGGGCAGATCGAGGACGCGATACAGCTGTTGGAGCATGTGGTCAAGGTCCATCAGCAGACGATGGCAGAAACGCATCCCAGTCGGCTCGCGTCTCAACACGCACTGGCTGGAGCATATCATGCCCATGGGCGGGTCGATGACGCGGTGCAGCTGCTGGAGCATGTTGTCGGGGTACAGGAGCAGACGCTGGCGGAGATGCATCCTGATCGTCTTGCGGCTGAGCACCTATTGCAGTATCTTCAGGAGCAATAAGCCACAGTATTTTGAGAGAAGTTTATCGCTCAGTGTCTCTACTTCATTGTCGAGACCGCCGCGTTAAGGGTGATTGACATTGTCAACAGCAACCCAAAAGTAATGTATGCGGCACTTTTGAAAAGGCTCACACACGGCCCTTTACTGGGCGCTGGTCTTCTCTCCAGATCAGCTGTACCTTAATTTAGCCTTGTCCAGTCCCCTGAAGTCTCGCTAGATTCTTGAACAGCTCCATATCTGCTAGAAAGGGCAGGGATTCAATACCAAGAGGACCCTTCTGACTGCCTCAGAGGTGTTCAGGAAGCGGCTGCCTCCAAGCTTGTTTCAATCGATTGTCACAGTCCTTGCTCTATTCGAACTTCTTGTGCCTGCTGCCCTCACGCGCGATCCAGTGTCTGTGGCTTTGCGGTGATAGCTGTCTCCAGACATGAGACCTGACTCATCATACCGCAGAATGACATATCCTGCTTCTGGATGATTGAAAAGATGTCTTCTGCTTTCTTCCCGTCCACCAGCTTCTCACGAGGTAGCGCCTCCAGTAACACCTTGGAGGATTCTCTTGACGGGGTACAAATGTCACGACAATCAAATTTGAATTGGATATGCTTTTACACCGTGTACTTACTGGTCGAGTATGAATTTCTCATAGCCATGTGTGAGGTCGAGGTTTCAGCCGTCAGAGCTTTGCTTGCGAGACGCTGAGCACGTCTCCGATATGATTAACGAGATACAGTCGAGGTATCGAAAACTTGCCAAAGACCAGGGGTGGAGTACTCGATAGCGAGACAGAGACTGCGTACGAGGCAATATGTGTCGTGTGCATCATGCTTTGATTCGCGGAATCGTTGACGTGGGACGTGGCGAAATGAGCTCATTTGCGATGAGTCGTCGCAGACCAATCGCTTGACTACTGATCCCGGTATACGAGGCATGGAGGCAGTGCAAAGGGAGGCGCGGTGCATGCAGCGAAGGTTGCTGGAGAGAATGAAGACAGCAGCGACGAAACACCACAGTGAGAGAGGAGCCAGAAGCAGCCCCGCGCCATGCCGCTCTAGGAAGGAGAGTAACCGGATGAGGGAATCACCGGCAGGCGGTTTACCTAGGTAGGTACCTTGGATACAAGCGCACCTTAACACTGCTTTTTCGGGTCGCGTACCTTGCTCGTCTGGAACGCGTGTCTTAGTTGCGTGTGCAATACGTTTATGCTGTATTCATGGGAAGTATCACTGCTTGTTATTGCTCAGAAACAGTGCGACGGTATGGGTAGGTACATAGGTAGGTAGACTACCTATTTCTCCGAGTCCGATCCAGATTCGCACTGCCTGCGCGTACCTAAGCTAGCCGGAGTTCGAGCCGTTCGGGTGCATTCCGAGTCTAGTCCTGATGGCCTGATGGTCTGTTTGTGTTGTCTGTGGATTGTGTTTGTAATGTGTGTCTCTCTAGTCTGCTTTGTCTGGTGAGGAGTGGTGTTCTAGACGTTCTGATGAAAATGGTTCATTGAGGCTGGCTTGATCCGGTGATTGCATACTACAGTACACTGCACTGTAGGACCGGAGACTTTGCGTCCTTGGAACCATTTCGTACGGAAGAGGACGATGGCACATTCTTGGAAATTGTGCTGTGTGCTGGTTGTACAGACGGTACGGTTATCTGTAGGTAGACCAGGTGTAGTCAAAGTATGCATGCCTGCTTTGGACAATATACAGCGGGCACCTTATACAGTACGGCATTGCTCCAACCCTAATCCTAATCCTGGTAAAAGATATCCCGACTTTTATCCTGGTTCAACGAGGTACGAAGTACAATCTCATGCATGTGATCGTGGACCAACAATGCCATACTGTCCTGTCCTGTATCCTGGTTCGCATTTCTCGAGTCCCAGGCTGCATTTGATTCACGCTGCCAATATTGGATCCCATTTGAGTTTGTGCTTTCGATTGAGATTCTGAAGCTACGTGAGTTGCTGCATACCGTACAGTGGTGTATTCTGTACCTGCAGGAGTGCGCATGGGCCTAAACTTGTGAAGCGTGGAAGATTGATCCTGTAGATGGCACTTGCTGGGGGCCATGCGTGCGCAGCATGTCCCATGTATGATCTGTGAACTTTATCGGCACCACGCTTGGATGATGAAGATGCACTTCGGTATAGTATGTAAAATTTGCTGTTATTTCAATTACTGTACTTGTCAAGTGCTTTGGAGCGGATATGAATGCAAAGGCAGAGGCAAATCCAGATGCATACTGTATGCAGATGTCAATGTGCATGGATGCGCCTGCAAGCAGCACATGTAGGGACCTGGACCCTGTTCCTTCTTCTCTCACGCTCTTATGTCCGGCGTGATGGTGGCATGTGTTGAAGCAAGCTGGTGATATCAAGACGAACAAGTAATTATCTTAGTCAGATTGTCTGCAAATACAGTCTGTATACCCCCTCAACAGTCGCAAAGCAGGCTTTCCTCCCTTGAACACTCTTATGCAAGTTCTAGATGCAGCTAGTCCACCATCTCACACAGCATGGCTATATCGTTCAGCATAGAGTACGGCTTCGCCGTTTCATGTCAGGCCTGTGCACGTAGGGATCTTGCTGGTATGCTGTAGGGCATGTGGATGCTTCAGGGTATGTGCACCAGGGTCCTGCGCTCGATACAGTATTGCGGCACCCTTTCCACTCTGACGATTTGAGTGCACCTAAGGAACAGATTGTAGTCTAGACCACATGCTACGTTCGACGACGAGGATGTCGATCTTCTACGCATGTGCAGATAAAGGTTTCGACGAATCTAATCTTCCCAGCCAGCACACGAAAGCGAGCGTGATCGGATCCCACGGCAATACTGTACAGTATGCCCGGTTCCTCCCCCCCACCCTGCAGTGCAGATAAATCCGGTGCCTGATACTGTATAATAAATCACGGCATTCTCCTTTTCCTGTTCATAAGTGTCCACCGTCGATGCCAATTTCCTATTTACGCACCATCCTCCCTTCTCCCTTTTTCAATCCTCGATTACCATAAAATAGCTACGCTTCATACCCCACATTCTACTCTGCTGCCCCCTCTATTCTGATCAACAGTACCTTTGCACGCAGTGCGCCGCTAAGAAGAGGAACAATGCACCGCGCAATCGCCATCTTCGCGCTCCTGACTGCTTCAGCAGCAGGGAAGCACTATACCGTTCAGTGGTACAAGGACTGGTACTGCTCTGATAATCAAAAGGAGCCGAATGTTACCACGTACAGCTGGGATGACGACGTTAGTATGTAACCCCTCCACCATTTCCATTTCCCCCGTCTTCGCAACTACTTTTGCTTGGCTTTGGAAACGGTCTGCGCTTGGAGTACTGTCTTCTTCATTCTTTCTTGGGGGGTGGGGGGGGTTGTTGGAGGTGGAATTCCGCATAATTGTCGAATACTCAACCCAATACCTCGTAAACACCAAGTCGCACATCTACCTTCCACTTTTCCATTAACCCCTCCGGCTATATTTAATTCAAATTCCCCCCCTCCCTTTACCCCTCATATACAAAACTAACAAAAAATCTCAACACAGACGGATCACCACACAACGACGGTAGTTTCAAATGGGTAGACTACCCCAGCGCCGAGTCCGCTGAAGACATGTTCGGCGAGGGCGGCTGCGTCTTTCAGCAATGCACCTCGCCCAACAAGCACGACTGCTCTGAAATGCAGTTTGGTGATTGCGCGAATAATCCCGGTGGCCCAGGCGTCTGGGTTCGCATCATCGACTGCGGGGTTGGGAAGAAGACTCGCAAAATTGCAAAGGCGTTTTGATGGGATGTGAGGTAAGGAACGGCGTGAAGAGAGAGAGAGAGAGAGAGAGGTACAGCTGGTGAAAGGGGGAAATGAGAAGATGGGAATGCGTAGCGGGAAATTCTACATGTGTTTTGATGCTCGCGGTGGAGAGAAAGACGGAGAGAGATCTTGATGTTGCGAATTTTGTGAATGATTTCTTTCCTTGGGCTCAAT